>BMAU01016027.1:0-140000 GCA_019973935.1 Trichonephila clavipes | reverse complement strand
TATAATAATGCACATAGTTAAACAAAATGTACTTAATTTAAAAGTATTCGTATAATGTGTAAGTATATTTTTTAATTTTGAAAACTGAAAAATTTTAACACGTGAACTCTTTACCCAATCATAAAATTTTAATTGTTATCTAAACTTTACAAGTTGAACAACCAGAATGCCAAGTTTTAATCCATGGGAAACACGTGATTGCCGCTATCATGTGACCATCATGAATTTCGTCCATTGAAAAAGATTTAAGTTGGTGTCGAAAATTGATTTTCAGCCAAACCCGGTCTTTATGGTAACGAAAGTGCAGACGATTCACGCTTTTTAATATGTTTTGAAATCTATATATATAAAGGAGAAAAGCGACTCACTCACTGACTAATCACGATACCTCCGGAACTATTAAACCTACAGACTTGAAATTTGGTAGGTAGGTCCCCTTCATGGAGTAGATGTCAGCTAAGAACGGATTTGCAAAGATCGAACTCCAAGGGGCGTTATAGATAATTATTTCCATTACTAAACTATTAGATGTACAGTCGTGAAAAACTTGGTACACATATTTCTTTCATAAAGTACACATTCCCTACATAATGATTTTTAAAAAAATCGACCTCCAAGGTGCGTTGAGGGTGCTTAAGGGGCGTTATGCATAATTATTTCCATTTTTAAACTATTAGACGTACAGTCTTGAAATTAGGTAAGCGGATACATTTCATGATGTAGAGATCCGCTACAAAATAGTTTTGGGGAAAATTGATCCCCAAGGGTCACTGAGAGGGATTAAGGGGCGTAATAGATAAATATTTCCGCTTTTGAACTAACAGAACCACCTGCTTAAAAATTAGAAGCAGCAGTTCCTTTCATGCAATAAAGTTCCTTTTACAAAGATTTTTGCGAAAACGGACCCCCAAAGGAGTGGGGTTGCGAGGGATTTAGGCGTGTTATAGAAAAAATCCTATTTTGAATTTAACTCATTAACTTGAAATTTGTTGATCACTTTTCTTTAGTTGAATAGAGTTCCACTTCAAATGGATTTTACGGAAATCAACTAAAGGGGGAAGCGGGGAGAGTTATTGGGGCGCATTGATAGTGAAAACTTCCGTTTTTGAAATAAGACTATAATAATAAAATTTGGTTAGCATGCTTCTTTTGTTGAATTGGAATCTGCTAAGAATGCTCTCAACGAAGTATTGATGATAAAAATTCCGTTTTTGCTTTGTTAGATTTAGACTTTAAATTTAGCATGCATGTTTATTTTATGGAGTAGAGATCGACTGAAATTTGCTTTGGTGGAAATTCACTTCATTATTAGGTTAAGTGAGCAAAAAAAAAATCTTTCTACTTCTATTTTAGATATAAATATAAATTAGATAATATAATTTATGTTCTTTTTATATCAAGGGGCGAGAGTGTAACAGCTATAAATATATTTTTCAATACAATCGAATTCTTAATGCTAGATATCAATAATTAATATATATGTAAACATTATACATATATACAACATCGTGAAATACCCAGTGAAGCGGGTGGGTAACCGCTAGTAATCTTTATATATGTAATTCTTCTGTGCATGTGTACGTAACTGAACTCCTCCTAAACGGCTGGATGATATTGATGAAAGTTTTTGTCTGTTCCAGGGGTTTCGAGAATGTTTTAGATTTATAATTCGGTTTAGAAATGTTTACTTAATTAATTTTTTTATTTATAAATTGTTAATCTTGGAATGTTTTACATTGGATCCGGCAGACTGCGCTACGATCGCAGTATCGAATATTCACAAATATTTTATTATAATTCAAGTTGGTCCCTACATTTGGTGCTGTGATAATTTCAGGAAAATATTTTTTTACTTCGTGTTATTATTTTGTTGAAATAAATCAAGGTGAAGTTGTACTTCTATTACGGATTCCAATGATTCTTTCAGATTCACTTATACCACTTAAACATTTACAATTTCCAATTCTCTTGGCATTTGATATTACTATTAATAAGTCAAAAGGTCAAATAATGAAGATTTGTTGCTTAAATTTAGAAAATACTTGCTTTTTTCACGGCCAATTATATGCTGCGTGTTCCAGAGTTCGAAAACCATCGAATTTATTTGTTTATACTCCTCAAGGATTAACCAAAATATTGTACATCTAATGTCTTTAGAATAAATTAAGTTGATGTACAATTTAATAAATATACATGTTATAAAATATTATGAGTCTCAAATTTTCACATTTAATTACAAAAAGTTTAAGTTTTTATTCACATAACCTTTACATTTAACTTCGCTCATAGTATACACATACTCACACGTTATAGATTGATTGAATTTGTGAAAACCGTACATGTAATGACGTTACACATTGTAATAAATTTTTAATACAAATTTTATTCAAAACGGTCCAGATTGTTAAAGCTTATTCATAAAAATTTGTAAATTTTGACTTTAAGATGTGTGTACACAGGAAAACGTCTGTCGGGTCCTCTAGTATATATATATATATATATATATATATATATATATATATATATATATATATATATATATATATATATATATATATATATATATATATATATATATATATATATATATATATATACACTGGTGTGCAAAAATTAAAGACGAGACGGTTTTTTCAATATAACTTTGTACAAAAGCTTTCCAAATCAACACGTTTAATACCGTAAGTTCCCCAATAAGTAAGGACATGTGTATTGTAAGCAACACTTACTAAAAGAGAAATCAGAGGGATAAAAAGAAGCTTAATTGAAAAAAGTAGCATGGAGGGCAATGCGACTGAAGGCCGAAACATCCCTGTGATGGGTGTCCAGCAAGAAACATCCGGTCTTTAGAAGCGGACTTGATCTCCCCTGACTGCTAGGCAGGTTTCACAGCGTCTGCCCATTCTGAGAATGAGGGTGTCAATGAGTTGTTGAGGCATTGCTGCCCATTCGTCTTGCAGCGCCAATCGAAGCTCCCGAATCGTTACTGGTGGTAAGGTACGAGCTGCCAAGCATCTGACTAGAAAATCCCATACATGCTCGATGGAATTGAGATCCGGAAATCGTGCCAGTCAATCCATACGTTCAATATCCTCACTCTCTAAGAGCTGTTCGGCAGCTACTGTGCGATAACATGGTGCATTGTCGTCCATGAAAAGGAACTGCAGACCCATAGCGCCTCTAAAAAGACGCACATATGAAAGAAGAATTTCGTTACAATAACGGGTCCCGTTGACTGAACCCGCGTCGAAGATGTGAAGGTCTGTACGACTACCAAGCATGATGCCTCCCCAAACAAGAACACCTCGACCTTCTACCTGTCCCTTTCAATGATTTTCGAGGGATGATTGCGTTTTCCCTGCTCTCTCAAGATGAGTAAGCGATGAGAATCGCTACACAAACTGAATCTGCTCTCATCTGTAAAGAGTACTAGTCCCCATTCATTGTCTCTCCAATTCCGGTGTTCCTGGCACCACAGAGAACGCCTTCTCCGATGGGCAGGCGTTAAAGGTACACACCGTACAGTGCGTCGTGCAAACAGACCACCACCGTACAGTCTTCTGGCCACGGTAAAACGCGATATCGGTCGTCCAGTCGCCTGTGTCGTGTATGTAGCGATTTCTCCCACTATCTGCCGCCTGTTTCTTCTGGCCTGTAAGAAAATGTACCGGTTATCTGCGGGTGTGGTTCCTCGTGGACGACCACTACTGAACCCCCGGATAGCTGTTCCTGTAGTTTGAAATTGTCTCCAAAGTCGTGAAACGATGCTGTGAGCAATTCCGAACTCTGCAGCCACACTTGTCCCACTGCGGCCTTCCTTCAACTTCCGAATGATTCGGCCTCGGGTAAAAGCCTCCAGATGTCGTCTAACACATTGATTATTTGCCATTTCTCGCTGAGGCAGCAACTCGGTGTGATTTTAACTGCTATGCGGCGTGCAATCCCTTTGCCAGAAATACTGATCTTACACCGAGAACATGCTTTATACTACTCAGACACTCCCCCATTACGTCTACCTGCATATCTGCTCATGTGCTACCGTACATCACCTTACTTAATCTCCTGAGTGGTCTTTCTGTCCGCTCTGCCTCTTCGTTCAGCTGATATGCTAATTTTTCGACTTCGTCCTTATTTTTGCACACCAGTGTATATATATATATATATATATATATATATATATATATATATATATATATATATTTATGTATATATATATTTATATATATATTTATGCATATATATATATGTATATATATATATTTATGTATATATATATATGTACATATATATATATATTTATGTATATATATATGTACATATATATATATATATATATTTATGTATATATATATATGTATATGTGTGTATGTGTGTGTGTATATATGTATATTATTATTATTATTGTTTATAACTATATAACATTTAATATTCACCATGGTGGTCAATTCTTCTTTAAAGCAAGTAATATTATAAAAAAGTCAATTCCTACTTATGTCAAGAAAGAAAATTTTACTTTAGATACTTTTTCATTTATTAGTTACAATTAATATAAATATGTATATACTCATGAGAAAATCATACAATTGCGTAAAAAAAATAGAAAGCTTTTTACCTTGCAATTTTCCATTTCTCTTTCTACATATGATGTTGGATTTTTTGTTTGTTTGTGTTACCCTTTATTCATTTATTAAATTTAATTACTCTAATGAAATAGTGTAGTAAAAATAGATGGCATTCTCAAACACTAATTCTTAACAGGTGGGATTCGAACTCCCAACCTTTGGACTACAAGTCCAACGCGCTATCTATTGCGCTACAGTGACACAATGAACGATTTTCCTTTCCATATGTGCTGTTGGATTATTATTTTCGTTACTTTCAATTAATTCTTTCCATTTAAATAATGATTTAATATTTTAAAAAGAGCTATTAAAATCAATCGTCATCATGTGCAAGTTTAAAAAAAAATGTATTTGAAATTGAATGAATGAATAGAATATATTTTATTGAGACGATTGAACATTTGAACAATATATATATATATATATAATCCAATATAAAAAAAATCAATATATATAATTATATACATATACATACATATATATATAAATTTATACATATTTATAGATATACACAAATATATAAACAAAAATATAAAAGTAAACATATAGTTATATACCTAAGTATAAATATATAAATACATATAGGGAGAGAGTGAACTATTACTAGCAATTGAAAAAGTACATATTACGGAGAACTCCGAGAATTTTAGTTTAAAATAACATATATTTCTTTACTCTGTAACGTGATATATGTATTTCTCTACCTATTTAAATTTATTCTAAAAACATTTAATCAAATCCATAGTTAAAAATGAAAGGAAAAATTAAAAACGCAATTTTGATTTTTTACATTAGAAATATTTAATCTCAATTCTACTTTATCAAAATCGAATGTTTTGATCTTTGAAATAAACAATTGCTTATTTAAGGAAAAAAAACTCCGTATGTTAGAGATTATTTTTCATTGATACGATTACTTTAAATGTGTTTTCGTATAACGGAGATTAGATATAATCTCGGAAGATATTTCACCCTGAAAGGAAGATCTCTTTTTGGTGTCGCTTATGTCTCTTATTGGAAGCTGCAGTTATTCGTTAAACATATATTAGTGGTGTTTTTTTTCATTAAATGCTTATATTATTTGCGAACAAAAAATATATATATTCATTTTGTATAAGGAATTCTAACAAAATAATCCAAATGCAAAATACCTGTTATTCTTACGTATTTCATTTTTTTTATTTCTTAAAATAGTATGCTTTAAGCGATATTGCATTTTTTCAGCAGGTATGTATTATTTTGCAAATAAAATGATTTTATTTAATACAGCTATACTTATTTGATTATTTTTATTTGTTTAGACGCATTAATACGAAATTAATAAAACGAAGAGGAGAAATCCAAGAATATACATATTAAATAGTACACTAGTATTATGCACAATCTCATTTTAAAATAATCTAAATATTACTTCGCATCAATAACATAAACATTTTTAAAACGTTTAAAACACTTTAAATATTAATTAAGGAATTACACTTGTGTTTAAACTAGTGTTATTTTCTTTTTGTTTCAGTAATAACGATAAAATTATCGTTTATTGTTTTAAATTCGTGACAATGTGTAGAATATTCTCATGCGAAAGGTTTTTGTAATTATCCCAGTATTCAATGTATATATTTATTTTGCCAACATTAATAGATGAACCACAGTACAAACATACTTTTTTGACTTTAAATATATAAAATATTTAATTACTGAATATTTTTAGGTTACAACAGTACTTTGTCATGATACCTCATGGAAGAATGTTCTTTTATATTTTTCTGTTAACACATATCTCACGAAAAATATTCATTAATCATATTTCATTGTTATACTTTCTTTATCTTCTCTATTTTCTATCTTTTAACTATTGCTTACATACTTACACTATGTTTGCTTAATAATAATTAAATTTATAATAGTTGTTTTCTCTTTCTTCAATATTAGGTGATTCGAGGGATATTAGTAGATTTTTATTTAGATTTAAAAATTAAGGTAGGGAAATATAAGACATGCTATTTAAACAGGCTTTATATAAACTTTGCGTATTAGTTTTAGTTAAAACATATTTTATAGAGACTTCACATCAGTTCAATCTGAAACGCGTAATTTTAATTACACACAAATTACTTTTAATGATAAAAAATTATCGGAATTCTGACATTTTTTTAAAGAATTGCTAATTAATTTAAACGAGGATAAATTACAGAGTTAGCATAATTGATTCATTCATTTTGAAAGGGCTATATTTTCAAATGTGTTACACTTATCCATGTGAATTATATGTAAAAAAGACGCACAAATTCATCAAGTTCATACAGTGTTCAATACGTTACCTTTTGGTGACAAGTCTCACTTTCAGACGATGAGCTCATGCCACACAGTTCTTTGCTTAATCCTGTCGATTATCTCCACTGCGACACTGATGCGATGTTTGAGCACGACGAAGAATTGCGGTGTTGGGAATACGTTAATAATCTTTAATGTATCTCCATTGAAAAAAGTTAGAAGACGTTAGTTTAGGGGGTCTGGGAGGCCAGAGGAAAAATTGCAAGGTAATTATCCTGAATACTTCCAATCCAGAGATGCAGAAGTCCATCGTTTAAGTATTCACCTACTGGAATGCGCGAATGAGGGAGTGAGAAGGTGGAATAATCAATGCAAACTTAGACAGGGTGCTGCTATTTTCATAAATCTTCCACGAGTTTATGTCAGGGCTTCTTAATTTTTCAATACTTGCGACCCAATATTCAATCCTAATTTTCATCGCGCAACCTTCCAAACAATAATAATGAATTGAATTCGATACTATGATACATTGACGCAAAAGCTACAGCACAATTTTAACATATTGATTCTTCCGGTGAATATAAACGTCTCACTCAGACAGTGTGTAAATTACTCCGGACGAAGATATACGTCTTTCTGAAAAAGCGATCGTTTCTGTTCACTGCTAGCCATAAAATTATTCCGAAGGCTTTGGAATGCAATAAAATGAACTTGGCAGGGTTTGCTAAGGATTTACTTATTTTAGAGAATTCCCTGTCTTTTCCCTCTCCAGGACTCCACATGCGTCTGTAAGCGTGAAAAATGGTGGCATTGGGGAGAGAATCACGAAATTTTTAATCGGCAATTAAGGAATTAATTAGAAATTTTACAAATTATCAAGATAATCGTTGATGTTCGCGTATAATTTTATATATGAAAAGCCTGTGGGGTCACTGGTAATTATTAAACTTATTCTTAACTTAGTAGTGTTGAATTAACTATAAAATTCATTGTGCAGCACTTATACATTTATAAGTGTATTAGATCAGTGCAAATGTATTTTTTATTATGTCAAAAAGTGTGTCTGTGTATTTTGTTTACTTTCAATAAATTAACAATTTTTTAAATAATATTTTGTTTTTTTCGAACTTTTAATATGGGAAGAATAATAGGGGGGGGTATCACGCCCCCCTAGGGAGGCACACCCCACAGTTTAAGAAGTGCTGGTTTATGTCTCATACTTTTGAAAATGCAGCCTTTTCCAAACGAATGAATCATTTATGCCAGCCTTGTATCTTAAATTAATTCACAAACTTGCATTATGTGTGTCGATATTGACAATCAGTTCAAATATTTTGTTTATATAATACTTTAAAAATTTGAAGAAAAGTATGCCAACTTGAGCAATAACCAGTATGCCAGTTTTCAAGGAGAATATAAAAATGTTTACATGATGAAAATCTAACATACCTAATTATTGTTTGCCTTTTTGATGTAAACGACTGAAATGGAAAAGAGAAAATGATAAAATTGTTAATATAGCAGATCAAATATGTTTATGGTTGGAAAGTTCAAGACTCTTCACAATACAGACAAGAAAGGAGGAAATAAGTTTTGTAAGTGTAAAATATTCGGAAAAAGTAAATTAAATTTGTTGTGTATAAGGATCAAAAAATAACGCATGATTTGATCAAAATACATATATTTGCCAATTTAATATACAAAACGTGGGATTATATAAGTGCTTATATAAGTTTAGTGGGAGAGATTTTTATTCATTGTTATATAAACAGCTTTAGTCGAAATAAAATTTTAGTCGAGAATAATTGATGCCAAATTACTTATAGGAATTAAAGGCATAAAACTAACAAGTATTTCCTGCTTAAAGGGATAAAAACTCAAGATATGAAGTTTAAAAGAACAATCCTTTTTTTTTACCTTTAAAAGTATATTAATTAATTTTGCACTTAAGAAATGTGGACAATTATTTGTATATGCTAATGTATTTATTAAGAAGTAACTTGATACATATTCAATTATTTTCATTTTATGTGAAATACATCTTGAAGAATAGCATGTATTCACAAGTCAGTCTCAGAACTCTTTTAATTTCCATATATAAGCTAATACACATATTTTCAAAATGAAGCTTCTCTTTTAAGGGGTCACAGGTCTTTTAACAGATAACCGTGCTCTCGAAAAATACATCCTTCTTCAAACCAAGCAATAAAATGAAACAATAATTTGAAATTTTTACCACAAGATAATCATATATATATTTTCATTTTTTCACAAAATTTCAGAGAATTTGAGAAGAAATTTAAAAAAAAAAATCATTTTCCAAACGTTAATCCTTATTAGGGTAGCTTATTGCTATTACTTAATCATCGGATTAATAACTTACGTTCTAAATATTTCATTGCTACATTAGGAATTAAAGAAACTATATAAGATATAATTATATCAAATTATTAATATTTAAGGTAAAACAATTTTATGGTGTGCACTAGAAATGAAAGTAAACTATATTTTTAAGCTCCTGACATTAATAGACATCTCTGAAGATGCGTTGTAATTTCACAATGTTACCCCTATAAGTTTCCAGAGAATCTATAACAGTTATATATGGTATTTTTATTAATATAACACTTCCGAAAACAATACTCACAAATAAAAAATTACTTGCTTTTTATATTGGGTAAATTCTTTTCATTTGGATAGTTACTTTTATTTAAGTTATGAATTGATAGTTCATCTTACTGGAAATACTCTTCAGTTTTCATATTATGAATAACTTTTTTTTAAAAGTGTTTTAAATTTATACATCAGGAATGCACCAATAAAGTTGTAGTCCCTGGTTTAATATAATTAGAATTTACTACATTTTCTACACTTAGCATGCATCTATTTTTTCCTGTCGAAACATTCATAAAATGTCAAATCAAGATTTTTCTTCACAATGAAACAAAAACAAAAGAGGAAATAAACTCTCATCCGACCTCAAACTTATCGTTAACATTGATTTCATTAAGGCAATTTACTTGACTCAATTTAGAATGAACTACTTAGCAAAAATCCATTAACATGACAAAAGTTGAAATCAACAATTTCTATCCTCTTTTGCAACAATAATTCTTAATTGACAATTAAGTACGGACTTCAAATAACAATGGGCAACTTTAGAGTAAATGAGCTCGAGATCATAAACATTTTATGAGTTGAGACAAGTAAGTTGTGTTTCACCCTGGAATAATTTCAATTATTCTACAACAATTTTTCAAATGAGAGTTGTTTATTTTAAGCACTCTAATATCCGTCTCATTACAATGCACGATGAAATTATTAATTGCATCATAAATTTTATTGCCTATCTTTTATGATTTCCAATCAGCGTTTTTAAATGCTTCTCATAAAGATGATACTTGTTTCAATAATTTGTTTTCGAAAGTAGTATAATTGCTTGCTATATAACTTTGATATTTTATCTCGGTTTAGATTTATATATATATATATATATATATATATATATATATATATATATATATATATATATATATATATATATATTGACTATATATATATATATATATTGACGAAATTCTCTTTCAAATCTAGAGCAATGTTTACTAAAATTCATAATGTACTTCTCAATAATATATATATATATATATATGTTAAGTGTAACACCTGCACACACACATAAATTATAAAAAAAATTGGAATGAAATATATTTTGTTATGAATTATTGCTGTAACTATGGAAAACTAAAACTACGATACAAAACATAATCACGAAATGTATATGCATATAAGCATTGAGATATTGTTTTACCTTAATGTTTATAGCATTGTTCTCATTTACTCAGAGTTATTACATAGTTTACATATTTTGAATAATTATACATCTGTAAGTAAATGTAGATGGACGGGAGTTTTTTTTCAGAATAAGCAATTCATGGAGTTGTAGTTTCACTTGAAGTGAATGCGTTTTAGTATTCTACAGAGATAGCAAATATTTCATTCTTCCAATCAATAAAATATATTACATGGTAGCCAAACTTATTATATTTAGCCAGTTTTTCTAAACTTTACACTTTTAATTTCTGACGTTTAATTAGCATCGATTTAATTTTTAAGTGACTGCTTACGTTTCCATTAACTAAATGCTTTAGATACTCTATTATTGAACTATGATTGAGTTAAGCAGTATCCTTTGCCATTTTGCCACAATTAAAAACGTGCAGAAGAAGATTTTAGTATCTTGAAGTCACCTATTAAGTTTACTGCTGCTTTTTGAAGGACATTGTTACTCCACCAAATATTACAAGGTTGAAACAGCCGGTTTTTTAGTCAAGCATTCATGACTTCTTAATATTTCTGTAGCCAATTGTTATCCATGCGCTTTTTTAACAAGTTCAGTGTGAAAATCGCTTTTAACTTCTAACGAATGATGCCTTATTATAATGACCATCTTGCAATATATTTTCGTTTATCTTTATGAGAAACAGCATCGTAGAGAATTCGTAACTGTTGCGTAGACATTATTGCCCCTCTCTTTGAAGGCGCATTCCCTTTATTCATGTCCCTGTTTTTGTATATATAATTAATTGTTGATGAAAACATGCTATACGTATGCTTTAGGATCAGCCCCTCTCATACCCGTTTCTCATTTTTCAGAAATTTCACATGTTTTTCTTTTTTTTCGTTTCTTTCATACATTTACTTCCTTGGGTTTATAAATTCGACACACAAATCGAAAATAATATGTCTGTGCAAAAGTATGGAAACATGTGTTATCTCAAGTGAACCTACAATAATAATGGAACGAGTGCTAAACACAAGCTGATTAACTGATACTGTGGAACTTTTCCTTTATTCGTAACTAGTCATCAAATAACACTTTTTTTAACCAAACTATTCTCACAATTTTTTTTGCCTTTAAATATATTGTGCCTTGTTTGCCTTCTGGATTAACAAGGTCCCACTGTAATTAGAACATGACTTTGAAGTGATAGTTAACTTTTAATAATTTATCGCCACATATAAATTATAATTTTCAGGAGTTTTTATCATTAAATTATAAAATATTCATAACTAAAACAAATGAATGGAAAAACAATGCGTGGTGGTTAAAAATAAATTTAATGAAATATATCCTGCTACTTAATTTTTCCGCTTTAGGACAGCATATCATTCTTATTTTTATTTATGTTTTGAAGTCTTCTTATTAAAAAAATATTTTGAACATGTTTATATATATTACGGCTTTTAATTAATATTTCTGGAATATTTTTCTAAATTGAGAGATGGTATAAAGCAAATACGTAGTTTATACTTCCAAATTATTTATGACTTAAAAATAATTTGAGAGAGTGTTTGTTTCAGTTGAAAGGTTTGAAACATTTATTTCGTCATATTATTTTTTTGTTGTTAAAAAGATCTAAATTTAGTGAGCATAAATCATTTGAAAACATAGTTTTTGTGTATTAAGAAGCAAAAATTTAATTTAGATTGAGTCATTCACAGAGGAATTGGGGCATATTTTAAAAAATTAAATGAAGAAAAGTAAACAATACTTCAAGTTTAGGAGTTATTTGTTCAGGCTTTTTCTTTATACTTTAATGACTCTAAGAACAGATTATTAAGATATTTTTATTAACTGTACATCCATTGTATTAGCTTACATTTTTTTGTGAGCTATGGATAAGGAATTTAAATTAAAACATTATTGTTTACTGCACAAAAAAGACGGAAACTTACATGTTTTGAAAGTAAAGGTAAGTTTTTTAAATGTTTAAATTAAATAATTGCTGTGAAATAATCGACAGCACCACTTAATTTTCTCTTTTAAATATATCTATTTTTTATAGTTTTGCGAAAATTATATGGATGTAAGTGTTACACATGTGTGAAAGGTTGAAGAATACATAGAAGTTGTAATAATCTTTATAAATATGGTTTCTTATATTTTCAATTTTGGAAGAAACTTTATTGAATGTTTTGCTTTCTAATTACAAATATGGTAGTATTATATGTTACGACTTTATTTTTCTCTACAACATTTTAAGAAAACATAGCTTGATTATTATTTTTTAATGCAATTAGGCTTTTGTACGAGCAAATTTCCTGTTAAGATAATTTTCGAGGTATGTTTAATATATATAAGTAAGGAAAGCAATGAAATAAAGTTTAAGAATAAAATTACATATATATAATACACGTACATATGAATATGAATGTGTAAATAAATTAAAGATAATATTTTAAGATATATATTTATATTTCAGTAAATGTAGCCTAATAACTCTAAAATATATTTTTTTTTTTATTATTTAATGAACGACAAACTCAAATGATTTAAATTTAGCATTCAAGTAAAACTCTTTTGCTGGAAGAAAATAACTTTATTTAAATATATTACTTCGAAAAACTCATATTTTTTTCTGTAACATATTAGCTTTAGTTTTGTTTTATTTTTACAAAGAAAATTCTTTCAGCAAAAAGAGGCTAAAATAATCCTTGCTAATTTTTTAAAGTTAATTATTTATTCTTCTTTTATTTTGAAAACTTTGGATTTCATCAGCTACAAATGAAGTCACACGCAAATGGTAAATAATATATAAAAGAAAGATCCAATCAGGATGATGACAAGACGAAGAAAAAGTCAATCAGATTCCAAAACTTAGAGGGAAGAAATAATAAAAATAGATACCATCGAATAAAACGAGAGATCACTTCTACAGATGGTTCTTTTTTGGGTCTTCGGATTACACACTGTGTAATGGCAAGCTTCACCGACAGATGGTATCCTTGTGTTTTTACTCAATTTACAAAAGAAAATCATTTCTTAATGGATCGTTAGTTTTAAAAAACCCCAGGAGTTTTTAGGAATATATTTACAGTGCATGATCTGTGATCAAGATGTATATGTTTGTCAAATATTCCATTCTAAGTAAAAGTCAGATAATATGAGTAATTTTTGGTAAGACTTGAAATATTTATGTATCGGTCAATAAAGTGCTAATGGATTAGAGGCGTAATGTGTAGAATCTTGCTAATATATATACCTTGATATACTTGACAAGTTTCCATCTTAGAAGGAAAATTAATTCGCGAAACGTTTGATACTGTTGAAACATTTCGGTGAGTACCGGTTGAATCAAAAATATTGCGACCAATTTCAGAAAATCATAATTTTTTTCGAATTAAGTTATTTACATGAAATTTTCAATGTGGAGTACCTTGGTACAATACATTTTGCGCAAACATTTTCACCACGTCAAAAAGGTTTTTTGTCCATTTTGGGGGTATTTTTCCAGGATCCTCTTTGATTGATTTTTGAAATCCTTATAGAGTTCTTACTTTGAGTCAATTTAATTGTTTTTAAGTATCCCCATAAAAATATAATTATAGTGAACAAAGTCAAGGAATAATGGTAGCCCTTTTTCAGAAGGCATAATTTTTTTTTAATATTTCAGCCATTTTATAGTTGATTTTGCTGTATGTCTTGGTGTAAAACAAAGTTTCCTTGAAGGTAAAGATGATTACTCTTTTTCATCAAGTGTTTCAAAACTTTATTCTGATGGTATTTAGCGACAATTTAAGCTTTTGGTTCTACAAAAAAAATGGTTTTGTTAAGCCTTGCGAAAACATTCACATTCATACCATAACACCTGACGTCCAACTTGTATTTTGCAAAACAGCTAGATCTTGTTAACATATTTTGCGTTAAATATATTGTATTTGCATTTTACCAGTTGTAAATGACAGATTAAACAGTGCTTCATCCGAAGCTATCCATGCATTTTTTGTATCTACCTTTGCGTAACATTAAATATACAGTCCAAGAAGGTTTTCTTCGTTTTTTTACGCTCTTGACAGGCATTAGACGACAGGCTGGTTCATTCGCTTCTTGAACCAATTTTCTTTATCTGACGACAAATTGTCGAATATGATGCCTATATTTTCTTTGCTAAATTCTTTGAGGCAGAAGATTCTCCACAGCGATACGTCGTTTCAGCTTCTTTTTTTGTTTTTTCTTAAAAAAATTGCTTTTATTATACACTTTTTTCTGGAGATTTTGATTGCTAGATAATTTTTTTTTCTTTGCGAAGTTTAGATAGTACTCCATTAGAAAAAATGTCTTTTCTGATTTTTAAATGTTTTTATTATATCAGAATTTCAGGAAATATCCTTCAAACGCTTTACAATTTCATTTCGGGTTTAAGGACCTAATTTCGGAGCCACAGTTTACTCTCACTAATAGTTAGATTGCTAATTTAAAGGAATCAATTTCAAAATATAGCTGGAAGCAAAGAGATAAAAATTTACCATCTATAGTTATGTGCTTCTAAAACTGGTCACAGTTATTTTGAATCAAACTGTATAATAATTATAATATCTCAGTAGAATAATCTATTCCCATGAGACAGTTAATGATTCAAACTTTTACTTATAGACTTGTCATAAATTTATAGACAAAATTATTTACTAAAGAGAGTTGGATATTCAAAACTGATAAAAATAATTAAACTGCAAGATAACCAGATATAAGAATTTTGGAAAGATATATGAGAAATTAAAAATAGAATGGAGTTCACAAAGTATAAAAAAAATTAATGCTACAGTGTTATAAGCACACACGCACACACACAGACACACACACACATATATATATATATATATATATGGGAAACTGACTACAACCTAAGGATGATAAATTCTTTATTTACAAAATGAAGAATGAAATATCTAAAATATATTAAACAGCAAAGGAGAACGTCTTTCTCCGACGTCTAGAGCTCAGCGTCTCTACGTCTAGAGCTCGTCATTTCCCGTGTGTCCTTTAGTCGGATATTCTTGACGGTGTGTGACGTCAGTGTGGACTGTTCCATCCTAAGTAACAGGGGGAGGGGTGGTGACATTGCACATATCCAACCCTACATCGGTCATCATGACCGGCAAGGTGACCTCGTCTGATTATATAGAATGATAAAATGGCACATATATATGGTAATAAAATATTAAACAATTACACAGTTACACAGTAGATAAAATAATTATACACAAAACAAAATATCATCAAAGAAAAAGTACAAAAATACTGAAAAATGAATAAATTTAAAGTAATAATTTATACACAGAAAAAATCTCATACATTACTACTGAGGTAAAACAAATTATGTTAACGATACAAATAAGATCAAGGCTAAAGTAAGAATCTGGAATAAGGAACAGGAACATATTCAAGGACTTGAGACTCATTAGCAGCGGGAATAACCACATCATCCATATATGGGAGGACAATACTTTTCGAAATCAAATGCGGGAAAATGGCATTTATTTACCGCATAAAGGTGAAAGGACAAGTACTTAGTCTGAAAGGCATTCGTCGAAATTGATACTGACCATTGTGAGTAACAAAACTAGTAAATGTACGGCTCCTTTCATTTACCGCTACATTGAAAAATCCATTTTTTAGATCTAGAGTAGTAAATATTTAACATTTTGGAGACAATCTAAAATATTGTCAATTAAAGGAAGAGGATAGTTACCTTTAATAAGTTTGCGATTTAACCGTCTATAATCAATCCAAACTCTTGATTTTCAGTATTTTTTCTTTACTACTACAACTTGACTAGCGTAAGGGGATGAACACGGCTCAACAATTACATTTTCAACTCATTCATCAACTTGAGCGTCCACTATATGTCGTTAGGCAAATGGCAAACGGCAAATGAAATATTGGTTCATCATCGGTGAGAGTGATATCAAGCTCAAGGTTTAGTTTTTTTTTTTAAGCGTGTATGTCGATAGCAGTTGTTCGACTTCAGCTCAATTATGTTGAGAAACATTTGGACCGCTATCAAATGTGGGTAAATTGTCTGAAACCGTCATGATAAAATTTTCCTTTGCACTATCAGATGGCCTTAAAATTTGTGCAAATTTTACACCTGAAGGCTATATTTTAGATGTGCTTGTTTAATTACGTCACAACCGATTATAAGGTCATAATTTGTACAAGAATTTGGTACATTAGAAATAGTAACAGGAAAATGTTGATCATCAATAGAAATTTCAGAATCAAAAGTTCCTATCACATTAATTCACGAAAAACCAAAACCTGTTAATAATGTATTGGTTTGTTTCAGTGGCGGTGCATCTATACTTATGTAAGTAGAATTTCTTAATAGTGTTAAATTGCTGCCTGTGTCTACTAACCCGCTACATTTACGGCCAAAACTTGTTACGTGTTTACACATATTAATAAAAGGCAATTCAAGCACAGCATGTACACCAGAAAGTGGTGTAGAAGTGTTAATTAAATTAGCTCGTCGGGATTCAAATGATTACATGAGAGACATCTAAGGCCACGTGAATGATTAGGACAAGATTTTGATAGGTGACCTATACCATTACAAGTAAAACAACTTTGGGGATTTTTTAGCTGCGTCAGAAACGTTAATTTTTGTGAGATTTCTTCAGAAGTTTTGTTATTTAAAATCACGTCCTCGGCTTTCATATGAATGACGAAAATTCGATGAATTAGAGTTATGTATCGCCATGTTTTTAATGACAGTTTCAAAGGTACGTAATTTCTGCTTAAATTTGAAAAAATGAGGTTTCACCATAGAGGAGTATTTTATCTGAACAAAGCCCATCAATTCCATTAATGAAGTACTGGATAGTTGATGCTTCGTCAATTTTTGAATCCCATCTATTTGCGAATCCATGCATGGAATTAAAATATTGCATTAATATCTCGGTTTTATACATTTTTCTTTTTTCTAATTCGCAGTGAATTTCTATGGAAGTAACTGAATCCGAAATTTTTTCAATTAAAGCGTTTTTGAATGACTCGTATGTATTTAAATTTCGTTGTGAAAAAAGAATTAATTTAGCAGTTCCACATACTAAACGTTTCGTGAAAATTAATTTTTGAGAAAAACTGATAGCTGGGAATAAATCAAAATTTTCTTCTACGTCGCGAAAGAAACTATTTATAGAATAAAAGTCTTCACTAGTAAATTTTCTACTAGTCGCAGAAATATCACGTAATAAAGTCTAAAACTGGGTATTCATCTCTGTAAATAAATCATGGTTTGAACGGGGAGGAAAAGTATGTGTGTACAAAGAGATTAAACGTTTTGATGTGCCGGCATGAAAGTATAACCTTGGATCCTGGGTAGGGGTGCGTTGATTACCAGATGTTTAAAAGGGGAGTGCTGGTCTGACCCTTCCGATGAAAAATTCATGTCTAACGAGGAATGATCTTTTGCTGTTCGTTTTTGAAATGTGTACTGATTCTCAGAAAAAGCTACGTTCTCGCTTTCAGAAAAAGATGTCTCCGAATTATTTAATGGTAGTTATAATTCATCTAAGTTCGTCAAAGCTTTAAATATACTATTGTATAAATTTTACTCATTTGTTTCTACGTCTAAATGCAATAAATTAGCGACTGAGATGAAATCAGGTAATGAGAATTCGGTTAAAAGTTTTTCTTTGTGTTATTCAACTCTAAACGTTTTAGGGAATGTAGAAAAATTTCTTATTTTATTTCGCGAAGAACGGTCAAAAAATTCGGTGAATCCTAATAAAAAATTTAATGTTTTTACAGCACGAGTTGTACCACATTTCAACGAATTGGCAATTATAGGAATATCACCTAATTTAATATTTTTACAGGACATTTTAATATACAAATTTAATAACTTTAAAAATTTATAGATGATGCAAGGTGGTAATCAAAATTACCCTATCAAACTCTGCATTAAAACTACTAAATACAGTAATTTGAAAGCCAAAATAAACAAACGAAAAATACGGTTAGTTAAATTTTGCCTACCTGGAGTCGGGGAGCAGTCCGTACAATAAATCTAGAACCACTATATGACACTATATGAATCAAATATAATCTAGGCACTATATGAATAAAAAAAGAAGAAAGTCCAACAGCAACAAGTCGTTTTTAGGCTTTTAGCAATGTAGCGTCCATTGAAGAAAAATATTCACGCGTCTTAAAAAACATTCCCTCGTCAAGAAGAGATTTTCCTTATTTTGCAAGAGAAAGGTCGATCCCCCAAAATATGGGAAAATTACTACAACCTAAGGATGATAAATGCTTTATTTAACAAGATGAAGCATGAAATGTCTAAAATATACTAAACAGTAAATGAGAAGGTTTTTCTTCTACGTCTAGATCTTAGCGTCTCTAACGTCCGTCTGCATCATTTCCCGTGTGTCCTTTAGTCGGACATTCCTGACGGGGTGTGACGTTAGTGTGAACTGATCCTCCCTAAGTAACAGGGGGAGAGTTCGTGACATTGAACATATCCAACCCTACATGTATATAGTCAAAATACTACTGAGACTATAAGCAACTACTATAAAGAAAACTGAAAAAAATTCGAAATTACAAGATAAACTAGGCTTAACATTTTAGAAAGGATATATTAGAAATTAAAAATTAAATAATTTAAAATATAAAAATGCGGATGCTAAAGTCTTATAATCAGGGCTGACTTAGAAGAGCTATTATATATAGAATAATTTATAAAAAAAGGTGCTGAACATATTTTTGGGCCATCCAACCTTCACCCATTTTTGCTAATAATACTCGTATTGAAAATAATGGATAAGATATTTAAATCCATTACAAGAAAAAGTAACTTACCTAAAAATTACATTTAAAAATGCAGAGCCCGCACTAAATCTGAGCACAATGAACAAGTTATTGTCAGATACTGGACCCAAATCCAAATCCAAAGCTTGGGAATAGCTAAATAGTTGCACTTAGCAAAAGTATGAAAATATAGAAATAAAAAAGTGTTAATACATACTACCATTACTTTATGGACACTATAGCTATAAATGTGTTTAAACAATTTAAAAAATTACTATGATTAAAATAAAAGTAATTTTACAAGTAATGTTATGTTACAATACATATTATGAAGATAACTCTATCGAAGAAAAATGATAAACTTATGATAATAAACTATTTAATCCTTACTATTTATAATTTCTTTATTCAAATAACTATTAATAAATTTAATTAGGTATTTTTCAATTAAGCAATATTTTGTGAGATATATTTATACATTTTTTTTAAGATTTCAGCTTTAAAATTATTGCATTGTATGTAATTAATAATAATATTTCTGAATATAGAAACCTGTAAATTACTCTCCCAATGCGGAACTTTTATATTATTGAATTTTAAATTATTCTCTTTTTTTTGTCATACATATTTTAGAAATATAACATTATCTATAAAATTATCGTTTTATTTAATTTCTACATCAAGAAAATTTGCTATATATTTGTTACTATTAGTCTGTATTAAATTAAGTTATTGATGATAAAAATTAATGTTAGTTTTAAAATTGTCTTGCTTGTCAAAACTGATAATATCATCTATATAACGAAATATATAATATTTAAAATTATCAATGGAACTATTTCCAAAAATAATGTAAATATAAATTGGCAAGGCAATTGCTAGCTGGGTAATAATGAGGCAATCCTTTAATCTGTTGATAAGAGTTATCATTATAATATATAGTTATCTTTTAGTACAAACCTAAGCTGAGAACCATATCTATTAAATTAATATTTTAAAATAAATTATCTTTATGTAATTTTTTCAAGTATTTTAATCATATCAATATTATAATAGTTAAAAAGATCTTCAAAATCTATAATGTAGACTGAAAAATATTATTTTTTATTTTTTATTTGTTCAATAAGTTGTTTACTATTTTTAAGTATGGCTGTGAATTTAATATTATTGTATCTTGCAATATTTCATGGAGTATTTTGCTTTGATTTTATTTTATGTGTAGTAAAACCATTAGTAATTTTTCTAGATTTGACTGGGTCTTTATGACATTTAGAAGTAAGAAAAAAATGTGGAAATATAAATTGTTAATTACTCGTATTCTGAATTGTTTATGAAAAGTCAAAATGCAATTGATTATTTCTCTATTCAAAATTGATGACTTAATAAACGCAGTATTATCATTAAAATATGTGTTAATCATTAATCTATAATTGTATTTACATATGAAGGCAACATTTCCTGGCACTTTATCAACATAAACCATACTGAATTTATTTTGCAATTTTTAATCAATTTTCTTACATATATATATATATATATATATATATATATATATATATATATATATATATATATATACAGGGTATCTTCAAATTATTTCGTTAAAAAGAATAATTTATCGTATGTAATTTACAGGGATAAAATGTTGATGTTGTAAGATAGAGAAATAGTCCACATTTACCATGATCTCAAAATTTCGATGTATGTTTTTTTTTTCTTTACTCTACAAATATCCCATTTGTTAATCAGATATTTCAACAGATTTATCAGCATGGTTCCATCTAAAAAACTAATTGCAATGCAGATTATTTACTTAAGTTCAGAAATGAACGCAAGAAATGGCACAGAGTGTACACGTGATCCTCTACAAAACCTCATACACTGAAATCAGGTGGTGAAAAATCTGGTGATCTGGTTACTATTGGATTACATTTCCTTGACCAATCTAAACTGTTACATGAACATTGAGGTAAACGTTGTTGTGGCAATATAAAAGCACACGAGCCTGTTGAAAATTGTAGCCTCTGGAATTTTTCTTTGAAGATTGGATTAAACAAATATGTAGCAGGTTCAAGTAAATAATTCCCATAATAGCAAAATGATTTCCATGAAACAAACTGCAGGATTTCGCTTTTTCAGCTTCGTCGAACGTCTTCATTACCTTAATGCTGAACAAAAAAATATTACCACTCCCTAACACCTAGCGCCAGGTATGACACCTAAAATCGGTAATGAATTAATTTAAGGTACACTACTTCTATTCTGACTTTAACCAGGTTAACTTTATTTAATATTTTCGAAGTTATCATCCCACTAATTTGTTGGCACTCATTATATTTATAGAAATTATATAAAATAAGGTCTTGAATAAAAGGAATATAAACTTACGTGCCTTATCTGAAATTATGGATCTAATAAAAATATATAAAAGTAATTTTTTTTAAAATTATTTCGTCTTATTTTAATACTCATAATTTATGAGTACGCATAACGCAGGGGTGTTTTCATAATTTCAAACGTAATAAAACCGTACGATTGCTAGAATTTTTCCATTTGTTTTAGAAACATTAGAAGTGCTATTTTTAACGATATTTACACACACACACAGATAGTTAACGAAAACTATATTTATACTAGCATGTTTATAATTACGCATGAAACTTTCTTTTAAAAATCTCTTGTTTTACAAAACTGACAAGATATGAGTGGAATAAAATTAATATTCTATGCATAATCCATGAACATCCATATAATCTGCTATTTGTAAATTAATCATATACAATAAAAATATCCTCTTTTTTTCAGTTATGAAGATAAATAAGTTTTGTTTTGTAATAGCTATTAAGGTAATGAAAACATAATGTGTGTTTGATTTATTTTGGAAAAATACATTTTTATAAATGAGCATAACGCTTTCAAAAGATGGTTTTGATAATTTTTAAAAGACATTACCAAAAAATATATAACTTTTATAAAGACATTCACCATGATTATTATTTTTTTCGTCTTTTTTTGTAATACACACTAAAATCAACTATAAAAAACTAAAACTCATTTTACAGTAGAATAAAATAACGTGATAGAGAAATATTAGTTTAATGCATCATTTTCTGGTGATTTAATTTCTGACATGAGAAGACAAATTGAAAAAAAATAAAGTTCACAATTATTAAAATTTAAATATATAACTTTAAAGTGAATCTGCATCGTTGAAATATTGTTCACAAACTTATAATGGTCTGCAAAGTGTAAAACAATGTAAAAATGATTCAGGCTTCCAAGTTTAAGACGTGCCAAACTTTTTACAGAGTCAAATCCACGAATATTTTTTTACGAAATAAAACCAATGAACATAATTATTTTTTTGTAATCAAATATATTGCATTATAAAAACAGTTCAACAGTATAAATGCTTTTAGTTTTAAAGAATAAATACATTTATTTTTAAAGAATACATATTTTTAGTTTTATAATAACTAGTTTGAATGAATACATATTTTTAGTTTTTTGTAATAATTAGTTTTACAGAATAAATGTTTTAGTTTACTTTTAATAATTAGTTTTACTGAATACATAATTTTAGTTTTATTATACATTCGTTTTACAGAATACATATACAGGGAAATACGTCTAAAGTGAAACCTCTTATGACGGAATATCGGTTTATACGAAATAATACAACGGTTCCAAGAGACATTTTTACGGTATGTTCAAGTATTATTTCTCTTAACGCAAAACGAAAATCGTTTAACATGAAAAGGTTTTTCCTCCTGGGAATGAACACAATACCAGCCAATCTGGACCGTCCTATTTTATTTTTGGAAGAATTCATTGCATTAGATGATGATACGGGTAACCCCAATTATGCCAGACAAAGACATTTTGGAGTTGCATCAAAGGTAAAAAAATATCATTGATGTAGATTCAGACTACGAAAATGAAATGAATGATGCAGCTGTAGTTCTCTCGTCATCTGAAATGAGGAATACTATGAAAATTATACACAGTTTTTTAGAATCGCATTTCAAAAGTGAAAGGAATAACAACATGGAAAACATCGTATAATGTGTTGACAATTTGATGCTAGAAAGCACAATGCAAAGAAAAAGTATCTGATTATCTTCTAAAATCCCAGTAAACGCTTTGCTTTTCAAAAACCTTAAAAACTTTGTATTCAATTTCCTTAAGCTCTTGCCAGTTTTTTGTTTCATTGATTTTAATAGATATATGCATATATACATATATTTGTAAAAAAAAAAAAAAAATAAACTTGTTGATAAATGTTTTTACGATATATTTCAATATGAAAGAATATTCCAGTTCCTTAAGTTTCATTTTAAGTGATTTTCAATGTATGGGTTTATTTATAACGGAATCGACGTTTTAATTCTATTTTTAAAAACCTAATATATATAAAAATAGTAATTATATTTATTCAATTTGATTCACGTCAAGGAATTTGTGCTTCACATAAGCAATCTGACTTAGAAGCTGTAGAGGGTAATTCAATAGTGAGAAATGAGTGTACTTTATTCAGATACCCTTTAACACGCATATCTCTCGTCGAGCAATAACAGGTTAGTCTCGTTTTGACAGCCAAAGGGCAACTATTTATACATCTTTGAATATGCCCTTTAATCATTTTTATGTTACTTTCAAATCTATCGTGACAGTACCATGTTGATTAAGGTTCAATTATTACTTTTTTGAAAAACTACTGAGATAATAGATAATGTTTGCATTCTCGTTTGAAACCAACAAAAATTGTGAAATTGCCATACCAAGAAATGACTTATGATTAAATTAATGACACAAGAACCAACAGTATAATACTTTTTTTCTGTAAAGTGTTATATTGTTGATTTCTGCGTCATTAATATGTTTTATATAATGTATTAAATAAATATTAGAAACTATATAAACAATATGTTCTATGAAGAGTTTTCTGAAATTTATATATATTTTGAGCAAAATGCATTTGTTACAAGCAAAAAGAAAATGGTTCTTGTTTAGAAAAAAGTGCCAATTTTTAATGTAGAAACGGCAACCATTGAACTCTATAAAACCAAGTAATGTAAAAATATCAGTGATGATGGAACTTGGAATCCAAACGGAGTTAGTTGTCGATTGAAATATGAGCAGAGATAAAGGCAAAAACAGCAAATCCATTTGTTTTAAAAGTGTTGATTTAAGAAATGCAATTATAAAGACAATATTTCAGAGACGTTAATTTAGCTAAAGTAAGGAATTTATTATTTTTTATTAGAAAAAAAATTATTTTGACTCCTCTGAGAAAAATAAGGCATATGTATGTTGGTATTAATATATGTCTCAGAAGAACTATTCAGCAGCATTATATATTTCAACTATTCCATGAGAAATGCAAACAATGCATTGTTTAGACTACAAGTAAAAGGTTAATATACAGAAGTATCTTAAATCTTATATGTTGGAAACATATTAAGTTGGGGGGAATCCGTTATTTTTGCATAAAAATCAAGATTTTATTAACATGCTTCCGGTTGTCCGATTTGGATAAAAAAAAATACACCGTTGGGATGCATAATTTGCTGCCATTTGAAAGGTAGCTTCATAAGGCCTCTCTAATGGAAGGCTTGACCTTTATTTGCGAAAAAACACTAGTAATTGATTTTCCCAATCTTCTCTTGATCCCAATTTCTTATCACTCAAGAAGTTTTACAATGCGAGAAAAAGGTGGTAATTGTTTGGTGGCAGGTTTGGACTATATGATGGACTATATCTCCCAGAGTGTTTGGCGTATCACTACAGCAGTGCGTGTCTTGGCGTTTTCCAGATGAAACACAACACCTCTTTTGTTGATCAATTCTGGATATTTCTGGTCAATTGCTAGCTTCAAACGGTCCAGTTGTTGGCAGTAGAGATCTGAATTTAGTATTTGGAATTATGGAAGCAACACCTAATAAATGATTTCTCTCCAGTGACACCTAATACACAGTAGAAACTTGCTGGCCGTTAGCCCTGGTTTGACCACACTTTGAGCTGATTCACCACACTTTGGCCACGATCGTTTTCCTACAATATTATAGTATGTGACACATTTCTCATCCCCAGTCACCATCCGTTTAAGAAATGGGTCGATTTCATTCCGTTTGGCCAAGGCCTTATAGAGGGAAATTCGATCCATCATGTTTTTGCTTTTAATTGGTGTGGCCCCAAACATGGACCTTCTTTTTGAATCCAACATTGCATAAATAATTTAAAACTGTTTTATGGTCGTTTTTTAGCTCATAGTGGATGCTGCGACTACCATGCCGGTCAACTTCGATTAGTTCTGTGATTTTATCGACTTTTTTGACGACGGTCCTGCCTGTGTCAGGTGCATCTTTAATATCAAAAATACCTGAACGGAATCGACGAGACCAAAATTGTGCGTAATTAGCTGTTACAGTATCGGCATCATATACACCATTCGCAATTTCAGTCACTTGGCTTCCATGTTCGTCTTCATCAAGAAAAAATTGTCAAATGAACCGAATTTTTTCTTTGTTGACTTTCATTTTTAACACCCTGTAACTCACAACTGAATGCACCAAACAAAAAAAATCAAAATATTTTTTAGTGGGAAATGTCATCTTGGCAACGAGCATAAATTTGAAATTGTTTGATCGATACTTCACGAGTTATCGACACTACAGTCATCTACCGAATGGATAATGGATTTATTTTTTCCTAACCTAATATATCGGGGGCATTCAGTGATTTGACAATGAGATTATTTGCAATAAAGACAAAGCTTATAGCTCTTTTAATAATATTTTCTAATAAATTATGGGGATGTTACCTTAGCAAATCTACTAGCATAAAGGCAATGTGAGAATTTTTTAAGAAATATCGAACATTTTATGCTACATTTACAATAAAACATACACTTGCCTTCATGTTTAAATAAACTAGAAATGAGAATATAATAAAAGCTGAAAATTAAAATTCTTAAAGCAATTAAGGTATTATGAAACCCTATTTTAAAGTTATTTGATTTAAGGAAGTATCAGACATGTCTTGCGCGCATCAAAAATAATTGGGAAGTGGGGAACATGAAGACAACAATTAAAGCCTGAATTCGTAAATTCAGAAATGTGTCTTTAGTCAATTGGTTCCGGTCTCCAAGTTCCGAAGATTATCTGAAACCTCAGAATCAAAATTTTCAGTTGTAGAAATCAAAGATATCTATTCAGAAGAATTACGCCTATTTTTGGTTGACAGTCCGACATAAAATATTTTATGAATGGGCACTTGTCATTAACACAGTACGTGACAAATTCTCCATTTAAAAATGTAGTAAATGAGTTTCAAATAATTTTTAAGCTAAAAATACAAAGAAATGGGGAAGTGAAAAAAAAAGATTTTTAATCAAATAAAGTGAAACTGTGAGGTAACCTTTTAAACTCAAGCTTCAAAATTTAGTTTCAGAAATGAAAGGTAAATTTTCAAATGCAATTTACATATTTTGATTTTTTTTCCACATGGTTCCATAGTATTTGACTAAGATTTATTTAAAAATCTGCGAATAAAGGATATGTACTACATTATTTATATAGAACTTTAATATAAAATTCATACATAATGATTTTTTTAAAGATAACATTTTTAATTACTTGTACATTTAAGAAAATAAAACATTTTTTTCATAAAAAATCAATTTTTTTAATTCTCTTTATATAAATTTATTGATTTTAAAGACACTGTACTTTACTTTAATGATCAATTTCGAACATGCATTTGAATCTATTTATGTGAAAAATTTCAAGATCGGTGCAAGATTGCTTTTTAAAGAAATATGTTTTAATGTAGTTATGTTTAAATTCTCTAAATATATATTATGGATATAATTTAAATACTCTAAATTTTTAAATCATTCATTTCCACAAAAAATACTTTCTAATAATTAAAGTTTTGAAATAAGAAATAAAGTTATTGAATTTATTTGGCAATTGCTTATATTTTCAGAATTTAAAAAAGGATATTACTATATATATATTTTTTTTTTTGCCTTGGCAGTGAACCACGTCATTGGTACTATCTAATTTTTATTATCCCCTGTTTCGGTCTGTGCTCTTTGCCATACATATCAACAACAATACATCTTAGAAATAGTGCATAGCATCCGGTTTACAGTATAATCAGCATTAAAATAAATATGTTGAATGCACATATGCTGTAGAGTTTGTAGAAACCATTAGAGAAGTATCGTATTTCTTTATATTGTTAAATTTGTATTGAAATTTTAAATGTTTGTTCTGTTAGAAGTTTGAAATTCTTATAATTCATTCTCTTAAGACGTTTTTAGTGTTTTGAAAAGTCAACTTGACACTTGTGATTTGATGAAAATAGTTACTAATTTTAAGGTTTGTGTTTATATAATTATGATAAACAACTAGCATTGGAAATAAATTAAAATTCATATTGCTTCAAATGTCTAAATTTCTTCATTTTTGCTATAGAGCTACTGGGAAAATTTGGCGTAACTTTTGTAATATACTTATTCGACTATTTAAAGTAAATGAACACGTTCGAAGAACGTTTTTAAAAAACACCATACAAAACATTATAAATGTTTTTTAGGAATCAATACCAATAAACTAATATTAAACTAATATAAATATTTAAAAAATATTTATATCTCAATTTTATAAAAATTGCACTTATAAGTGAAACTTTAGAAATATTTCTAAAAAAACATTGAATCAATTGGAGAAAAAGTAATAAACTGATATGAGTGAAAATATTACCAAAACAATTTACATGCATTTATCTAGATAATGCAATAAATTTTAATGTTTTATTAAAATTTGAAAAGTTTACAGTTGATTGAATAGATGTTTTAAGAAATGTGACATTATCTCTCTTTATGAGACCATTGTTTAAATAACAGGCTACTACTCAAATATACTTATACAATTAGAAATAACGTAGCACATTCTCTGAAAAATAATAAACATATCAGGGTTTAAAAAATTTATAGAAATATATTTATAATATTTTGTATTATTAGGCAGAATTTTAATAATTTAAGGTGACTGCCTACCTTGAAAATGTCGTTTTTCGTCTACATATGACATTTTTTTTATTTGAAAATCTTATAGTTTAAACATTTTTCTTTTCAAAACAGTTTTTCTTTTTTCCTTTACGTGAAATAGAAATAAAGTTACAGTGATTTAAAAAATATATATCACACACACTATGCAAAAGGGCAGTAAAACAAAATTTTAAATGAGTTTTTTTTAAAAATTATGTTTTCGAAAGAAATTCTTTACCATATACATGATATCTTATGAACCAAACCAGATAATGTTTTAAAATTTTGAGTGTGGGGATGTTTATTATACTATTATTTATAAAGTGAACCATAAGTTTTGTTGCAGGTTAAACATTTTTTTCATTTAGGGTAGTTTTTACAAAGAAAAGAAATTTAAAAATATCAAAAGTTATATATTATTATGTTAAATTGTCTGTAATTTTTTGTATTTTAGTATTTCTTTCAGATTTTGGTTCATTTTGAAGATCACCGCAATATGTATGTTGTGTATAAAGAAAATTATAATTGTTTTACAAATTTTATACAGTATTACCCGTTTTAGTAAAAATTTGGTAAAATGTCCTTGAAAACAACCAATTTTTACTAAAAGTACAATATTTATTTAAAAATGTTTATGTCTTTACATATTTTTTTTTTTTATTTTTCTTCCTAAAAAAATTCAATTTGTTTTAAAAATTTGCTTTTATAAAAAAATTGGGTACGAAGGTAGGCAGTCACCTTAAATGTCTAATTCTGGTATATAAAATACTCATTTACGGTTATTCAAATATAATACAATTGTTTACATCTTGGCTTCTAGATAGAATAAAAACTAATCAAAGTAGTGTTTTTTAAAATAAAGTGATATTTCTATTCAATAAAGGAACAATAAAAAATATGTGTTTTTTTTACCGAATTTCTCATTTCAACGTGTTAGGATGACTTTAGAAAACGCCAATTGATAACATATTTCCTGTAATCTCATCTGTTTTAATAAATATGTTTATTCATTACACGAAATGGGCAATATAACAACAGTTGTTTAAAACTGTTCTTCCTAAATAAATACATGTGGTACGTACTGATTAAGTAGGAAAATAAAAGATATACCTAGATCACAAATGTCCTATCTTTGAAAGAAGGAAAAGAGAAACATAACGAGTAACATTATACTGATAAAAATGAGTGTATCGCTCCAGTTTTATGTTCAAAGAACAATCTTGCATATTTTAAAAACATACACTAACAATTCTCAGGTTCGTTAGGCACTGCTGGTGTTATCATTCTAGTGAGAGTAATGAGGGCTATTAAAAACAATGACTAGTGCCACATGTTTGTTATTGTACTTAATGAAAAACAATTCAAAAATGTTATAACTGTGCCCGTCTACCATTCTATCTTGAAAGCCATAAAAATGTGAGGATGCTTCAGCCGATAAAGTAACAGCTTCAGTTCTCTTTTAAACTTTAATTTTGATTTTTTCGATGCTTCACAAAGGGGAATAAAACATAAATATCAGAAAGTCCAATTTTTTATAGAATTTGAGCAACGTTTACAGTTTTCCCCGATCTCTTTAGAAATGACAATAGTTAATTTGCCTTCATTGGACACTGATAATTAGGTTAATGTAATCATTGAGTGTGTGTTTTATTTACGTCACACTATACAAATGCCATTAGTAAAGGAAATAGTAAGAATTATATTTACATCTCACTATAAAGCTGCACGAGAGGGATATTGACGACTGATCACGAAATTTTGAACATTACTCAAATGACGATGACGTCAAAAGAGAGGACATCACCCTATCCTAACTATCACACTAACGGAAGTATATTCAGACTTGACCAATTTAACATGCATCAACCTCCGCTCCAATAGCAAAGGACTCCAACCCACGAGACTTTGGCAACGAGTTTGTACCCATAATAACTAGGCTTTAGTGACCTTAGGTGACCCCATTAAGAGGATAATCACAGTTAAGACAAACCTGCTGGTGCTATTTCTGTCGAGTCAAAGGTTCACGTCTCCGTGTTATAGAATGCCTTGATTGTTGAACAGTAGATGTAAAGAAAAGAACAAAAATATGGTTCACAGTTCACGACGTCAGTGTGATAGGGGATGCTGTAGGGAGGAATATCAAATCAGGTGTAGTCCTTGTCACTTAATTTAACTTAGTGGTGCAACAGCCCATGCCTACTGTTCCCATATCAGTATACGTGACATTGTGCCTCTTAGGTGCATGAGCATATGTTTCTCGATCAAGTCATCAGTCTGAGACTTGTTAAGTTCACAAGGGAACTTGGTACTCATTTATCCACCTACTGAAGAGATGAAAGGATGAGTCTACCTTGTCCAGCCAATGGTTTGAACCTCAGACCAGTGGTATGGAAGCGTGATGCAATGCAACTCTGCCTCTGGGCTTACCTCGTCATTTGATCGAAGTAAAAACTTACGAGGTCATTTTCCTATAGATCTTGTGTACTTTGAATGAGTTAATGAGTTTATGAACGCAGCCTATAAATAAATGGAGAGGGAGGGGCAAACCGCTACACATCTCATAATTTTGAGCCATGGTGAAGTGAAGAAAATGACACTTGAGGCAACTGTCTTAATATACATACCAAGCCCGCATGAAGACGTTGAGTCACAACTGATTATCCCTCATCAGACCTGCTACGCATCGGGTCTTTCATTCAACACGGCCTCGAACTGAAGACACGGCGACCATAAGTTCATATCCATAACCCCGAGGCAATTGTGATCACTTGGTGCCAAACCCAGTACATAATTTTTTCTTGTCTGAGATGGTACGGGATTATAAATGACGTCCTGAATTACCTCAAACCGGTTATATCTTCCTAGAATTGATAGACCAATCCTGACTGTATTACTGATTTGAATGGTTTTGGTGTATCAGTAGCTCAATTGTAAGAACTTTAGTGGGACAGCTGTGGTTGTAATGACACGTGTTACTTTTACTTGTTCAAATACGGATATTACTCAGAGGAAGCGTTTTTAAATAATACTTATTAATTAAAACAATGATATGACTGTATTTTATATAGCTATGACAATTTGTTTGGGCAAATTAAGTGTTTCAAGTATTTTAATAACAGTTGAATATTCCGGATTATCATCTCCAATCAGAAAAGGAAGATGTAAGTTAAAATGTAAAACTACACCTAGACCTGGTAAAATTCTAATGAGATGTAGCAAACAAATCCAAGAAAGGCAAGTACATAGCTTCGAATTAATTAATTGTATTATGGCGTTAAATTCAGTACATCAACTGCATGAAACAATTTCTGCATATTAACTGTACATCAACACGACCAAGGAAAAAACAAATACTAACTCAGAAAATGATGAAAAAAAACATTTAGCATAGGCCAAAAAATATCGATCATATACTGTTAATGACTAAATAACCATACTTTCAGGGATTAAATACATTTATTTGTGCAAGGATACAAATCGAAAGTAGTTAGACGAAGTGAAGGTGAAAATCTGGAACCAGATCATATCCAATAGATTGCAAAACACCCATCTAAACATATATTTTGGGTTTTTTGCGCAACAAATTGCACTGGAAGCTTAGTTCATCTTAAAGACATGATGAATTCTGTCAGACGCATATAAATATTATGCTATACAGTAGGATTGTTCGATTGATGGAAACATTGGACGGACATTTCCCCATGACATGGTCCCTTGTCACAGATCGATATTGGTCCAGACTTATATGCTTCAAGATAAAATATAAGGACTTGGTTAGCCTGGTAAATCACCAGACATAAATGATATTTATAACTCATGGCATATTCTCAAAACTGTTCAGCTAAGATGGACTAAACGACAACAGAACAAAAAGCAGACAAAACAGAAAAAAAAACATATTATGCAAGTGTGGTTTTACCTTGATGAAAACAAGAGAATGTTTGTGCTACACTAATGGAGTCAATACCAAGGCGTGTGGAGAAGGTAATTTCTTTTAACATATTTAGTATAAAATATGTTCTGCTATGAGAACATATTTCGTAATAATATAGAGATTTTTCTGTCTTCTCAAGGCATGCATTGTTTATAAAAGCTAATGTTTTAGATATTTTTTTTTTTCATTTGTCCCAATTAATTCAAACATTTTAGTACTTTTAACAATATTCAAAGCCTGTAGTTACATATGTACATACCATGTTGAACTAATCACTGTACCTTTCTATGCAGAGAAAAACTAAGATGAAATTAGATAGAGGATTGTTCTTTAAGAAATATTTATTTTATAAGTGGAGAATAAGAAACTTTCTTTTTATATACATTGCATAAATGAGGCGCAAAATTCCTTAACTGTTGTCTCTAACCTTTTTCTTATTCCCTAATTGCTTCTAAATCACTGTGCTAACAACGGTATTCTATTTTATATGTAATTAAATTGTAATATTTTTTTTTCAAAAATTAATTTTTGTAAGCCGAAGTTACTATATTTAAAAAGAGATATGGATTGATTTCTAAACTTTTTTACTTCCTTTAATTCACCGAAATATCATTTTATTATTGTTTTATTTAAATAAATAGTTCACAGTTTTAAGTAATTGTAATTTATTTGAATAATGTTTTACACTTATATTATACGTAAACAGTTTTGACATTTATGTTTCAGCATATTTCTAATTGGCATGGGGTGGTAAATAATACAGGAGTGGCTAATTTGGTCAAGCTGAATCTTTTTTTTATTTCTCATAAGTTACGATTGCAATGGATTCGTTCATGTATTAACATAGCGAACAACGATGTTGCATATGTATTAGCAAAACAAGGGGCAGCTCAATCATCAGATTCTTTAGCCCATCTGACTTATGCAGAGCTGCATTCCATTTATAGAAGTAAGGTCACTGAACTATTACTCCTATTACCGAATAGTAACGAGGTAAACGTATTGGTAGTTCTGGGTTCCTTGGACTTGAACAAATGTTATTACTCGTTTCCCCAGAGGACATCTTACAGCATTGGCATGCTATAATAAAAATATTTTCTCGATATGTGCTGGGGCTCTGCCTGCACTGCCTCTCTAGAACATATTCTTGATTGCCTAGATTTCAGATTGATGTATCTATATGAGCACACACTAATGGTGATTGACTTTCTGAGAGTGAGCGAAGATATGGACTTGATGTAGCAGAGCTAGACATGGAGATAAGTAACGGTTACAGTATCAATAAATCATATTATTTATTATCATTTATTATCATATATATGTAACCATTTGAAGGGCCTTATAGTATTATAAAGTTTGAATGGGTTTTCTAAAACCTCAAATAATCATCTTAAGCTTCTTTCAAAGTTGCACCTTCTACTGTCGTTACGTCTGTTGACTTGAAGGCATTTAGTGATCAAATTGCTCACAAGAATCACTCATTTTACTTTAATTTTATCGAGAAATTACCCTTGTTTTGTAAACAAACTTACTGGCTACAATACTCTTTTGCAGACTAAAATCCCTTTATTTTTCCGGTGAGAGCATATCCAAAAAGGCAACGTATCATATATTTCGCTGCATGAAAACTGGCACATTCTTGACATCAAAATAACTCTACTTTATAACACTATCCACAACAGGAGCAACTTCTAGTTCGAAGACTAATTGTTTCCCAATGGTCACATTTGCTTTTTCTCCTGGGAAAGTATTCATAAAAGGAAAATGTCATCCTTTAAATTCTTAGACTACTCAGACTTGAGCCTTCTTCTAGTCAAGTCTATCAGGAATTCGAAAAGTTACACACAGATTCGACTTCCATCACGAAGAGTGACAAATGATCATAAATAAATTAATAGTAACCCCAGATGAGTTCATAAAACATTATATATATAATCTGCATCTCCATAAAGAAGTGGCATAATCCCCTTTTAAGGCGACACGAATAGGCGAAAATCACGGATTTGCTTACTAACCAGATCTGTCCCAAGAGAGAACTACACAATACCATTTAAATATTTTTACACAGCATTTATATTAGTCACCAACCTTGACATAACATCAGCATTCAACAAAATTGGATATCCCCAAAACTTTTTGAGTTAATGGTTCAACGTTAAAATAAAAGTTAAGTTCATTCGAACGTTTTTGTTGGTAATGCCACCTGCCTGTCGGTACCACATCGCCCACGAAATTCTTCAAGTGAAAGGGCTATATTGTAAGCTTGTCGTTAGTCGTCACTTTGATCATCTTACAGGTAACAGTACGATTTGGCAGGTCTCAATTTTGAAGAAGGGTAGAATTAGTCTCCACCTCTATTCCCGTTCATCTAACATCGCGAGAAAACTTCCGGCTCCAAGGATGTTGAGAATATCCACATGTTATGGAGGCATTATGCATTTAATATCACCCATGCTTTATCTGAAATTAAAAAAAAGGCTCTACGGTACAGCAGTTAGTGACGCTAACCATTGCATCGGAGGGGTGGCACATTTGATTACTTTCCCTTTTTTTAAAAAAATAAATGATTTCGTTTGAAGGAAAAATACCTTAAGAGAAATATTTTTTTTGTTTTAATATATATATATCAACTCAGAAAATATAATCCAAAAAATTTGCTTCAAAGTTATGCTCTATAAGAGATTGTTCTCCATATTTGTTATTTACCGCAATTATTTCTGATTTATTTGTGTGTTTATTTTTATAATTAATTGAAAAAAAGTGCTGAGAAAAGAGATTTAATTGATTTTTTTTAAAAATGTACTATATGAATAATTATCGAGAAGAAGAAACAAATATATTTGGATATTATGAATTATTTATTTTATCTATTATTTTTTGATGGATGCATACTCATCAAAAACTGAAGCATTTTGATAAAAAAAATAATGAACAAAAAACTACAGAAATCTTACATTAGAAATTGATCAAATTAACAATATGGCATTTAAAATGGCATCATTAGTAGATAAATTGTAAAATTTTGAGAAAAGCAACTCAAATCAACAAGCCTGCTCTTTTTAACTAAGGCAAAACAATTAATTAGAAATTTAATTTGAATTATTTTTTTTTCATTTTAAGTTTTAGTGCAGGTATCTTTTAAATAGTTAAAAAAATATGAATAAATAATAAATTTCAAACCAGTATGTTAACCACTGAATCAATTATGAAAATAAATTCTTTCGAATTTTTAGTTTTTTCAAACATGTGAACTTATTTTTTTTTGTTTTATGATTATAATTACATAGGAAATGTAATTAAAAATGTATTTAATATAAAAAATTATGCATTTTTTGTACTAAAATATTTAATTCCTTCTTTATTTATTAAGGAAAATATATGCTATTTACATTTTTTGAAAACTGTTTTCTCTCAATAGCAATTATATCTGCAGTGTGAAATAAATTTTCATGAGTTTATTTTTCTAAGAAAAATTAATTTTTAAGGTTTGAATAAAATAAACTTATTTCTTATTTATATAGAAGTATTTAGTTTCTCCATAGTTTATTTCTTCGTATATTATTTTAAATTTATTATCGAATCGTTTACACATTTTGCGGCGTGCTTTCCTGCATTTTTAATGGTTTTAGAAAAGCGTTTTATATTAACATTTAATACAATTAAAGTACCGTATAATCCGGCGTTTAACGTGGGCATATATTTTAAAAATATAAAATTAAAATTTACGGCTGAGCGGTATATTCCTGAAATGAAAATAATAGATTTAAAAATGAAAAATAGATGTTCATATAAAACATTAGATATGTGCATCGTTCGAAATATTGTTTATTTAAAAGAAATAACATACTTTATGAATTTAATGGATGCTTGTTCTATAAAAGTTTATTGTTTTATTTATTTCAAAATTCTGGAATATTACATCACACATACACAAAAAAATAGTTTCAAAATATCAAATAATTACGCAACTAAATTTCAAGGTTCATCGTTAAAAAGAGGGTACGTGTTAAATGGAGAATATATCTAAACATTAAAAAAATGCAGCTAGAAAGTATAGGATAACTTTATACATCGGACTTTACGGCGTTTGTTAACTAATACATTTTAAGTTAATTTATTATCTCTAATGCACTGAAAGATTCGAAAAGATAACATAATTAATAATTCTCTTTGTCTAAAGATGTTTTAAAACTAATATAATTGCAGATTATTTGGTATATTTTTTTTATTTTCATTCTCAATCATATTGAAAATAATGAGTAATGTAAAAATGCTAATGCTTAATATTATAAATTTCATGATGTCAGATATAATGGACATTTAATCTATTTCCCATATTAACATTTTCCAAACATTTATCAAACTATGCTTCTAAACTACTAAACCCTGTATTCATGTTATAATTTTTAATTTTCTTTGACTCAAAAAAAGGATTGAATAACTCTGTGAATATGTTAGCTATCGTAGTTTTCTTTTTCTCAAATACTGAGGAAGAAGAGCTTAACACTAATATTCTTACAATACTCCAACCTTTGTTAGAATACCACTTTGGTGCTTTGAGACTCCTCAATGATCCGGAAAAAGGACTTAAGAGGGCTCTTTTAGTTTGGCCCTTGAGGCCTTTTGGTCGTTGACGTGACTTTTGCTTTCCACTCTCTCTGCCCCAGTCCATCTTCGCTTAATCTTCGTTTAACTACCGTACCTTGCAGACAAACAAACTCTTCACAGAATATTGATTGAATTCGAATTTTTATAAAGTCTTTCTGAGGTATGATGGCTACACACAAAGTATTCATAATGTATTTATTCCTAGTGTTTTTTATTTTTAAGAAGAAATTAGAACTATTTTTACAGTCGACATTATGATACATATAAATGATAAGAATATACATTTCCCTAAAAATCAAGGGAAGTTAGTATAAATAACAAAATATGTAAAAACATTGAAAACAGTCATAGAAAAATCCATATAGATCTTTAAATCTGGTATATTTTGTTGTAACTAGTAAATAAATAACTGCGCAGTAAAATAGATCATTCTTTTTTCAAATATCCTTTTGAGTCTATCACACATTTTGCATTTACATATATATATATATATATATATATATATATATATATATATATATATATATATATATATATATATATATATAATCATCTGTACTGACCTGCATGTTCAGAGTGTAACGATGACAGGGGCCACATCTATCGGGATGTCATTTTGGAACAACATGTTCATTTGTTTCGGGGCTACATGGATGCTGAATTTCTGTTTATGGATGACAACACCCGTCCTCAACGTGCAAACGTTTTAGACGAATGCTTTCAATCGGAGGTTCAACATTGTCACCAGACTTGAATCCAATAGAGCGTGTGTGGGATATGCTTGGCCGACGAATTGCAGCCAGTCCACCTCCTCCCACCTGTCAACCAGAACTTCGGAGGGCATTGCTTGATGAGTGGTGAAATATTCCCCCCAAGATCAGATTGATAATTTGATACTCAGCATATATTAGCTTTATAATGTCTATATTGCATCGTCCGGGAGACATACTCCGTATTAACTATCATACTAACCATGTTATACTGTTTTTTGTAAATAGGTTCTGTTTTGAATTTTGCTCCAGGGAGTAAAAATCGCAATTACGTGAAATATATAGCATCTTTTTCTCTCTTTACAATTTGTTTAATAAACATACTTTACAAATAAGTCATATTTGTTTTGCTTGTGTCTCTTTCTTTGCCTGAACTTCACTAGCCTTTATTTATGGGCATGAGTGTATATCAAAAAACGAAATAATAGAAATTAACTAGACAAGAAATAACGTAATAAAAATATAAAATGTAAATAAAAAGATTGAATTTATAGAAAAATACAAAAAAAAAAAAACCCTAGCGAGTCTACCAAGTTTCTTATTGTATTTGAAAGCCTTTTTAATAATAATATTTTTAATAGGAAAATGTGTATATATATATATATATATATATATATATATATATATATATATATATATATATATATATATATATATATATATATATATATATATATATATATATATTTTATAAGAGTAGCATTTTGTCCATAATATTGAAATAGTTTTCGTTTAGAGATTTTGTGTGTGGAAGGAGTGTATTATATTTATTGATGGCAGAAATTTTGAAGCGAGCTTTTTTATAAGAAGGGGGATTGCAAAGCACTGTCTAATTTATAGCTTGAGAATAAAATAAAATTTTAAAAAAAATATATTAATCTAAACAACTCACACACACTTACACACCACACACTCCATATTATATGTATGTGTTCCCATTAGAATACAGGAATGAGTATTACATCAGGCTTCAAATTGTACATATATGCACAATCAATTCACATTAATGTGACCACCTGTGAATAGCCAGGATAGTTAACTTTTGCAGAGTGGACTGCTCCAAGTCGTGCAAAAAGTGAATCAATTAAGTCTTTTTGGGAATTCACTGGAATGTTGAGCTTTGCTGACTCCAGTGCCATGACCTGATGTGCTAGATTATGCGGGTTAGTATCCGTGGCGTGAACAACCCGATGGAGATAGTCCCACAGATTCATGATTGAGTTTAAGTCAGATTAGGTTTCTGGCCAGGGGAGAACGATGAATTTTTTCATACGGGTTCTCTGCATCATGCACGTTTACTGTCAGCAGTATAACACTTCGCATTGCCTTGCTGGTAGATGTCATTATTATGAGGGTAAACGAAATGCACATATGGGGGTGGACACGATCCGAAAAGATAGATGCATACTTGCATTCATCCATTGTGCCTTCCAAAATGATGAGTGAATCCAGAGAATACCAGTAAAACATTTCCCAAAACATGATGATGATGATCCAGCCTAAATCATTCGGACAACGTTTGCAGGGTGATTACTTTCAGAGAATTCACGCTATATTGCCAACGACCATCTGTACGATGGAACATAAAACGGTTTTCATTGGAGAACGCTGTCATTCGCCAATCAGTTGATATCCAGTTACGAGGCTGGAGTATTAATTCCAGTTTCCATTGCCGATGAACAGCAGTGCGCATAAGTGCATGAACCAGGAGTCTGTTTCGGAGGCCCAAACGCAGCAACGTTCGCTAAACAGTAATTAGGGAAACACTATTGTAGCCCCTTGGTTCATCTGAGCGGTCAGTTGCTCAACGGGAGCACATCTATTCGTCCGAACACTTGACGATTTAGGGCTAAGGGAAATTTTTATTTCATTTAATTCCGAGTTTTGAGTAATTTTTGAAGAAAAAGCGGCTGGCTTATACACAAATCAGCTTACATTTGCAAATATATAGTATTTATTAAGATTTTACTCATTCTTGTGATTTCTTAATAGTTTCAATTACATAAAATTAACTAATAAGGCAAAAAAAAATGTCTATGTTAATCATATTATGTAATATTTCATAAGAACATCACAAATAAATAGAATTCGAAACCTAACATGAATCATTGCATGGCAAAGAAGCAACAATATTTTGTATTATTTGCCTTGTGAAATGTTTTTTTTAATTATAGAAGGTCATAAACTATGACATTTATTCAAATATTAAAAGTAGCTAAAGTAGAGGAGTGATCATGGTCATGAATGCTTTCTCGGTGAAGTTGAACCGCTGATACGATACCAGTTGCCTTTGAAACTGTGCCTAGTTAAGGTGCTTATTCCCGTTAAATTTTTCGAAGTTTTAAATCATCATGTTGACTTTGAGCAAATGCTGGGAAAATGCTTCGTCAGCTTAGGTATCGTCATCACATGACCATGGTTCCAAATTTTGAGGTTCCTCTTCCTTTTATTTATATATTTTTGTTTGCTGTGAGTATTTTACTTACCAGTGTAACTATGAAACTGCAGGTTTAAATAGGTTTGTCATTACGTGACAGTGGTTTTCAAATAAAATCTTGAACTTTTTTCTCTATGTTATGCCAATTTGTCTTCGTATTCTTATCTTCGACAAAATGTAAGCGATAGAAATTATGTTCTATACAGGTGAAGTATGCGGTTGGTTGTTTCTCAGGTAAAGGTCACAGGTTTAAAGCACTAAGCCCTTTTAGTTCATTTCGAGCGATTTCCTCATTCCGCCAATAGCCTTTGCGTTACTCTAGAACATGTACTAACTAAAAGTCAGAAGAATCAAAACGTTAATTATTTCATGAAAATCATAAGAAAGGGCAAATTTTCAGTATCAGAGAACTGGCCTTATAAATTTATTACTTTAGGTATCATTTTAATGGTTAAGAAGTAAAAAAACCCCACAAACTATATAAAATTTAAATTAAGAGTTATATATATATATATATATATATATATATATATTTCCTAGCACCGATTAGTTCCGAACCAGGGTCAAATCACGAGAACGACACCTGAGCTGGCACCCTAATTTCCTCAATTCCTCTCTACCTCAAAGGGAAGACGTTTAAGCTACGATACATTAACGTGTAACAACTTCCTCTACACGACGGCTCTTCAGTAATACTAGGCTTAAGATGACGCCCCAGACACAAGTTCAGGTCCTTGAACGTTAGGCTACTACGGCCACATTCAAATATTGAAAAGTTGTTACTATGAATTATTACACTATAAGTAAGTTTTAAAAAAGTCAAGAAAAATATAGAGTGAGATATGAATTTTTAAAAATATTTTTTTACGAAATTTAAATTACTTCATATTGTTATTAATTGAAAACCAATTTTAAAAGTAGTTTAGATACATTTATACCATAAATATATTTTACAAGTGATAAAAAGCTAAACCTTTTCGTAAATTTTTATTATTTTAAATGTGGGACAATATAAGAAATTTAGAAGTAAAAAAAGTACAATTTATAGCTATGTAACTTTTCATTTTAAGAAAAATTTACCTAAACAGGGTATGTTATATAAAAGTTATAAAATGATAATAAATATTTTCTGCTTTTAAAAGCATGCACATTTTAATATTCTAAAATTATATTGGGCTTGTTTTTATAGAATTAGTTGTCCAGTTCTTTTGCAATATTTAATTTTTTTAATATATTTTCCTTTCAACTGAGAAACAAAATTATTATCCGTGCACTAATTCATTAGTATCACTTTGCTAACATCAGTCCAATTAATATTAGAGCTAAACAGTGAAGCAACAGCTCATAGAAGCCTAAGGCTAATTGAACCCGTCTTAGTTGACATGGCATTGTTCACTGAGTTGCACAAGCAGAATTTCTGATCAGGGGATGAAACTGAAGTGAAATCCCCAGTGTTTAGTTCCCTAGTAAGTTTGGCCCCACTGAGGGATGAAAGGCTGAGTCGACCTAACCCAGCACGGAAAGGGTGTCGTGGAAGTGCGGAACGCAACCACTCAGCCATTTGGCTTCCTTACAAATATTGGAAGACATTTTACTTTAATATATAGTTGTGGGGTACTGGTCAGGAATGACACTTCGTTTACGATGAGAATATTAAGATGCATACGTTTCTTACCTTTTCAGAAATGAAAATATTTCTTTTTTAACACAGTTTATCTCAAATAAAATGACTATGAGTCTTGGAAGATTTTTAAAAATTGTATAGTGGAACTTAGAAACAATGGTATCCTTTAACCGAAAATATGCATGTCAATTGTACAAATGCGAGGTAAGTTGCTTCTCAATGCTACATTCAGTAGCTAGACGGGGAGTATAAGTGTCAGACATAATTTTAAATATTTCAATTTACAAGGACATCGTCCTGAGTAAGCTTCCTCCCGCCCCAGCTATTGCATCACGTCGACGCTGGTATTTTATACATTTACAGATTCAACAAGCATCAGACTCTTACAACAAGAAGGGCATCTGCAGGCATTAGGACTCAAATACAAGATTCAATATTAAAAAAAAAAGTCTTAAATTTCTTCACTATATGACGGGTGCTTTTCGTGGCTGTAACTAAACCTCTGAGGGAAAATATTTCTTAACTTCTGTATGTTTATAAAATGTTTTCCCGCAGAAAAACCGTAATTTATGTTAATTTGAGTGATATTTATACATGATCGAAGTGAGAGCAGGGATTAGAGTAATAGAAGTTAGATTATCAAAATATCAGAAGTTCTAAGCTTTAAGGCAGATATTTAAACAGGTTTAGCAAGTGACCCCGTTCAAGGCATGTTCAGTGCTCTTATATCTAACCGTAACCGAGATAAGTGACATAATTAGAAATTTAGGAGATATATATTGACTTTAACGTTCCTTCAGTTTATGACATTTTTATAGTAAATTGAAACATTAATAAATATGTGAATATTATAATAATAATTGATTACCTCACCAAAGACAAGTTAATATAACTATAACTATGAACCCCTTAACTATTGAAAAGCAAAATTGAATATTAAGAAAGTTTATTGTAAGAAAACGTTAATTTTTGGGTGGGGGAGTAAGAAACTTATTTTAAAAAAAGAAGCAATTCCTATAAATAATAATTTTGAGGAGACTACTGATAAATTTCAATTATAATCACAAGTATGAAAATTACCACTTATAAGGGCAAAGACCATGTATCGGAAACAATATAACTTATATAAATCTTTATGATAAAAAAAAACTTATCATATTTCCTGAAATGAAAATAAAGCTTTCCGCAAAGAGCTTCTAAATCTAACTCATTTCTTGGGAACTTACAAAAATAGAGAAAGAAGGAAACAAACGTTTATTCTAGGAGACAAAGAATTGTGAAAAGAGTAAGAAAAACTGACAAAGTCGCGTCCAGTGAATGCTATGTTTAGATTATTTAGGCATTTGCTATGAAAAGTTTATTTGAAAGGCATATTTTATTTATATGGAACCAGTGGTACGTCTATAGAGAATATTTTGCCATTTCGCAGCAACCCCAAAAGTACATTTGAATGCCGATGAAAGGTTTTTCTTTTTGTTCGTCCCTCCCCTCCATTTTTCTTTCATTCTTTCTTCCAGAAAGTTTTTTTAGCCATGAAGACTAGGGTTTAAAAGCAAATGCATTGTTGTTCATAATTTAGATAATTTGAATATTTAATGGAATAAATCGAAAAATACTGAATGAAAGATAAAATTAAAGCTTCCAATTAAATTTAGAGATATGCAGTGTCAAAATAAGTGAGTGTATACGTGCATGTCTATTATCTGTGCATTTTTTTAAAAAAAATTATTTAGCGAAATGCTTTATTAACGCTCAAAGTAATATAATTGTTTAATTTGATCACACATTTCGATGGCTCATTGATATACTGCGCGTTAGGGAAAAATTATAAGAGTAAATTTTTACGATGCGCGCGCACACAGTCCCAAAAAACCGACACCTTACACATTTTAGATTTTATACACAAATCGCCCTCTAGTTTGGAAGAACAATAATACAAAGCTGATAAAGTTAGTTAACTTTAATAATCCACAAGTAAAAAATAGATAATTATTCTTAATTTAATTCATCTTTAACTGGAAATAACTTATCTGTTTAACAATATTCTTCTTACAAATTAATTTTTTAAAAAAATTTCTAGTATTTTTTTTTAAATTTTCAAATTTTACTATGCAATATTGCAATGTAATTAATAACTTGTATTATCATTAATATTGCAATGTAATTAATAACTTGTATTATCATTAATATTGCAATGTAATTAATAACTTGTATTATCATTAATATTGCACCGTATGTTTCAACTGTTCCCTACAAGATAGATGTTTTGATAATTAAAAATTACATTTCTGTAAAATATCTCCTCATAACAAAATGTTACTAGCTTTTTCATCCTTTAGAAACAGTTAAATGGAAATTTTTAATTAAAATCAATTTAAATAAATTTATTTAGCGCTAAAAGTATTCCATATTTCCTTATTGATTTTTGTCTACTTAATTAAGTCACTTATTGATATGAAAAGGGGAAAAAAGGAAATAGATCTTATATATGTGAATTTGATTTGTTTTGGACTTTATAAAAAATGTAGTTTTTTTTTTTAAATTAAAAAAAATGTTACTGGACCATAATTATTATTTCCAATTCGATTTAATTCATTGTTTTAAAATAGGAATGTAATTCTTTTTTTTAAGAAGCTCATGAATATTTTGCAGTCAAATTTCCTCTTGTGATGTTAACACAGAAAAATAATAGTTGTGTTTAAGAAAAAAAAATAATAATCTAGAAATTTTCCTCGTTGACAAAATATTTTATTTAGAATTTGTATTTACTTTTTTTTTTCAAAGCATTTAGCACATACACAAAAACCCTTTATACATCCTGTTTAAAATGATGAATCCTACACTACCGTAAATGGGATTTTTTAACTGTCGCATAAAACGTGTTTTTTTAATGTAAGATGACCCAAGTTGTAGTGTGCTTCTATGGCTGAATATTTCATAATAACAACTAGACATGTAACTATCACAACAAACCTCGTAATTCTGAACTTCTTTCAAATGACGAGGTCGACACCTGTACTGGCTCCCCCTGTCCACACTTCCAGACCACAACAACGGGAGAAATTTTAGACACAACTCTTTTTATTTGGCATTTCTGCATCAAAAATTCCACTTACATTATCACAATTGCGGATACGTAATTTGAATTCAACAATATCAAGCTGTATCGAAAACTGCGCGTGCTTTAACAACAACCCAAATTTTTAAATTTTATTGTATTTTGAAAAACATATGTATCGGTTGTGATGACCTGTATCATTATTTTCAAAAATTCACAGGAAGGGCAGGGAACATCTAGTCTGTAACAGGAATCTGATAATTGAATTTCTGCTCAGGATATTTTCGAAATAAATGGAACTTTTAAGTTTTAGACATGGGAAGTATAAATGAGATGCATTCTCCGCATCAAAATTGCAAAACTTCCCTTATTTTAGAACCATTCAGAACATGAAATCAGCATTATTGAACAATTTGTCATAATAAATCAAAATTAGAATAACTATAAAAAAATATCCCTTTGCAATACCCGCACTCATCAATATAATCAAACAAAAGTGAAAATTATATCTTCTTGCCATTTGTGAGTCGGCTAGTTTTGAAAAGAAGCTGATCTTCAGGGCGGGACTTATAACTATGTTGCCTTTCTTCATTATTTTCAGTGTTTGAAACTACCTTGTGCTGCTTCACAATTGAAACGGGACATTGTCCTGTTCACCTTCTGAGCGGTGGATGGGTTATTTGTGAAACTTAAGGTAACAGAACACCTTCGAAGAAATTTTGTGAATTAACCTGAATTTTGCCTGTAAATGCATATTTTATGACCTTATGGGTCTCTAAAATTAGAAAAACACCCAAGAAAATTTTTGTTAGTATACAATTTTAGTGTCAAAGGGGTATTTTATAAAAAAAATTAGCAAAAATAAGACTTTACGCAAAACATGATAACTGAAAATAAAATAAATATATTGACATTTTGTAAATTGAATAATATAGCATACAACCTTATCTAAGGAATAGGCTCTTATTTTGGTAATATAACTATTATGTGGGAAGTTATTGTGTTTCGAGCTTCTATACGTTGACATTTTCTTTAAAAGCTATTGTAATTTTCATTTTATTGCTATATAAGAAAAATTCTACTCAACGCAAACTCTTAAGAAAGATATATTCCTTGTATAAGTATTAAAAAAACATACATATAAAATTTTTATTTCATTCAAGCATAATTTTTTGAGATATTGTGTTTTGCGGTGAGAAAAAATGTGAAAAAACTCATTTTGAGAAAGCGACAAAAATAACATTAAACTCATCTGATTACAAGAAAAACACTTACTTTATCATTAAAATACACCAGATTTATAATCCTTTCCCTCTCTAATTTCTAAAACACTATTTTTTTCTTTTAATGTGCTCTTAAAAATTTTCTGTGTTTCTTTGTTTTGGGGTCTGCGTTATGAATCGATTCACAGATTCTGCATCTATCTAAATGTTTATGCACTTTTGAAGAAAATTTTTTGAATTAACCTGAATTTTGCCAGTAAATGCATATTTTATGACCTTATGGGTCTCTAAAATTAGAAAAACACCCAAGAAAGGTTTTATTAGTGCACATCTTTACTGTCAAATGGGTATTTTATAAAAAATAAGCAAAAATAATATTTTACGCAAAACATGATAATTGAAAATAAAATAAATATATTGACATTTTGTAAATTGAATAATATAACATACAACCTTATCTAGAGAATAGACTCTTATTTTTGTAATATGACCATTACGTGGGAACTTATTGTGTTTCGAATTTCTATACGTTGAAATTTTCTTAAAAGCTATTGTAATTTTTGCTTTATTGCTATATAAAAAAATTTCTACTCAACACAAAATCTTATGAATGGTCTATTCCCTGTATAAGTGCTTAAAAAACATACATATAAAAATTTTATATCATTCAAGCATAACTTTTTGAGATATTGAGAAAAGGACAAAAATAACATTAAACTATTCTGATTACAAGATAAACACTTACTTTTTTATTAAAATGCACCAGATTTATAATTCTCCCCATCTTTGACTTCTAAAACACTAATTTTTTTCTTTTTAAGTGCTCTTAAAATGTTCCTGTTTTTCTTTGTTTTGGGGTCTGCATTATGAATTGATTCACGGATTCTGCATTTATCTAAATGTTTATATCCCCGTAAGGTAAACACCCCAGGATTTTCAATATTCATTTTATTAAAAACTTTTAGACACCCATTTAATCCTTCATTGAAGTGTATAATAGCATCATACGACACAAATTTAATTGTTTTGAGCGAAACAAATACTTCCTTCGGTACTTTTTGCCAAACTATTCCATTAAAACACTCGTTGGCATTTTGCGTGCGTCCATGCAAGCACTTACTTAATATTTGTTTGTCGCATAGTTCTAAATATACTGGTTTAATTTTATTTAAAACATCATTTGATAAACCAGCATATTTTGTGAAACATTTTGTTCCATTTGCCACCCTCCGCTGAAAATAACACCAGTTTTCTTTCCCTATTGGGCATTGACCATGCATCGGTTTCTTATCACTTGATGCACAGTGATATAACGCAGCAATTACATTTTGCTGCATGGCAGTTAAGTTACCGACATTGCTGCGAACAGCAATTCCGTAATAGTTTTGAAGTCGGTCAATAAAATTATCAGTTAATTTGCCTTTACCAGACAGTCCTTTAGTTTTAGTTTTCAGTTTCCTCAGACGCGAACCCACTCTCATTTGTACATGGCCAATTCACTCAAACTTGGTCACACTGTTTAATCCGTAAGTGTCTTTCACACTCATGAAAGCTTTTGGGTCGCCATCCCCATAATATTGAGTGTATTGCAGTCTGCGGTTTTTTTCAAATCGAAGAAATATTCGGGAAGCCCCCACAATTTCCATTTTTGATGAAGAGCCTGTGAAATTACACTGACATATGTGGTCGGCTTTTGACGACTCATATTCAAAGTTTCTTGGCATAGTCTGAAGTCTCTTACATTTTGGACAGTAGGACGACATAACTTCTATGTCTAACACCTTACCAGTATCAACTGATATTGCAGCAACACAGCCATTCATAGATGTATAGCCTCTTCGTTGCCATGTGCCATCCACCTATATGCCCCATTTTACAATATCGGATGAGAAATTTTGTTGTTTCTCCACAATTTCAGTAGCAGCTTTTATCATGGATTCCTCAGTTACTTCCTGAACCACTTTTAAAAGCTTTGCTTCGTGATTTTTGTAAGCAGTTTTGCTAAGCCGAGGCAAATTTAATGTTGAGCATAATTTAAATGCCCCAGCAAAACCTTTGTTTATCTGCCTCATACCATATACTAGCCTGGTATTTATGACAGGTGCATTTACAACTTTTTTTGATGAAGCAAATGCAAAAAAAAGTCACAACACTTACATTTTAGTGTAAAATGGGAGTACAATCCATATCTGGAATCCTCGAATAGTTCTACTTTTTCAGCAAAACATTTTGGGCAGCAAAGTTGAGAAAAAGCTTCCACAATAAGTTCAAGGTCAACGATTCTGTTGCCAAACACAGGACCAGGCATTTCTTCTGCAGTTGAGAAACTGTCTTTTCCCAACTTAGAACAGCTAGCAGTACATTCAGGAACTGCTGAAGTGCTATTTTTTTCGAAGTGTTTGTGAATTTATTACCATAAAATTGCCGCTTGCACTTTCTAGCAATACTTTTAACCATTTTTAAGTTAAAATAAAGCAGAATAAAACAATCAAATAAACTTTTTTACGCTGTCAATTCTTTCAGCATGAAAATAAAACGCATATGTAAACAAAGTCAAACCAACAAACTTGCTGCCAGGTTTTACACATAAAAAAGGAGAACTGTATTTCCAAATACATTTATATTTGTTCTTAAATGTTCTATTTTAATTTCTGACTAAATATTTGTATATTAATTATAATATTTCATGTCATATTTTATGAAAGAGAAACGTAAACAAACAACTCGGCCACTTCCGGTTAGCAGAAACTATTTCGTGTCCGAGAAATTTATGATTAAGTAATATTGAAAAAGCTGTAACTCTCGGCTTCTAATTAAGATAGAAACAAAATTTTAACATATTTACAAAGATAAAAGATTGAATTTTAATATAAGACCAAAAACGAAAAATCGATATATTGACCAAAAATTGAGTTTTAGAGGCGTTCTGTCACCTTAAGAAGAAAGGAAATTCTCCATTCCCCATTTGGAATCAGAGAAGTTATGGGCCTCAATTGGCCTTCAGATAGAACATGGTGTTCTGAAGACAGTTAAGAGGGAAATGAACTTTTTGTTTGAGTCTTATAACAATCATGTTTCTTAAGTAATTTTCGTTTTGTTTAAAGCATAGACTTAATTCCGACAAAATATTTGTTTAAAATGGCAATATTCATATTTTGGAAGAAAAATAACACTAGCAGAAATAATAGCTTGTGATTGGTTTTGCTAAATAATTTGCTTAATTAAAAAATCCTCATTTATAATCATTATAAATATACAAATATTATTGGACATACAACATGTAACATTTCGAATTGCATGATATCTATAATAAAATATTTGATGCAACAAATAATATATAAAGAACAGGAAAAGAAAATATTTGTAATAATATCCTTTTTAGACCTGTAGAAAACGAGGAATATAACATTTAAATGTGTTTTAACCACTGTATATTATGAAACTATTGTAGCATAATTTAGCAAACTTCATTTTAGTTTACGTCATACTGTTAAATAACACGTGCGCTATTTCTAATAATCATCTTATTTTCGTACCTTGGTCAAAGGACGAAGCCGGCATAGGACCTGATACCAATTCTCCTAAATTCAACATCATGCCATCCGGAGAAAAGCCTGCCTCGGCATTGGATAAAAAATCCTTCATATTATGCTTCCATTCAAGAAGTCAATCAGTCAGAGAACTGTGGGGTCCATCAGTCATTTATAAATCATTCATCAAGTTTCCAATGATAAATAGATCTGTTTGTGGGTAACAAAAATATCAATGCAATCTAATGGACACTGCATAATCTTCGTTCTACTTCATATATGGTATGTAATTAATATGTTTTAACTTGTCAATATGCAACTTTTAAAAGTAAGTATAACAAATCTAAATCTTCTGAATCACACTTAGGATTTTGGAAAAAAATCGGGAAAATAACTAAAGCAATATGGGGGTTAATCTGGCAACACATTAAGAGGTGATCTGGGAAATAAATAATTGTGTTTCTCGTAAAATATGATTCTTTTGAGTAAATTAAACATGTGAATTGGCAAAAGATAAAATGTTTATTTACACATGACGAACAATTATATCAAACATATTTGAGCATATCTAAGGATAAAGTTAACAGTAAATGTAGTTAATTATTTACACTCATGTATATATAAATTAAGATTAATGAAGTTCAGGCAAAGAAAGAGACACAAGCAAAACAAATTTCACTTATTTGTAGATTCTGTTTATTAAACAAAAGGTAAAGAGCAAAAAATATACTATATGTTTGACATAATTAATAAAAATTGCGATTTTAACTCCCGGGAGCAAATTTCAAAAAAAAAAAAAAATTTATAAAAAACAGTATAACAAGGTTAGTATGATGGTTAATACGGAGTATGTGTCCCGGGCGATGCAATAGAGGCCTTATAAAGCTAATGCATGCTAAGTATCAAATTATCAATCTGATCCTGGGAAATATTACACCACTCATCAAGCAATGTCCTCCAAAGTTCCGGTAGACAGGTAGAAGAGGGTTGACAGGCTGCAATTCGTCGGCCAAGCATATCCCACACATGCTCTATTGGATTCAAGTACAGTGACTATGTTGAACTTCCGATTGAAGGTATCCGTCTACAATGTGTGCACGTTGAGGACGGGTGTTGTCATCCATAAACAGAAATTCAGCATCCATTTTAGCCCCGAAACAAATTTGTTTTGTTGTTCCTGAATGACATCCCGATAGATGTGGGCTGTCATCGTTGCACTCTGAACATACAGGTCAGTACTGAAACCAAGAATAATTCCTCCTTAAATGAGCTATCCTGCACCACCGTAACGGTATCGTTCAAAAGCATTCTCTTGGTGGTAACGTGTATCTGGTGCTCTCCATATTAAAGTCCAGCGAGAATCAGACTGCAAATTAAACCTGGACTCGTCGGAACAGTGAGTTGTGGTAAGTGAAACACATCTGACAGGCCTACGAGCATTTAGACCAATGTGTCCTAAGCATGTGCACACGGTCTGCCTTGCAACTGTCGTACCGGTAGCTGAAGAAAGCTGACAGGACCGATCTGATGCTGTGCTCCGTCTGTTTCTTTTTGCAGTAACTGCCATATACCGGTCCTCATTCGGCGTTGTAACTCAGGGGCAATCTGTGCTGTAACATCTACTCACATTACCATCAGCTTGGAATCGTTGCGAAAGCCCAGAGATGACACTCTGTGCGATTCCAGGTTCCTCGGATTCTTCCGGCTGGATACGCTCACATTCCAGTCGTCCAATAATTCTTCCACGTAAAAAAAACATGCAAATGCTTCCTTTGTGCCATAACTATGCGGTTATTGCGCTGAAAATCTTTTAAATCACTTGTGAACAATTTTACTTATTTGCCACCATTCCTTACATACCTCTCTTTTACACTCTCGCCATTGTGAAGTACTATTTGCGCTATCTGGTGGTTTCCTGTAATTTGCATATTCTTCTTCAAGATGTGTGTGGCAATTCTACAGGTGATATTTTTATTTTAGAGTTTAATTTATGTGTGATTGTGAATAATCCTTAATTTATGGACATGGGTGAATTTCAAATTCCATTATACAATTAAAAGAAATATACTATTCAGATATATCATTTGACATTGACTGCAACAACCTACGTATGTTTAAAATATTTAAGAATTATGTTTTTTTTTTTTTAAATTTAAGAAATAGCTTACTTTTTAAATTAAATAATAATGATTAAAAGAAATGTATGCTAACTTTATCCAGGTTCTATAAAATAATTCAAATGTTTCATTTAGTAACTATAATTTAATTTTTTGTATAGTATACATTTAAATAATATATATATATATATATATATATATAAATCTTCTGTGCGTGTGTTTGTCACTAAACTCCTCCTAAACGGCTCGACCGATCTCGATGAAATTTTTTGTGTGGGTACAAGTAAATTCGAGAATGGTTGAGATTCAAAATTTGGTCCGATATCGCAAATAGTTAAAAAATATTAATTAAAAACATTCAAAAATATAACTGAACATTCACCTGTATTGTTGTAACAAATCTATTGTTATAAACAAGTAATATAAAAAAAAATTAAAATCAATTCCTTCTTAGATCAACCAAGGAAAATTTATTTTAGTTACTTTTTTATTAAATAATTACTATCAATATAAATATGTATATACATATGACAGAATCACAAAATTAAGTGGTAATAAATTTTTGTTAATTATCATTAAAATATCGTTTTGTCATCGAAAACAATCGTGTTTATAAAATTTCATTTCAACTGAATGCTTTAACCCGTGAGAAAAAAACCTTTTCAAATTTTGACATCAGTCTCCAAAAGGGTCGCTATGTCGCCAACGTGGCAGTATTTGTAATGTTTTTAAATAATTAGTTATAATCAATTAATTTTTATTAATTACAATTAAATTATTGTATACTCGTCCAAAATAATCAGATACATCACATTTCAGCTCAATTGAGCGCTTTAAAATGAATTTTATTAACGATTTAAAATTCCACCAAGATAAATAAATAAACAAACAAATAAAATATGTAAAGAGATCGTAAGCTAATAATTGGAATTGAAAAAGAAGTAAGTTGGTGTCGAAAATTTATTTTCAGCCAAGCTGACCGAACCCGGTCTTTATTACGAAAATGCAGACGATTCTCGCTTTTTAGCGTTATTAATTAATATATTTTCAAATAAAATTCTTATGTGCGGGTGTATGTAACTGAACTCCTCCTAAATGGCTGGATCGATTTTGATGAAAGGTTTTGTCTGTTCCAGTGGACTCGAGAATGGTTTATATTTATAATTCGTTTTAGAAATGCTTATTTAATTACTCTTTTATTTATAAATTGTTGGTCTTGGAATGTTTTACTTTGGATTCGGAAGACTTTGCTACGATCGCAGTATCGAATATTCAAAAATATTTTATTATAATTAAAGTTGCTCCCGACAATTTCTGCAGTGATCATTTCAGGAAAATATTTTGTGACTTCGTTTTATTATTTTGTTGAAGTAAATCGTGTGTTAATTAAATTATTACATTCAGATGTAATTAGTGTTTAAAATTTTACTTAATTTTACTCAAATTTTACTCAAAATGGTCCAGATTGTTAAAGATTATTCATACAAATTTGGAATTTTTGAATTTAAGATGTGTGTACAGGACAACGTCTGTCGGGTCCTTTAGTATATATGTATATATATATATGAACAATTTTTGCTAAAAAAGAATTATTGGTAACATATGAAACTCTCCTATTTTGAAATTAGTTCCATGAATATATATTTCAAGTCATTCAGTTTGTCTCGTTATGGTAATGATCAACCAGAAGTTTTTTCTCTAATGCTTAAAACACGTTGCGGGGGCATTTGGACGCAGCTATAACCAACTGTTTCTTCCAGATTTATAAGAATATACTAAAGTTATCAATTGACTTTGGTTTGGTTGCCTTCAAACTGCTTTTAATCTTTGATTTGAGTCTTCTGATGGATAGTGTTGTGTAAGTTCCTACTACATTGGCGTTATAAATATCGTCCTCTGTATATCCTTCTCTGATGACATGCTTTTTTTACTCATTCATGTAGTGATATTTGTCATGTTTGAAGACTTGGATCGTCTAAATATTTCCAAATCTTATTCAAATACTATTCTCTAATTGGTCGTTGCAGCTTTTCTGTCCGTAATTGTATCTATTTTTTTATCAAGAATACAATCCGCCGACTGTGCACATCCGCCAATGTTTTGATGTGACCCTCCGCATCAGTTGTTGTAGCTTTCATCTTGGAACAACGTGCGAATAGCACCATCTCGAAATAAAACAAATTATAGTTCAAAAGTCACATCGTTCTTGAAGAAACACAAACCAGCTTTCGCTAACAAACATTTGGTAATACACCAATATTATTTTGGAGCTTTTAAGCGGAGAAAAATTGGATAAACTTAATAAACCAAAGCGTGCGATCAAAAACACCATAACTAAAGAAGAAACGTTCGCAGATGAATCAAAGAGTTATACTCCTATAAAACATGATATTAAATGTAAACGTGTCCAAAAAATGAACAAAAAGATTGATGAAATAAAGAATCAGTACTATGATATCAAGTATGCTAGTGATTCTGAACTAGTAGTCATAGAAGCTGACCTACAAGGAATCAAGAAATGGAGGAGAGACGGGAGAATCTGCAGGTAAGAATTAGAAATATTCTCAATTCTTTAATTGATAAATCTTGTGTTGGTTCTGTTCATAATTGTAAAAATGAAATATATCATGCTAATTATAATTTAAAATTAGAAATAAAACTTCCGAAAATTCCTTTAACGGTATTCAGAGGTAGATACGAGGAATGGCCTAGCTTTAAATCACAATTTGATAACATAACTAATAACAATGACTTGAACCCGTCACAAACACTCATTTATTATTTGATGGCGTCGTTACAAGGTGATGCCAAACTACTTGAAACAGTTGATTATTCCTTTGAATCGCTGATTATAGCATTAAAAACCAGATTTAAAAATAAGCGTCTCTTAACTGAGACTCATATTAATGCTATATTAGAAATGAAATGGTTAACAAGCGAATCAACTCGAGGTATTAGATCCATGACATATATTCTTAACAAGAATATCAGAGCTTTAAAACTCCTAGTTTTTTAACGTAATAATTTGTCGGATCTTTTATTGATTAATATCATCATGAAAAAAATGGATCAAGAAATTCGTAAACAATTCTAACAATATCTTGATTCAAATCAATTTCTTGATTTAGATACAATTCTAATGTTTTTAGAAAAGGAAACCAAAACTATTGATAATATTAATCGTTCTGCTCCTATTACTTATAAACAAAAACAAGAACCCTTCAATAAAAGTAAAATATTTCTTAATTCGAATAATTCCTCAAATTCTTGTGCAGTCTGTAGACTGCCGCATGTGCAGTGCTTTTCAAAATAAGAAAGTATCGTACAGATTTAATCAAATGAAACACCTTTATTTGTGCATCAATTGCTTAAAGGAACATCATAAAATTAAGGAATGTAAATTGAAAAATCCATGCTCCGTTTGTATGAAATGTTATCATACATTGTTTCATACATTTGAAGCGATTCCTTCACCTCTGCGTACAAGGTTAGCCACAGAAGTCGACCTCCAGCGGAAGTGCACAAGCGTCAACATCTCCAGAACACTCTTATAAGTTTTCGAACTGTGTAGAAGAAAAGAAACCTTTTACCAAGACCGAAGTGGCAGAGGACCAACTTTTCCTCTGTAAGGTGATCTTGGACTCAGTGTCTCATATTTCTTTCATTCGACGGCAGTTTGCTAATAAACTCACGCTGTAAAAAGAAAAAAAAGTATAAGCACTTCTATTTCGGAATTAGGGAAAATGAAGTTTAACAAAAAGTAAATGCAGTGATTCAAAGCAAAAATGGAGACTTTTCAACAGCATTATTTCTTTTTTAATCGTCCCATAAATTTCTACAACATCCATCCATCGCAAGGATGCAACTAAAATAAAAAATTCCTTCGAGCGGTGACCTCGCGTGTAAAGATTTTGGTATACCAGGAGAAAGAGATTTGCTTATTGGGTGCGAGCTCTTTTTTGAATTATTAAAACCCAATAAATTTCGATCACCATGCGAAAAAAGACTGTTTCAAAAAACTGTTTGGGGGTACACTGTTGAAGGAGCTCCGATAAATTATAAGAAAAATCTTATTGCGGTTTAGCTATTAATTCGGAATTAAATTCAGATATTCTTAATCAACAATTGCAGACATTTTGGAAATTTGAAATATTAGATGAATCATCCAAGGAACACATAGTTTATAAGAGGAAATTTGTGAAACTTAATATCATACCACTCATTATCGCACAGAAGAAGGACGCTACGTTGTACAATTAACCTTTAAAAAAGATGTATACTGTTTAGGTCAGTGTTTCTCAAACTGTGGTGCGCGCCCCCTTGGGGGACGTGATAACTTACAAGGGAGGCGCGAACTTATCAAAAAGTCCAAAATAAAAGATTACTTTTTTTAAAAAAATTATTAATTTACAGAAAGGAATAAAAAAAAAGCTTTCGGACGTAATAAAAAATAAACTGCACATTTACATTGATATAATACACATATAAATGTATCAGTACTGCACAATGTGTTTCATAATTATTTTAAAAATACTAAGTTAAGAACAAGTTTAATAATTACCAGTGATTCTATGGGCATATCATAAAACTTTACACAAAATTTAACATTTATCTTGATAATTTGTAAGGTTTATAATTAGAGTAGCGTTGTGTGTGTGTGTAACTTTTCTTCAAGTATAATATTATTGAATTTTATACATTATTATTATATGGAGGAGGCACGAGGAAAATTATGATAGAAAATTGGGTCACAAGTATAGAAAGTTTGAGAAGCATTGGTTTAGGTAATTCAAGGTTGATGCATGGAATTCTTTTGAATCAAATTTGGAAGAAACTTGAAACATAAGGAATTACAGACCTTTATAAATCTTTCTTACAGGATTATATTGACTTGGACCACATGCAATTAGTATCTGATTCCTTTGAAACAAATATCTCTTATACTTTCTATCTAATCATGGAGTATGTTGTCCCGATAGAAAAGTACCATTCTAAGGGTGGTTTTTAAAGACTCTTCTAAAATAGCATCATGTTTTTCTCTGAAAGACATTTTATATAAACGCGAGATTTTGCAGCAATAACTATTTTTAATTATCTTGAGATTTAGGCAGCGCACATTTGTCTTTACAACGAATATATTAAAAATGTTTTAACAAATTTTAACTAACCCCGATCATTGAAATTTGTAGATCATTTTATGGAAAGCCAGTGTTGATGGTCCTGTACAAACATACACACTCAGCACTGTACTGCTGAACTTGTGCACTGTATCTAGCTACCCGAACCATTCAGCAATAGCTAGCAAAGAAGGAGAACATTATCTTTTAACTGCAGCAGTTACAATTAGAGAATTTTATATGGGTGACATATTAAAATGTAGTTCAGACTGTCAAGAGTTACAAAAACTACAATTAGAATTAATTTGTTTATTTTAAAAAAACGTGTATGAGCCTATATAAGTGGTGTAGCAATACTCTAGAAATGCTGACCCCAATACCTAAAAAAAGCAATCTTGAAATTTCTATTGTCAATCATTAGACCAAACAATTAAAACTCTAGGGAATCATTTAGATTCCCCAAATTAAAATATTTCTCTTTTAAGGTCATTGTTAACTGCCGTGAGTCGTGCACAAAAAGAGAAGTTTTATCCATTATTGCACGTTTATTTGACCCCCTTGGATTCTTGGGGACAATTCTAACTATAAGTCCAATTTACTATTACAGAAACTTTGGGTTCTCAAATTAGAATGAGATGAACCTCTCTCCAATCCAATAGCTGAATAATGAAACTACTTCGTGTCTACCTTGCCAGTTTTTCAAAATAGCCAAGACCCTCGACTCGTAATAGGAAAAGTCCGAATTATCATACATGGATTTGCTGATGCATCTACAGCAGAATATGGTGATGTATTAAATGCACAATGGATCGCAGATGAGGTATATCTACAAGAATATTTTACAGCAAGTCCCGTGTTGCACCGGTGAAACCAATCACTATCCCTCGCATGGAATTGTGTGCTTGTGTGTACGGCTTCTTGAAAAGGTTTACATTCCCTGACGCTACCTATACAGCAAATAACGTTATGGACTGTCTCTAACATTGTAACATTAAGTAGTCTGGATTCAGCAATGTCCTGTGCAGCTTAAAACGTTCATCGGGAACAGAATCAAAATAATACAGAGGATAACCAAGACCTGTCAATGGAATCATGTACCATTTATTGATAATCCTGCTGATCTAATATCACGTAGATTGGATGTTTCGGATATCTTTTCTAAAAAAAACTTTAGCGGTATGGTCTAGATTTTTTAAAGGAAGAACTTGAATTAAACCCAATTGACCTTGAAAAAATAACTTCTGACAGTAACTACTTAAAGGAATTTAAGCAACTCGCAGATGTGCTTTTAACTTATCGCAAAATCTCTCTTATATATAGATGCTCTTTCAAAACTCTCTAATAACTATACTAAAATGTTGCATATTTTGAGATATTTTCAGGTTCATCAACAAGTCTAGAAATCCAAGTGTATGGTCAATTAGATTATAGTGAAATGAATGAAGCAGAATTATGTCTCATTAAATATTATCCAGCCTCTTCTTTTAAAGAAGAATCGATGATCTAGTTAAAAGTGGTTGTAATTCAAAAAAAAGGTAAACTTTTCTTTTTACATCCATTTCTAGATGGTAATCAAATTTTGAGTGTAGGAGGACGTTTGCAAAACTCTGATATAACTTATAGTCAGAAACATCCAGCAATACTCGCAAAGGATCATCTTCTCACCAAATTATTCAGAATAAATATACACAGTATAAATTTTTACTTAGGTCCTCAAGCTTTGCTATATTGCACAAAGCAAAGGTTTTGGCCATTTCATTGCAGATCAGTGGCTAGGAAAAGTATGCATGAATGTTCAGTTTGTTTCAAAAATAAGCCTATTGTAGTAAATCAACTTAAGAGATATTTTACTCGAGAGAGAGTAAGCCCTAGTTTTCCTTTACTGTATACAGGAATTGCTTTTTGTGAACCCTTTTTCATAAGGTAAAAACACCAGTGGAAGGGCACTTACTAAAATATATATGTAGCCATTTTCGTTTGCTTAGCCTCAAATGCCGTTAATCTCGAAAATATCTCGGGTTTGACCACATATGTCATACTTGCTTCATTGAAGCATTTTGTGGCTAGACGTGGGATATGTGTTACTATATCATCAGATAATGTCAAAAACTTTGTTTCAGCTAATAGATAATTTAAAAGATTAGATAATCTTCTAAAATTTCCTCATGAAAAACAGTCTTCATTTCTTTCTTCTGAAGGGATTTCTTGGAAATTCATACCACCTAGAGCTCCAAATTTTGGAAGACTTTGGGAGGCAGGGGTTAAATCATTCAAATTTTATTTACAAAGAGCTGTAAGAAACCTAAAGTAGACTTTGAAAGAATTCTTAACCATAATAACACAGTTAGAAGGAATTCTGAATTCTAGTCCGTTCACTCCTTTGTTACAAGTTATTGGTGACTTGGAGATGCTATTCCCAGGACATTTTTTGATTGGAAGACCCATCATTTCAATTTCTGAACCACATTTGTTAGACAAATTTGTTAGATGACGCACTTTCTCGGTGCTAACAATTAACAAAAATAGTTCAACATATTTGGACAAAATGGTCTCGAGATTGATTAAACAAGTTACAGAAACGAAAAAAATTGCACTTCCCCAAAGATAACGTGAAATTAAATACAAATGTCCTAATAAAGAATGATAACCTTCCTGTAAATAAATGGAGCTTGTGTCACATTACAAAGCTATTTCCTGGTACGGATGGGAAAGTTCATGCAGTGGAAATAAAAACTAATAAGGCAATATTAAATGCAGCATTGGAAAAGTGTGTGTTCTGCCCTTGGACAATTAATATGTAATTTGTGAAAATGTTTCTTTCTTGATTTATGTAAAATATTATTTGATTATTATGTTGTATATATACTTGATTTATGTAATTATGCGTATTAATTGTGTGTAATTCAACGGAGGGTGGATGTTCAGTCCGTAATTGTATGTATTTTAGTCGCGAATGTCATTCGCCAATGTTGTGATATAACCCTCAGCATCAGTTGTTAATGTAGCTTTCATCTTGGAACAGCGTATGAATAGTACCAACTCAAAATAAAAAAGAAATTACAGTCCAGAAGTCGCCTCGTTCTTGAAGGAACATGAACCAGCGTTCACTAACGAACATTTGTTAACACACAGCCAGCCATTAAAAAACTAAGCTAAAATAGCCATATTGTTTGGAAATTCTTTCTCCTTTTGAGCTTCAAAAAGTTAACCACATACAAGAAATCTGCTATAAGTTGTAACTTTATTCATTGTGAAATGGCTACTACAAAATTCTTTTCAGCGTTTTTTTTAATGTTTGCAGTTATTTTTTTTCTTATAAAATATCGATAAATAGTGAGTCGATCATCGAGATAGCAGTAACCCTTCTAAAATAAATCGTACTTTTTCTCAAATTTCGGAATTTTTCCCACAATTCTCTAATTTTGTAAAATCTTTACATTGTTGAAACATTTTAAGATATGTTTAGAACTCCCACAATCTAACACTAAAAATGCAATGCGTAAGCCATGGTTAAGTATGCAGTCTCCCGTTAAATAAGCAGCCTCCATCGTCTCCTTCTCTTCAAGGTCGCCTTGGAATGCCCTAGCATGGAAACTCCACAAGATGAAAAAACCCGTTATCACGTGCTCGTAGGATTTATGTCTCATTAACTTTTGTTTCAAAATACTAAAGGATTTTGTCTAGGAAAAGAATAGCCAAATTGGAGAGGTAAAAATCAAAAAAAAAATTATAAAGCGCAATCATATTTCTCTTATAACGAGAGCTATGCTACCATAGACTTAAGATTGTACTAGAAAACTACTATTTCTAATTTCCTCGTTAAATTCATGTTCACATTATAAGCGAGATGCAATCATCCATCATAAATATATAACATAATTGCTATAATGTGCGTCCACAACTTAGGCTAATTATTAAACAACATAAGATTTAAAACCACCCGCCATCAGAGGAAAAAAAATTACAAAAGGTCCAACTATTAAGATTTTGTACTCGGTTTTTTACATATTGAGGGTTTGATCACCTTTTTTGACGGGAAACGTCTTTAAAATCGCGCCGAAACATACGGGTACCAGGTTCAAAAAGTGGACCGTAACGAAAAGGTCTATATCATCGTACCTTAATAATTACAAAACTATTAGTCCTAGATTCAAAAATGTGGTGTGAATATTTCATTTATATAGTCAGCTTGCTGTTATGACCTTGAGTCCGAGTCTGGGTCGAGCGCGGCGGCGGAGATGGGGTACTGCGTTAACTGTGTGAAACTGGCGCTCTCGCTCGTTTCTATTCAGTGTAACTCGTGACTCCTCCGACTTGATAGCGCGGTGATTCTTTCGGGTGTTTATCAAGATTATTGAAACCGATTGATTCATACAAAAATAAGTGTATTTTGGACAGTATTTATATTAAAAATAACCAGAAAGTGATAAAAAATATATAAACATTTGCTATGTCGGCCTCAGCTCGTGCAAGAGCCAGCCAGAAATATAAATCACGGCTATCGTTCGAAAGAGGGGGCTATGGGCCACACACAATGTTCGGCTTTGCTCTGAATGATACTTGATAAATTGAAGATCTGCGAAGACTTCGATAACGTTGATCCATTATAGATACAAGCAACAGTGGAGATGATTTCGTCCGAAACGTTTTAGGGCCCGATGGTACGGAAAACAACGACGACTTTGAGAATGCCGTCAATACAATAGGTATATCGGCTGTTCGTAAACGGAGCAATGTGATGTCTAAACAAGAGTACTGCCACATGATGCGCAGCACAAATAACGGCCAACGCGAATTGATTCTCGAGACGATACATCGGTTGCACTTGAGTGATTCGATTCCCATTCAAATTTTCTTTACCGGCCCTGCTGGCAGTGGTAAGACCTATGTGATCAAATTGCTAATGGAGACGTACAATAGATACACCCAACAACATAATTCGCTTCGCAATGCGTTTGTTGCTTGCGCGTCTACCGGCCAAGCAGCCGTAAACTTGGGCGGCGTGACTGTACATTCCGCTTTCAAGATTACTCAATCAAGACGTATCGGCACTATGGCAAGAGAGGTGCTTCAAAATTACAGAAGTACATTCATTGGTGTGAAATGTATCATAATCGACGAAGTGAGCAGGATTGGATGCGATGTGCTACATAAAATAAACCTGCGCTTGCAAGAGATCACTGGTGTACACGACCAACCTTTGGCAATCTTAACATCATCTTCTGCGGAGATCTTCATCAGTTACCGCCCGTAAATGCTTCACCGGTCTACAAAGGGCCGCGAAACTCGATCTGTCGGCCAGTGCTGTGGCAATCGCTCGACTACTATCCACTCGAACAGGTAATGAGACAAAGTGATTTCACCTTCTCGGAAATACTTACGAAAATCGGTAACGGTGAAAGACTCGGTACCGAGCAAATTGCTCTGATCGAATCACGCTTCAGAAGTAGAGCTTGGTGTAAAGTAAACGTACCCGCGACTGTTCGCCTCTTTCATCGCAACCACGACGTTGACGCATATAACAACAACGCTTTCATACCTGAGTTCGAAAATATTGCAGACGACAAGATGATTGGCTACAATGCGCTAATGGAGGTCGCGACTGCTCGCCGCAACTTGCACAAAATGAGCGTCGTAGAGTCAGGCGGCTTGGCGTACAATTTAAAACTAGCTGTCGGTTATCCATATATGATTACTATGAACTTAGTTGTTGAAGATGGACTAGTGAATGGCGCAATCAGTACGCTTAAGTATATAGAATATCTCACTGAAGACGAACAGGTGACAATCTATGGAACGACAGAAGTAGGTGTTGAACCTCAGCCGTCAAACTCAACAAGAATTCGGAAGAGAGTGCACCTTTGGCTGGAGTTTCCAAATCCAAGCATGGGCCAACTATGTAGATTAAAAGCGAAGCCCCACGTTATGTACAAACGTGATGTGTTAGATTTAAAGTGGACACCTATTGTGACCAGAGCCGCCAACATACCGCTCGGTGGGAATATCAAGTGTAGACGTAACCAATTTCCGGTTGTGTCCACAAGCGCGATCACCATTCATAAGTTGCAAGGTGGCACATTCGACGAAGTCGTTTTCAACTACGATAAGTCACAACAGATACAGCTTGTGTACGTTGCGCTGAGTAGAGTAACATCGATTGACGGTCTGTATCTCACCAATGATAAAGACGATTTTAAATTTTATCACGGGCGAGGCAGCACGGCACCAACGGTGAAAGATATTCGCGACGAGTACGATCGGATGGCCAATCATCGCCTTCCCACGTTGTCAATGCAAGCAAGAGCCTTCTGTAAGCGAGACGTCCTAGCCGAACGCAATGAAGACCAGGGTGGCTACCTACATCGACGACGACAATTAATTTTGATCGTATCTGCTTTCAATGCACAAAGTTTGGTTGCCCATGCAGGGGATATTGAAAGCGATAATATATTGATGAACTCCGATTATATGGTAATTAGCGAGAATTGGAAGAATTGCGCGAACACTGTGATGATCAATGGCTTCGAACTAAGAGCAAGTAATAACGCCGCACTTGAACATCGTACACATTGTCCGTCTACCTCATCTGAATTGCCGGTGCGAGTTTCTGCAGCCGGAGGTTCTGCAATCTACAGAAACCTACACGAACATCCGAAACATCCACGAACTGTAGCGAAATCATAGTAAATGCCAACAAGTCATGCGGAAATTCAGTCTTGAGAAAACATAATGTCGGCGACATATGCTTGGTGGACGTTAAAGTCGAAGATCTTATGCTGTTTATCCTCGGTGCCGTATATATACATCCTAAGGCGTCGGTTGAAGCTGTTAAGCTATGTCTTTATCAATTACTCCTGCCATATTCAGCAAACTTAACAAAATTAATACCGAACTCTCAGCCAGACTTGGAGACTCCAATCGTTCTATGCGGCGATTTCAATTGCGATCCACAACAGAACAGCTATCTTGTTGAGTTCACGAGGAATGAATTCGACCTTAACTACGTACAAACATCATCGACAACATTAGGCAATACCACTGTAGACTGTACATTCACCAGAAATATTAATGTTGACATTATGCCGTATGTTTCTTATTTCACATATCACAGACCTATGTTAAATAAAATCGTTGTCGAATATTAATCGTAATAATAATTTATGTTTCTATTATGTATCTGTTATTTTTTATTAAAATACTTAAAACACCGTCAATCCTGTTTTTATTTATTTCAATCTTTTACTTTACAAGCGATTCGCTAACATAGACGTTTCACGTGAAAACCAACGGCTGTGTGCCCCAGCACAGCCTCACCCGATTTCTTTTGCTCTGCGTATGAGTAAGAAAAACAGTTGGAATTTGAATTTGTGTGAAAGCTGATCATATTCCATTAATTCATAAATTCAAGCTTTAAAATTCACTTATGCGCCTACAAATTTTATTGAAAAATTAGTTTCATACTACTCACATTTACCGTAAAATCGGTCGTATAATGCGCACTTATACTTTCAAGCTGTATGTTTTAAATTTTAGGTATATTTGCCGAATAACGCGCACCCCCTTTTTTACGAAAACATTTGAAATGTTCTTGTACAATTATTTTATGTTTTGAAGTCATATATATATATATATATATATATATATATATATATATATATATATATATATATATATATATATATAATGGCTGGATTTTTCCCACTCTTTTCAATAAACATTGATCCATTTTTCCCCTTTTGTGTGATATACGAGGCGGACGATTAATTTTAAAATACATTAGAACAAGCCTGAAACGTATTATGCTCGCTGTATGCAGTAATTCAATACTATGAATACTATTGAATACGCTTCAAACAGCGAGCACTAAAGGTGGGTCCTGATAAACAAAGCAAAACACAGTGCCGGTTTCAAGATCTAAGTGATTCAATTTGCAAAAGAAATCGGAAATCATGCTGCAGCAAGGATGTTTGATCATGGCGAAAGCTCCAAAAGGGAGAGGGAAAAAATGAAATGGCAATAATTAACTTGTCAAAGAAGAAATGTGCTTTAGGTAAAAGAGTAATGAAATGGCCTATTCTAGAAGAAAGTGTTGCGAACTGGGTTCTTGAAAATCGCCTGAATGGATTAATTGTAACAAGAAAAAGTATACGTTTATTCACCTTAAAATGGTGAAAAAAGAATGCCTTTCAATGTTACACAACAATGAAAGTTCATAATGCATGTTATTTCTTTAAAATAAACAATATTTCGATATATAAGTCTAATTTTTTTGTTCTCATTTTTTTGAAGCTCTCATTTTTATACTCGGCATATAACGTGCACCCTTAAATTTCGATCATATTTTTTGTGTTAAAAGTACACGTTATACGCCGGAATTTACGATACTTAGAGTTGACAAGACAATCACATTTTTCAAATTAAAATATATTATGTTATGAAATATTTTAAAATACGATTACACCAAAAATTATTAAAACTAATTATTCATCAAAATCATATAATTCAAGAAGAAGAGGAAAGTATTAAAACTATTTATTTTTTTACATTAATTTCATAAATAAAATTCAATATATTAACAATATATTAAGAAAGCAGTCTCCAACTTATTTATGTCAAAAAAGGATTTGTACTAGTTTTTGATACAAAAAATCTAAGAGATAAATCATTCAGGTACTACACATAAATTACTGTAATACAAAGTGTACAAGCTTTTTAGTAAGTTAGCTTTCAGAATCTACGATGCTACTTTGTTTTTTTTCCTTTTAATTTTTTTAATAACACTCTTTCTTTAATTAACACACTCTTTTTAACAGCAGTTTACAATAAATTCATTATCTGCTCAAATAGTTAATCACATAATTTAATTTATTTTTATTTAAGGGGACATGGTATGATTTACGTATTTTTTTAATATAAGTATTTTTAAAATTTTTTGGTTGCGACCTATGTGTATATACTATGTAAGACAGATTTTATGCTCAAAATTTCATAAAATGGCTAACCATATAATTTTTTAAGGGAAAAAAAACTTTAAATATGTGAAGTGATTTTAAAATGCTACTCCTCCCCTACAAAAATGTATGTACACGTTTGAAATTTGCTTTTTGAGTACACCAAACTATGTATAACAAAAGTTCGTATAGGCGTTAGTGATAACATGATTAGTATTTGTTAAATACATCTTTTTTATGAATGCTTATTGAAATTTCCTTAAAAAAATTATAAATTCTGAATTTAATTATTTAAAAAAAATATTACTTTAATTCAAATTTGAACACCAACTTTTGTTACATGTACTACTGGCGATATGTAAAAAAAGATTCAAAGCATTAGGCACATCAGAAAAAAAACCTCAGCATTTTAAATGAAGTCAAACTATATATATATATATATATATAGTCATTTTATCTTTCTGAGATAAGTAAGTTTAAAATTTTGATTTGCCCTAGGAATGTAAATAAAATCGAATGTAAAAGCCATCATAATTCTGCGTTTTTTACGTTTAGATCTTTTAAATTTAGTGTGGTTGTAGAAAATTATATAAAAAAATAATTTAGACTATAAAAAAATATATTTGAATTTTTGACCAATTTTGGTCAATTAAATCGTACTGTGTTTCTTAAGCTATACCTTAGTGTTTTTATAAAAGAAATAAATTAAAGAGGATGAGGAATTATACTTTTAATTTTACTACAGTTTTAGCATTTTAATTAAAAGCTTAAAGAGTATATATGCAATAAAAATTTCGCCATCAAACTATTTGATTTAATTATTTTAGAAAAACCTTAAGTAGGAATGTCTTTTTTTTATTTTTAAAATAATTAAATTACTTCCTTGCATCTAAGCTATAAAAAGTGTCTCATAGGAGAAACTGCCATTCCTGACAGATTCATGATCGATATTGAAATATGTTCTACAAATGCTCAATATTGTTACTGTTCATTATTAGCCTCTGCTACATTTGACTTTGCACTAAGCGTGTAACAATCAATTATTTCCATTGCAATATTGGTGACACTTTGTAATTGATAATGATTGATTATTTAAGATAAAGAAAAATGCCATAGTATAGGGAAACATTGGAGGGTAAAGATACTGCATATTTGTTGCTAAAATTCATTTTTAAATTTCCTCTAATGTGTAACAAAATTCTTAATATAAAGATTTTGCGTGATGGCTTAGGGGCTTGAAATAATTATATCGAAATCGAATTTAGTTTGAGGTGACCCATTTTATTAGCTTACGCAAATTATTCTATAAGCCTTTACATTTATTGTGTTTTTAAAATTCGGCATTTTTCGTTAGCAAAAAAATGTGTTTCAGAACGTAATCCGGAATTTTGATACTGCAACTAAATATATATGTATATTAACCTGAATAAAATTTATTTATTTTATTCGTCATCTATTGCATGCAACAATGTTATATTTCACAGGAAACATAGAATATAGGAAAACGAATCATTATTCTCCATATAAAAAATTATTTTTCGAATGTCTTCTACTGAAATAATGCATCGAAGAGAAACACATCCACTGTTGCTTTCCTCCTAAATAATTATTGTAAAAATGATTGTATAAGATTTTTTTTTGCTGAGGTTAAATATTTTTTTTAATAAATAGCTAAATTCTTCTCATTCTTAGAAAAATATACACCACATACAATTGCACACTCAATTAATAAAAGCTTATGTTGAGTGATATATATTGTTGTTTAATTAATTTATAAAACACCAAAGAAATTATATTTTTTTGAAAAGTATGTATGAAAAATTTCCTTTCCATCATTTCATAAGATAATTTAGTAAGCAATATACATATATATATATTGATAATCCTCATTAAATATGTGTAATATATATTTTAAAATAAAGGAAATATTTTTCTAAAAAAAAATTGTTTTTTGTGTATTAAAGAATAATACTATTATTTTTTAACATACAGCTAAATTACTTTATCGTGGTCATGGTATACTAGTGGTCGTGGACACGAACTCGTAGCCGGTGTTGTGGTGTCGTTAGTTCAAGTCATGAAGTCACTGGAGTAATAGTTTTGGCCCGTTAAATATTTCGCTTATAAAATATTTTCATATTGGCGTGAGATACCAGCTCAAGTGTTGCCTTTGTCAATATACCGTAGCTGTGAAATTGAAAATGCATCGCCAATATAAGAGGCATTGTTTTAACCGAGTGCTTCTCAAACTTTCAATACTGGTGCCCCCCTTTTCAATCACAATTTTTATCGCGCCCCCCCTTATACATAATAATTTACTGAATGCAATAATAATGCACTTTTACGATAAAGCAACAATATTTATTATAAACCGTACAAATTCATGACATAAGTATTAAATTTTGTATATCTTACTCTTAAGCAAAAAAAAGTTAAGTAATAGGATAATTACTAAGTTATTTTCCTTTCTCTGATTTTTAAATTGGAACATATTACAAAATGCAATGGTTGCTTAGAAGACAAAATATAGATATCAGCTAAATATAGAAAATGAACTCAGAGGGTCAATTTCTTATCTTAAACTCCTTTCAAAAACTTTGCTCTGTAAAACAAGTCCATTAAAGTAGCTAATAATTATTAAACTTGTTCTTAATTTAGTATTAGTTAATTAGTCATAAAATACTCTGTGTACCACTCATACATTAAAAGCAGTGTTTCTCAAACTTTCAATACTGGCGACCCAATTTTGAATCATAATTTTTGTCTCGCCCCCCTGTACAACAAAAATACATTTACTGCAATAAAAATGCACTTTGAGAGAGAGACGCTAAAGTTACAATACGATCTTAATTATAAACCGTACAAATTAAAACGATAAGTATATTAAATTTTGTGTATATGTAACTTTTAAGTAATATATATATATATATATATATATATATATATATATTATTTTTTAAGAAAATTACTTAAAATATATATATTACTTAGAATTATGTTATTTTTCTTTCTTTAATTTTTAAATTGGATCAGATCGAAAAATGATGCATTTAATTAAATATTTATTTCCTTCAGCATTCATTTCTCAAAGTACAAATGTCATTATAAAAATAGTCTAGTCAATGTCGCACACATCTGGCATTATCCATCACATCTGGCATTATAGGGTACGTTTGCGTGAGTCTGGGCAACCTATCGGACGTCTGCGCAAAATATGTAAAAATGCTTTTCCTCGTACAATTCCAGTCAGTTTTGATCGACTCGATACCCTATAGCTACCGAATCTTGCTTGAATGTACATTTTTTAATTTCCACGTTAATTGTAATTCACCGTAATTAAGTATTTACGGCAGTAGATTAAAACAATATCATACATACATTTTTAAGTCGTAAGCAAACATTCGACCATAATAAAGAATCAACAAGTACACAGACGAACGAGCATGGTTCCGAAAATTAAATCAAGGCGATCTTCTCAAAAATACTTAAATTTTGGATTTACCACTACTGAAGTAAATGATGGAAAAAAGCCCCAGCTCGATATGTGTTAAAACTTACAAATCTGTAGAACAACATGTGAAAGTTGTTTTAAAACATGTAAAATCATTTAGCTATGTTGGCAAAGAATTTTAAAAAGTATTTTCTGGATGAGGACAGCTTGGTAGCAAGTTACGAGTGGGGATTAGGGATCTATTTCAAGATACTCAAGAAGGGCTCTCAACTTCCGAAGTAGAAATCTTTATAGATTTCACATCCAGTGAAAAATCAAAAGGCAATTTTGTAATAAATCGCTCTTTGAATTTGGGGTAGAGGTGGATGAGGAATTATCCGTACTGAAAACAAAAGCACTTCGTATACTATTACCATTTTCAAAATCCTACCTTTTTCAAACCGGATTTTCTGCAGTGGATGCCTTGAAGACAAAATATAGATCTCAGCTAAATATAGAAAAATAACTCTTTAAGTGTCAATTTTTGATATTAAACCTTCCTTTGAAAAACTTTCCTCTACAAGAAAAGCCCGTGGAAGTCCCTAATAATTATTAAACTTGTTCTTAATTTAGTAATAAGATTGATTGATTGAATATTAACGTCGCACTGTTCAGCTGCACGAGGGCTTTTGACGACGGACCACGTAAATTTGAACCATGGTCAAGTGACGTGGATGACACCTGAGCTGGCACCCCTCCCTCCTAACTACCACACCACACCAACGGGAAAACGTTTCAACTCTCAACAGATTTAACATGCTTCGCTGGCCTACACGGCGGGTCTTTAGTGGTACTGGGCTCGAACTCGTGACAAGGCAAGCCACGATCCGATAGCTATACCACTCGGCTACCACGGCCACATTCAGTAATAAGAAATTATATATACAATACCTTCTTCAGTACTGATACATCAAACGTATACTGGCTGAAACATCGACTCTTTCACACGAGTTCATTTTTTTAAAAAATAAAACATTATTCTTGATATAATAGCTGAACTGTAAGGAGAGTAAAACTGTGTGCACGACATTGTATACAAAAATGTAAAATGATTTTTAGATAAATGCTATAATTGTAAATAACTGTTTAAAAGAACTGTAATTTTAAACCTCACACAATTAGCATTTAGAATTAATGTTAAATTATGAAAAAGAATATAAAATTCCGATGAAGAATAATTGTGTTACTTTTTAACATTTAAAGCGAGAAGACTTCAAAATATTTTAAACCCGGGAGCAGGCGCGTACTCGATACTAACATTAATGGTAGTGCGGGGGGACTCAGTCACCCCAATCATTTTGCTTAGAATTATTTTCACTGTACACCAGTGCTTCTCAAACTTTCAATACTGGCGCCCCCCTTTTCAATCACAATTTTATCGCCCCCCCTTATACATTAATAATGTACTGAATGTAAAAATAATGCACTTTGACGCTAAAGCAACGATCTTTATTATAAACCGTACAAATTAATGACATAAGTATTAAGCATATTGCAAAATGCGGTGGTTGCTTAGAAGACAAAATATAGATATCAGCAAAATATAGAAAAATAACTCAGAGGGTCAATTTCTAATCATAAGCATTCCTTTGAAAAACTTTGCTCTGTAAGAACAATGGAAGTCGCTAATACTTATTTAACTTGTTCGTAATTTAGTATTATTTAATTAGTTATAAAATACTCTGTGCAGCACTGATACATTAAAAATATACCGGCTGAAGTGTCCACTCTTTGCACGAGTTTATTTATAAGAAAATAAAACATTATTGATATAATCACTGAATTGTAAGGAGAGTGTAAAGCCAAGTGCGCGACAATGTTTACAAAAATGTAAAATGATTTTTTTAAATGATTGCTCAAATTATAATTAGTTTTAAGCGAACTGTAACTTTAAGCCTCACAGAATTAGCATTTATAATTTATGTTGAATAATGAACAGAGTAAAAAAATTCCGATGAAGAATAATTGTATCATTTTTAATATTTAAAGCGAAAAGACTTCAACATGTTTTAACCCTGGAGCAGGCGCGCACTCGATACTAATGGTCGAGCGGGGTTATTGAGTCACCCCAATCTTTTTTTGATAATTATTTTTATAGTACACAATAAAAATCGTAATTCCAGTGAATAATTTAATTAAGAGAAAATCTACTTACACACACCTTCTTTCAAGGACACAGAATATATTTCGGAAATAAAGTTATCACATCGGGAACTCAGACAAAACAAGTACCTTAAGATTGCAAAAAAACGTTTGCTACTCCCAAAAAAAAGGGGAGATATGTGAGAAATATATTTTAGTTCACGTTAAGATTGTCAAACAGGAGGGGGTAGTGTCAGGGCCATTGGTAACAATTAAACAGAATTGCCAGAATTACCGATTTCGTGCACTCTGTGCTCGGCGTGACCGCTCTAGGATTAAAAGTGTATTTATTACAATATGGATGTTCTAAAAAATTATGTAAAGCGTTTTCACTATGCTTTATATATTTGGGATAGCTCATTAAAGTAAATCTTGACCTAGTACTTCCCTAAATGAAAAAACAAATACATAAGAGCAGGGACATAACTAACCGTGCATGTAAAGTTCGAAGGTCAAACTGCAACAAATACGTTCTGCTGCCTACAGCTGATGGCAATAATATATAACAGTGATGAAATTTTTATTTTCCTAATTTTTTAATTATGGGTGTGGGTTTTGTCTTTTTTTTCTCTGAAAGTGTAGCATTTTCGGTTTGAAAAGGAAACGTAATAAAAAAGTCTCTCATCATGGGATTACAGCGAATCAAATAAAATGTATTTTATTTGGTTACAGTATCAAAAATAGCTATGAAATGAGGTTTTGAAGTAGAAGCTTTTATTTTTGATGATGTAATATCACAGATAATATATATATATATATATATATATATATATATATATATTTTCAGTGTAAATGTGTATTTTTATTATGCCAGAAAGTATTTTGTTTTACTTCATTCCAGTAAATATTTTTTAAATCTTTTATTTTCGATATGCTCGCGCCTTCTTTGTAGGTTTATCGCGTCCCCCCAGGGGGCGCGCCCCACAGTTTGAGAAACACTGCTGTACACGATACAAATCAGATTCTAGTGAACATTTTAATTTATAGAGAGTATATACTTACCTTCTTTCAAAGGACTATTCAATTATTTGATGATTTGAAAAAAATCCAATAAAACTGAACTAAAATGATTCACAAGTACAAGACCATAATAAAGGACGCAAATCAGACACTTTTCAATTATCCTACAGAAATGTTAAACATATCAATTATTTTCCAAATATCGCAAAACTCAATTATTTACAATTTCCCTAAGCGAAAAGCAAATGCTTAAAATATGGGAGGGAACTAATATTGATAATAACCATACCATAAGATTGAAGGTCAATCAAATGATTAGCAAACGTACTATGCAGCCTGGCTGAAAAGTGAATCATGACTTTCTTTTCTTTTTCTACAACTAATGTACAGTATTTCATTAATAATTACAGTGGTGAATTATTTATCATAGAATTTTTCTCAGGGTCTGGGTTTCGTTTTTTTTCTTTTAACGAGTAATATTTTATGTTAAAACGTAATAAAAAAATCTGTCATTGAGAAATACAGCAAATAAAACAAAATGTTTTTTTCTTTAATTTGGTTTTGGGATCAAAGATAGCTATTTGATGACGGAAAAAAGCCAGATAATAAACATAAATTATGTCAGTGTTGTTGTGTGCATTTTTTTTTATTATTTAAGAAAGCAGTTTGTTTTACTTCTCTTTCCGGTTATTTTTTTTAAAAAAAATATTTAAAATTTCGATACGCTCGCGCCCTCTTGTACGGTCATCGCGCCCCCAGGGGGTCGCGCCCCACACTTTGAGAAACACTGATTTGAACCCCTTAAGCAGTTTGCCCGTACAGTGTACGAGCTACCCGAAATTGGCCTCATCTGGTTTGCCCGTACGCCGTACGGGCATCGATATTTTTTTTTTCCTTTCCTTTTCTGGTTTCCCCGCATTTTTCATTATTGAAAGAGACTATTTAGCATTGTTATTTTTCAACAGATGACATGGCTTGTCCATGTAAATGAAATGCTTTTTATCTGGGTTTTTTTTTTCTATGTGAAAGAGACAAATAAATATATGCTAAACAATTCTCAAAGAGTAAATTTTGGGTAGAAACTACTGTGGAAGAGTTGCATGTATTTTTCGCTCTCAATATACTTCAAGGAATTGTAAAGCAACCTGAAATTGATCAGTATTGGAGTAAAAGATATTCACCTTTTTTCTCTAAAATAATGCCTCATCGCCGATTCTGCATTTTGCAACGCTACTTGTATTTTTCTGATAATGCAGCATTTGACCCACAAAATCACGAATGCCCAAAATTATTAAAAGTTTGACCAGTTCTGAAACATCTCAATGAGAAATTTAGTGGAACGGTGACACCAGAGCGAGATGTAACAGATGCAGAATGTACTTGAAAAAAGCAAACATTTATAGGGGTTTTTGTGTCCTAAATTGTAAAATAAAAAATGTTGTAAAAGCATTAAAAAAGAAAAAAATAAAGACAATTCTTAATATTCTTATTCTATTAAGTATGGTACTTAATTATATGCAATAAAAATATGCCTTTTTTGGAATCATTTCTGGTAAAGTGATTGACCGTTTAAAGCGTTAAAGAGTGACGAAATAAATATTCATTCATTTTTCCTACAGAATTATTCCTTATAATATATTAAACAAAATGTGTGCATTTAAAAATATTTTTTCTGTTATTAATTGTAAGATTGATTCTTATATTTATTGAATAAAATTGTGTTATCAGCTATTAGAACGGTCAGATTAAAACTTAGAACATTTCAGTTTTCAAGAAAAAACAAATAAATCACAAATAACTGAAAATATTCTACATTGCTTTACAGATTTCTTCTGAATGCAAAAAATAAGAAAAAAATCAAATAATATAGAAGAAAAATTATTGAAAAAGGTAGACCTTTTACAGTCAATGCTTTAAGGGAAACTACATCGACACAGCCACTAACAGACTTAAACTAAGGTTATTCTATTCCCCTAGATTTTTTTTCCAGCTGAAATACAGTGGGTAAAAATTCTTAACGAACTTAAATTGCCTTCAAGCCTCGTTCAAAGTTGAAATAACAAAAGTACACTAAAATTTATAGCATAGTTCTTTATAACGAGCTTAGGTGAATTCCCTAAGCAAAAAGAAGAAATAAGGTTCGTGTTTTACAGAACGCTAAATCCAGCTTATGCCATCAATATAAAATTTAAAGCTTGATTGAACGAATGGTGAAATACGAGAGAGAAAACTGGAAGAAGAGTGCTAAATGTAAGCAGAATTTTTATTCGAACATAATAACATGATTGCTTCAAATATAAAGTGGTTTTTTGTATGGAATGAAAACAGTTAAAGATCGTTTGTATTTGCAAATACCAACACATTGAAAGGTAGATTTCTATTATTTTACAGTTATAATTTATTACATTATTGTTATTTTCCTAATAGATGAAAAGTAAATTTTTATATCTCATAACGTATATATTTCCTGAAAAAAAACATTTGTGATATTTATTATAGTTCTCTCTCTCTCTGTGATAATTTTACAGAATTAAGTATCTGAAGTAAAACCGGCAAAATAATAAGGCAACTGTCTAAATATTCATGAAAGTTTTAAGGCAATTGATAATTTTTGGTTGAAAATTATTGGAACAAATTATCGAATTTTCAATAAATTTCTTCCAAAATTGAGAAATGAAACACATTTTATATGTTTGAAGGTGCTTAGATAGTGTAGTTTTTTTGTCGAATTGCCAAAATTTCACAAATACTCTCACCATAGTATGGGGGAAAAAGGTGAACCGCAAACACCAGACCACATACTATCAAGCTCTAGATTATTTGCACCGTATATACCTCGATCATACAAAATTGATGTAGAAGCATTTAGTTCAAAAGTTGTTGAACATTCATTTTTTCCCAGTTGCTGATGAGCTTCTCCCTGTGAACAATTTTTGATATGACGAAGCATAGGTTCATCTGTATGTAGCCTCCCTGAACTAATTGCGCAGCCATTTTTAATATTTCTCTTTGCATAACTGGTTGGGCCACTTTTTTCTTTAAAAACATTATATTCAGTAATTCTTACACGCGTACAACTTCCATAGGTGATGCTTTGCCAACTCGTTCTAACATTTCTAACAAAAGTTCTAGAGTTCATTTCATCTGGATTGGAATCTGATAACTTTTTACGTTTATTTAAACATTGTTTTTTATTTCCAAAAATTGATTTATGCTACTCCACTGCACAGGAAGATTAGATACGGTATCTTAGAGAGCCGAAAAAGCTTTTCCTATTCTAGAAATCATTGAAATACAAATTTAGCACTTGCGATTATAATTGGATCAAAATGACCCATTCCACGGTTTTAGGTACAAGTATTAAAAGCAAAAAAAAAATATATATATAATTATTTAACATATCATATTTTCGCAAGTTTTTATTAATAAAAATAGGAAAAATCAAGAATTTTTTTTTCAATTGTGTTAGTAACTTTTTAAGAAAACGGAAACAAAATTGCTTTTGGGTCAAAATGATTCCCTCCTCGGTTCCAGTGTTAAACTCAGCATAAAAAGCTTTTGAAAGATATTAGATAATTTTACAAATATAAATTTTCATAAATAATAAAACCATGTAGCACATAATACATTTCTCAACATTTTAATAACTAATTCATTATAAAATGTTTCAAATAAAAAATATATTTTTCTAAATTTTAAATTTCACATTATTTTTAGCTTATTGTTCCCAGTTAGAAAACAAAAATTAAAGTTTGTTATCCTAGTAAAGCAATTAATAAATTTAATTTTATTTTAAGTTACATTTTTCACAGTCATAACTTTTTTTGGTATATTTGTTTAAAATGAAAAATATAAGTAAATATCAATCACCCATAACGATAAAACATAAAAGTGATAAGTATTAAATTTAATGTGAAACACAAATAAATAACTGTATTTTTAAATTAGAAATTGATTATTCGCTATTCTTAAGTAACGCATCTAAGTATTTCAGCAAAACGATTATTTGAGCAGTTTTTCTTCCATTTTGTATAAATTACAATTTTATTTTGTTTTAAATTATAAATGTAATTTTCTTTTTAATTGTTTGGCAAGTACAAGAAGTTTTGTAGATAAGGAAAATAACTGTAATGATATCTCAAAAAAAGCTTTCGAACAAATCCCCTGAAGTGCCACTGAATTTAGAAACAGCAAAGTCTTTGCAAATTGTGTAGCACTGCACACCATTTATGTGCAAGTGAGGGTGTTGTGGTAGCTGCATATATAGTGCATACTGCAGTTGTATGACTAAGTTGTTGAAATTGCCGAAATGTGTAAAATGCCTGATTCACAGACGCCTTCGATCGCGGACAAATCGTAGGTGCGTGACGCATGGGCCATTCAATTTCTGAAATCCACATACAGCTGGGATGTTCAAGGTTGGCAGTATAAAGAAAGGGAATAGAAGCCCAAGAATACATCAACGAAGGACAAAAAACTAACTATAGGGCAAACTGCAAAGGACAATTAGCCTTGACAGTGTGGGGTGAGAGAGACCGGCTCAGACATATTGTACGTAGCCAGCGAAGTCAAACATTAGGTCAAATTACCACCCAGTTGAATGACGGTGCCAGTAGTACATTTAGTAAACGGACTGTGCAATGCTCGCTTCACTGTATGAGTTTCGTGTGAGCCGTCGACCTACGAGATTACCATTGTTCAATGTTCGCCATCGGACTGCACGTCTTGCCTGGGCAGTAGAGCACAAATCCAGGAGTGTAGAGGACTGGAAACGAGTAGCGTAGAGTGATGAGTCTCAATTCCTACTACTTAAGCCGATGGGAGGCTGAGAATATGGTTTCAGGCTCATGAAGCCGTGGATCCTGCATGCCAGGTAGGAACTATTCAGTGCCTAGGTTGCTGAATCATGGTCTAGAGTTCTCCTTCGTGGCGCTATTTGGGATCTTTGGTGCATGTACCAACTTCCCTCAAGACAATTTGGTACGCAGAATTGCTGGGTGGTCACCCCTTCATCCGTTTATGCTATTCTGTTATCCGCACGGTAATTGAGTTTTTCCGCAGGACAGCTGTACCTCTCACAAGTCCTGGTTGGTTACTGTCTGGTTGGACGAGCATTACTCTGAATTTTCTGTCATAAATTTGTGCTCATAATTCATCGAACCTTAATGATTTATAGACATTTTTAGACACTATTTGGCAAGTCATGCTCGTGGAACGTTTCCATAAAATTGTTGAATGTATGTCTCTTAATGTGGCAGCCGTTATCAAGACAAGAGAAAGCCCAACTTGTTACTAGGTAGATAACCCTAATTCAGTGGCACTTGAGTGCATTTATGAAGAGGAAACATTAATAGAGACAAATAGATGTTTCCTCATTCAAAGCTTGAAGCAACTTTATATTTATTTTTATATCTTATCAATGCGACTGAAAGGTAAAAAAGCGTACATCAATTATTAAAATTCAAATAAGTAAAATAGAAACTTTAATTTTCAATTTCATTTTTAAAGGATGATTATGCACATGGGGGTAATATAATATTTTTGTTTAAAAAATTATTAGAAAGTCACAATACTTTTATTACTTGAGATACATGAAACATATTGTTACGAATGTTGCGTGCTAATAGTGCAAATAATTTGTATTTGAGTGTTTAATGCATTTATATTACTCTATGTTATATTTATTTCTTGTTAAAATTGTGCTACTCACAAGCAATGCCGGCCCTTAAGTTATAATGGCGATTGAATGAGAACTTGGCATAATATTGGTGGTAGAGGCAAGTTTGCATCGTTTTTGGCGGCCACTTTGGCGACCATTTTGGCGTCATTTGCAACCATATTGGCAATTTCAGAACCATCTGTAATCTTCTAGAAAGTAGTAGATCTCTCGATTAATGTCAGGTTCAATGACACGAGTGGTTATATTTCTGAAAGTTTCTTTCGCGCCTATAAATAAAGATGCTCGCCAGTACGGCAATGAGTCTTGATTATACCAGTAAGGAGTGAACATTGTTTTGACTAGCGATTAGCTCGGCTGTGCTTGTGAATAATCTTCACTTACGCGTATTTTTAAACATTGATTATTGTTTTTGATTGCTCTTGAAGGTATGAAGACCTTCGGATATTTACCCTGTGAATATTGCCGCTGAATTATGTATTTAAAGGATTTTATTTTTGATAATAAATTCTCATTGCTCTTAAAGAACTGTTTATTTTCTTTGGAATTGTTTTTGCATAAAATCCTAGAACCCGGATCTACGTAACAATATAATACCAAAATGTGATTGATTTGAAACAAACAATAGTCTTGAAATTTAAAATTTTTTGAAACAAGCGTTTGAAATACAGCCAAGAAAGAAACACTAAAAATATATCGAAAGAAGAACTCACAACACACTATTTCCGTTAGAAATGGATTAAACATATATTTCGCAAATGCTATTGCCTGTATGGAAACAATAATCACCACTGAAGTATGAAATTACTTTCGTTTTTCAAAGAGTGCAACATAAATCCAAAACCCTCGTCGTAAAACTCAAAACTCGTAACAATGATCGAATTCTACGATCGCCAAGGGTCTCGCAAAATAACTTCCGGAAAGGAATAGAACAAAACGAATTATTAATAGAAAAATTTTGCTGAGCATAACTATCAATAAAAAATAAAATAATCACCAAATAGTTACCAAGATAGTGCTATAGTATAGAAAAGAGGGGAATTTAGTAGCCAGTTTTATTTTTCCAAAACTAGCTATAGTATTTTAGAGAACAGTTATAGTATCTCAGCAGTTTAAATTATTTGTTCCTTTAGCTTATAGGAAGTATTTTTATATAAAAAAGAGAAGGAACATACATATAGAATGTGTTTTTTATACATCGACAGATAATCTTTAATAATATAGAACAATGATTTATGAAGTTATAAACATAAAATATTATTTTTTATCTAGACTTTTGACAACTGTGCAGGTGCACTTCCTTTAAATATATTTAAGGGATTGATTGAAAGAAGAATGAACATCGAAACAAGACACTTTTAGAAAATATGCACTAAATAGTAATTTTCTATCAATGTGGCACTCAGATTTCATTTTAAAATAACTAAAAGATGTTTTACAACAAAAGAAAAAAAGAAACAAAGAAAACTCTTTGCAGAAAGTCAGCTGATTAGAATTTTGTACGAAAAAATGTCTTTGAATCTTAGGAAAAATATGTCCAAGTAAGAAATATGCCCGTCCATAACTACAATATTTTGGTGGATCAAATTTATGTGTGGCCGAGTAGCATCATACACTGAATGTGGAGTCTGAAACATGAAGTAACTCTGTTTCAACGCATTCAATAACGTTGAAGAAGAAATTAAACGTATTACCCTATTGAAAAAAAATGTATTTTTTTTAACATCTGGGTCTAATTGACAAACACAGTGATTAACATGTTATAATAACACGTTAACATATATCAGTAGTTATTATTAGTACAAAAATATTTTAGTTCACTCATATTCCCTCTACTTCCTTTTAACCAAACCCCCACCACTTCCACAAGCCTTTTGATTTCGTAAAAATTCGACAGTAAACGAAATGAAACTCACAAGTTTTAGTTATGATTATTTTTATTTTTACTTGTTGAAGTTGCATTACTACTGTCGATATTTCATACATAGAGCAAGATTTGCAATAACTATTTACATGCTCTTACCAGATAAATGCCTAATATAAAGCACAACTGGTTTTCTTAGAGCCAAATTTTGGAACTTTCATATTTTAGGTATACTGACCCACACATAACATTTCCCCCTTTACAGATGGTAACTTCTTACTTTTTATCTCTCATTAACTTGTTATGTTTCTATTGTAATATGAAATAAATAAATAAATAAAGTAATTAATAAATAATAAATTAATTTTTAATTAATATGCATTAAATAAAATTGAAAAAGTTTGTAAACTAAGACTCTGAAAGTGTTACATGTTAAAGGAGTGTGTATTATTAAAAAATACATTAGGTGTCAACAATGAGTGTTCAAATCTAACACATGTATCGAAAGATCAATTTTAGAAATATGCCGTATCCACCACTCTTTAGTAAAAAAAAATGTTAAAGTAGCTACGTATCTTAAAATAATTCCTTAATAATAAATATCAGATTCATCTATGGAGATTGAGATTCACATTTTATTTGCAACAAAAAGTAACCCTCAATGTCGTCATCTTGCAGCAAAATTCGACGTACTCAAGTTTTTTTTTTCATTCATCAGAAGGGATTTCCCCACCAATAACAGCGGCATATGAGAGAACTTATGAATCAATGATCTCCTTTAGGTATCTTACATTAACCCAAATTCATCTATAGAACAAATGAAAGGCAGTGTGCCAATCAAATAGATCCCTGCTCAAACCATGGCAACACTTTCTTTGCAAATTGGTCTTTCAACAATTTTAATTTTTCTGTATATGGTTCGTTGTTTTGTTTGAATGTAACCAAATTGCTCTGCAATGTAAACATTGGTTCATCTGTGAAAAGTAGCACATTGCAGTTTGGATCAGCATATGTGTTATCATATCCAGCATAATGAGGTCTGTCTCTCTCGCTGGTTAAAGGAGACACACAAAAAAAACAGATTGTCCTTCATGAAAATGACTGTTTTCTTCCTGATTGGAGTGATAGTTACTCCTGATGCCACAGAACGATTTGAAATTATTTAAGAAATCTCTGTGCATATCTTTCTTCGATATGAAAAATTTAAAAAATGGTAATAAGCAGGTGTTGCAAATATATATATATATATATATATATATATATATATATATGACCTAGAACATATCGTTTAGAATACAGGAAATCTTTACATTTATCTCTATCTCTACGTAGTTATTTATCAAAGTAGGTTCAAAATTTCGTATTGTTCTATTACGTGTTTCATATCTACATATTAAGTATACATTCCAATAATAAAGTATACAAAACATGTAAAATATAGTTTATTTTAAAATATATAGAATTAGATTAAAAAATATGAAGATAAAACTATAAGTTGAAACATAAACAGGAATACCACGGGTTACCCAGCTAAATAGTTGGGAAAAAAGCATACCCGCGGAAATCGCGGATTGCGCAAATTTTTCAAAACTTACGTTGTCTGTAGAAATCGCGGAAGCTACCAGCGGGTTAGTTTGATTCCTCAGTGTCGAAACATTGCATTTTGAAAATTCTTATTTGCAGTCTACGGAATTCTGCCACGCCTTTATGAATGAGATGAATAACTTGTACTAGTGCCTTAATTGACCTTAAAAATTCATAAAAAAACAGACTTTTAAATTTTAAAAATGAGCGTTTTGCGCATTATCTCTTACTTAGAGCACAAATGGAATTGAGTACTTACGTTTAATATGTCAAACATGTGTTTTACGGGAGTAGGGGGGCAGAATACTTCGAATTTTTGAAACACTACATTTTTCAAATACTTTTTAGATTCCTCATGAAGCAGTAAACTTTGTTCATTTCAATAAGCTTTTTTTCCCCTCCAAAGTACGAAGTTTTAAGTATGAAAACAATTTTTGATATGGAATTATTTTGAATTTAGTGTAATGTGTGAAAACAAAAATAGTAATAACTAATATTTTTACTTTCCATTTCCTTCGAAATCTTACTTAGATACCTTTTGAAAGGTGTGTATAGTCGATCCTACATTTCTATTGCAGTCAAAAATTGTTCTATTCTCCATACCTCAGCTTTTAAGTTTAACTCTTACTTAAGTCTTTCGAAAAGTGAAAAAATTAAATAAAAAGTTCGCTTTAAAGCTTTATTTTTATTACTTAATTCGAGGATAAAAATGTATTGATCCTATACACAAAATATAGTTATATTGAAAAAAGATCTACTTTATACAATACTAATATTTCTAGCTCTGCAGGAGATTTTTTTTATCTTGTAGAAAAGTTGGGATATTAGAAACTGAGAAAATCAAGTATAATGGCTTAAGTTTTATTTTTGGTCGTGAAGTAATTGCTTTTTTTAAAACTTAAAATATGCCAATATCATACGCTAAACGTTCTTTTTCCATAAAGTATTAATGCATAGATTGTTTTCTCATTAAGTGTGTCTTGCGAGTATGTTTTGGGATGGATTTAGACTTAAATTCTGCTTACTTTATTCCAAATAGTCAGCCTGAAAAACAAGAATAATACTCTGATTTAATAACCAGATGTTTCATAATATGTCGAATATTAATTATTTCATCATTGAAAATCTCTTTTGTATCATTTTGCACCTATTACAATTGGGTTTTTGGAAGTTCCTGGTATTTTTGGTCGGTATTTTGGTATTTTGAGTTTTTCTACTCAAATACCTTTTAGAAGTTTTGGATTAAGATAGTTCCGTAACTAAAAAAAAAACTACAACCATAACAATCACATGCTTAATAATGCTACTTTCATTAGAAAAACTATATGTTTAGTATTTTACACTTTTTAATAATGTATTGCGAAATAGTATCAGAAGATGTACAGTATTTTTTTTTCATTTATTGATTGATAATAATGTTATGTAGCACTAAATCATGCTAGAATATTAATTTTACACTCCAAATCCGTGCATAGTCTGGAGAGTAAAGTGTCGAATCCCGTGTCAAGTCCAAAGCTTGGTCATGACTAATAAAAAAACGATATTTGTCACCAATAACTTTGTCTATGGTTCAAAAGTACGGTGTTAATAAAGAAAACAACCAATCAATGGAATCTAAAAAAAATCATTGAACAATTTGTTTGCTTACATTTTTCAAGCACAAGTCTTTGTTTTAATTTACCTTCTTTATTGCTAAAAGTGTAAGTATTTCCAAATTTAGATGAAATTTGGTTTTAGCAACACACTCCTAACATTATATGTTAAGTTTTGAGATTTTTTTTAAAAATTGATTTTAGGAACGTTCTATAAGACTACCCTCCCCCCCTTTAAATACAATTTATTATTTTATTTTACTTTTCATAGAACAATATGTATATTCAATAATAATTTTTCTTTAAAATTTATTTAAAAAATCATTTTCCTTTGAAAAGTAGTATGATTATAATATCAAGGAATATTTTCTCTTTAAATCTCTTTTACTCCCATATTAAATGACCCATATTAAATGGTTTTTAACTTTACTTCTTAATGTTTTTTCCTAACCTCATACTCTAAACTTTTCCTTTTTAGATTCGCAGCAGATCTAATCTCTTGCATTCTCTGAGAGTGCTGTATTTTCATCATTCAACGTTATTTTTATTTCTGAAGTAATGACCAAACTTTCTTTTACCAAACTCATAAGCTTTTTGAAAAGTTATTTAGAGATTCCAATTAAGTTCTTCCGAAATTTTGTAGAATTAAAATTATTTGATAAAATTTATAAATGCATCATGCATATTAATAAAGTAGCAGTTCAAACTTTCTTGGGAGTAAATGATTTTGAATGGAATTTAGTAAGTGTTCATAGTATGGTGTATTATGCTTAGTACTCCTGTACCAGGAATATAATGATAAATTATTAAAATATAAAGAAAAAGAAAGAAATCAGTTTTAACTTTAAAAATATTTTAACTGAAGACATATCTCTCATTTATTGAAAAAATATTTTATTTCATTTTGTGTAATTCTTCAGGTTTACATGTTGTTTCAATAAATCTTGTATTGACTTGACTCTTCTATTTTTTGACTATGATAATTTTTTTGCGATGAAAAAAATTGTATTCAATATTTATGTATATTGTAAATGTTTTTTTAAGTTTGAATTTTAAGTATGTATTATAAAATACAAAACTAATCATGCAGGTCTTAAGAAAGTAGAGTATTTTTTTTCAATTGTCAGTGCAAAACAACATCCATTGAACACCTTCTCCAACTTTCAAAATAGAATGTATAAAATAAAGAAGACGCATTTTATAAAACTTTGCATATTACTCTAAAAAAGAGATACGAGTAAAAAAAAAGAATTTTACTTTTTTCTCAGTTTCATCCAACTTAATAATAATTTGTAAATATTTGCTTAATATTAAAAAATTCTAAGGCTACCAGTGAAATATAATTAAAAATATTGTCAATTCTTTTGAACATGATAATAAAAATCCCCATATTATTAAGTGTGTGATATGTAGCCATGTAAATATTTTTAAGAATTTATTCACTTATTAGAAAACGAGTTTATAGAGATTATTTTATAATGTTTATATTAAAGAGGATTATTACCAAAACCTTTAAAAGAAACTGAAAAAAATATTTACATTCAGGATGTTTTTACGCAAGTAATGAAAAATAATTATGTTGTTAGAATATTTGCATCTCAAAAAATATACTTAAAAAGTTTAGAACAGCTTAAAATTAGGAAGATTAACGTATGCATTACTCAGTACTACATTATATTAAAATTTAAAATTCGAAATTGAACGCATTTTATATAGTATATTTTTTATCATTATTTTTTTATCATTTAGTGACTAATTCTAGGTTCAATGCAAATTTGTATGAAAAACGTTTCTTTAAGAAATGAAAGTCGTTTTAACATTAAAAAAATGTAAAGCAAACTTAACACAATTTTTTTACAAGAGAAACATCAAATGTTTAAAGTAACTTATGTGTGCAATGTAAATTCAATTTTTTTTATATAGATAGAAATTTAGGCTGAAAAATTTGCGAATTAAATTTTAATTACAATAGACATTGAAAAGCAGTCATTCCATTGTACTTTCAAAAACGAACACATATCTTGATTAACGCTTCTCTATTTGTACGGAAATAAAACCTTGGCATTATATCACAAAAAAGTATTGGCTTTTGATATTGTTTTGAGTCTATTGTAGTAATATTATTATCAAGGCTTGGTTTATATTATGAAATAATGAATTTTATCTTCAAATAGCAATTCATTATTTTTGATAAAGAAGTATTCTTGACCCAAATAATATTTTCACCGAAAGGAAGTGTAAAATTTATGATATAAAATTATATAAGTTTGCTTTGAAAAAAAATTATTTTGTGAATTTTCAGAAAGAAATTCTATTTTAAAATTCACATTATTTCAACTGCTTTGTAGGAAATTAGACTCAGAATGTTTATGAATATTTTAATATATATATATATATATATATATATATATATATATGTCTATGTGACTATATTTATTATCAACAAAATAACACAATTAGCATAATAAACATGAAATGAAGCAGTAAATATAATTCCTAATCTAAAGAGAATAACTTTTTATTGCATAAAAATATGTTTCGTAGAAAGATATTTGAATCCTAACAGAAGCCACGGAATATTTTTATTTTTGAAAAAAAGGATAAAATTCAAAGATAGTTAACATAATTAAAGAAAAATCAATATTTTAATTAATATCAGTGGAATTTTTTTTTTTGGATACAAATAAAGAAAAATAAAAGATGAAAATACAGATATATATGAAATGCTTGCATTTTAGCAGAATAAATTATATTTTAGTAAAAAAGGCGACCAATCGTTTTTTAATAGGAATAGTTTCAAAGAAAATTACTTTCATAAAAATTATGTAAAAGTTATTTTCTTCGTTTAAACGAACATTTATAATGAAATAAGTAAATTTATTTTTTGTGTGTTCTGTGAAAAGATAAGATAAAGCCATAGAGAAAAATTTATATTTCCCTAAATCAGAATAATATGTATTCTTACTAATAATTGTGCTAATGTTTCATCAAAACATTTTCCGAAATAACTTCTTGATGATACCTTGATAGTAAACGTGAGAAAAATTGTAGAATTCAAAATTAGGAAGAAATTATTTGCATATTGAGAATTGAAAATTACTTCCTTATCAAATTTTAAATACATGCATATGCATCACGACTATATTTAACATGTGTTTTAAATTACATATAAGTTTTATGAGTAATTATGCATTAACATGTTATGCACAACAACCATATGAGGGTCCTAGTTATTTTCGAAATTTGGAATAATTTATGTTTACAATGTAGTATTCATCTACGAACGTACTTTAATATTCATGTAACTACAACAAACACCGGTCGGCTCTATTTTTTTTTCCAAATTATTACTAACTTCTTTTTACTATATTTGTTCAATAAATGACTAATGAAGTTTAACTATCAGTTTATAAATTTACGAAAGCTATCATATTACGTATAATATGAAAATAATTAGGCTTTTTTTTAATTTGTGTGTCAATCCTATATCATTGCAAAATAATAAAATTTTGTAAAGTCAAGAATACAGCAAAACTATAATGAGATAAGTGAATCTAAGTAATTTATAGAGTTAAAAATTTTTATTCCACTTTGTGGTTCCTCATTGTTATGTGATATTACTGCACATTGAGTGTTTAGAATGTTAAACTTATGCACCTCATGTCTTTATAAAAATGATTTTTCGTCGTTTTTTCTATATTCAGTGCAATTTCAGTTATCCTTAATTTTACTTTTTTCTGCACAGCAAATATCGGAATATGTGTTTTTCCATTACGTTTAATATTTATTTTTTCATAACTACTAAATTCTGATTTTAAATATAGACAGATTCATTGGTCAAATTTCCAAAGAAAGCAAAAAGGGAATGTTTTATAAAACATGCGGCAAGCTTAAAACTTATATGTCATCTTAAATTTGTATCTTCAGTGCTTGTGGTTATTTTTTATTCTAGAATTTGGCAGACAACTGCTCAATTTAAGGTATCCGAACACGTTCGGAACACTTTTTAACAAAATAACATATTTAAACATTATAAATATTTTTTTGAACTCAATACCAATAAATACTAATATTTAACTAACAATATTTAAAATAAATTGCCTAAATTTCACAGAAGTCACAATTATAAGTGAAATTTTAGCAACAATTTTTAAAACTTCAAAGCAATTAAAGAAAAAAATAATAAACTTTTATTAGTAAAAGTATTACCAAAATAATCTAGATGCATTTATCTAGAGAATGTACTAATATTTTAATGTTTCATTAAAATTTGAAAATTTTAGAGTTGATTGAATAAACATTCTAAGAAAAATCTCATTCTTTATGACACCATTATTTAAATAACAAGCCCTAACTCAAAAAGTATTCATACAATAAGCGATAATTTTGTACACTCTCTAGACAATAGCATAAATATCAGGTTAAAAAAGTTTTATAGAAATACATTTGTAATATTTTGAGTAATCAGACTCGCCATGATAGATTTCGAGTAATTTAAATGTCCACTTCTGGTAGATCAAAGAGCCACTGCCGGTTTGTCTAACTTAATAAAATTGATTGTAGCCTGGCCTCTAGGTATTGTAGAAACAAAACAAAATATGTTTTGTAAAGCCTAAAGATGGCTCTACTCCATAAAAGAGAAAACAAAAATAACTGTCTTGACCGAATGTTGTCATTTTCAACGCGTTTGGATACCTTTAAACACAAATTGACATAATTTTATCGGTTTTGATAGATTATGAACTTTATATTTTCCTTGTAAATTGCTTATAGGCTATTCATATATTAATGTAGGCACTCACATGCACAGAATATCAGACATACAAAATTTTGCAAAGTTTTATTACGTAAAACTAATAAATTATTAGCATATCTGTTAACATTTATTCCGCATTATAACTGAACTGCTGCAATAAAATTGCTACAGCGTTAAATAATGCAAGTACAAAAATAATTTACTGTATGCATAAACAGTAGGACATGAAGACGGAATTATTAAATTTGCAAGCAGTTATGGGGCTTACAGGGATGTGAAATTAGTAGAAACAGCTACCATCATTGCTAGTTAAAATGACATTTAACTGCTTAGGCATAAAATCGAAATGGGTCAATGGCACAAAGTGCTATCTCATCCCATGCTATTTCAATACAATACATAACTTCCTCAATCGTATTAGCTGGATAGTAATGCAGCAGGTCAGTTTGTAAGCCACCGATGACCAGATGTTTCCATTAGGTGGACAAATCAAGAAACCGTGCAGGGTAAAGTAACAATCAAACACCCTGTGTATCCAGGAAATTCAGGAAATAGCGTTCAATATGTAGTCGTTCATTATCTCGTTGGAATATGGCGCTTGACAAGCTTGAAGATAGGACTCATCCACTAGACGTAAGTTTTCAGAAAAGTAACGATCTGTGTTTAAATTATTTTAACCCGAGTTAGGGATGTGAGTTTCGTTTTCCCAGTAGATGCTCATACCAATCACACCATTTGAAGATACTTATTTCGATATCCAGTTTAAGCAGGCAATAAGCAATCTCCTTGGAGCCTCCAACCATGCATGCATCAAACAAAATAATGCTCGCATAACGATTACTTATCTGAAAAAAGGGCATTTTCCATCTAGGTTTGTCATTCAGGCTACCAGAGTCGCGATCTCTGTCTATTCTGCATTATTAAGAGAAACCGAAGTAATGGTTCACCGTAGTAAAAGTACATAATGATGCAAATATTGCTGCACCGTGCAAAAGAACACTAGGCGTGTGGCAAACATGACCGATTCCTGAGTAATGGTACGGCATGTGGCTGTATGGTTTTGCCGGGCTGACCTCACAATATGTTTGTTGTTTAAGAATTTATTACTGGGAAGGAGGGGAGATCCTACATGCTGTTTACTTTGATCCTCATAAACTCATTTATTCAATGTTCGTATGATAGTGATTTTATTTTCTTCAGTGTGAAAGGCGGAATCACGTATCACACTCTTCAGTGTATCACGGAAGAATAGTTAACACTCGACAGACAACGATTCTTCCTGTATCGAATCCTTACCTTTGCTGGTAAGCATTTCTTTTTCTTATTCAATGATTAACACGATATTCTGAGTAAATTCCGACCTTCCTAAGGTTTATATAATTTCATAACCTTTTTCCAAGCCGTGTTTAGATATCGTGTTATTTTTCTGCGTCAAATAAGTATGATTAAATGATAATCATTTGTGTATACTAACCTCTTTTTTCCATTCTCGTGACTCTAGCGTTCATCAGACCATTTGTTCTTGATGTGGCAATTTTAGGGTCAACAGTGAATTTTGATTCATCTCGTTTGAAGCAGACATATATAAAAATAACTAACAATATAATGAAGACAAAAACCTATATGTTTTTAACTTCCACACTTAGAAAGTTAACACTTAATCCATGATGAAATGATGACTGTTTTATTAAATGATACTGTCAATTGGCCTTTTAGCAAGGTGGTAAAATGAGTTATTAAACGGCCACATAGATGATTCAAGGAAGTCAAAAATATTATTTATGAGTCGACTATTATTTATCTTAGTATTGGATTTAATAAAATTGATGCTTATATATTAGAAACTGATTGAGAGAGAGAGAGAGAGAGAGAGATTTTTTAATCTCTTAGTAAATATAGGTGATCTATTAGTATGATGCACAAAGTAAAGATATGAGCAAAGAGGGGAATATCAGCAGCTACATTTTCCTCCTAAAAAGTCTGAAGGAAACATTTTCCTTACTAATTTGGGACTTGTCTTCGAATCATTTCCGCAGATAATTTGTAAAAGATAAAACAATCACTAGTGCCTATACCTGCATTGTTTTGAATAAATTGTGTAATGCTTCAGATTCACGTCAAGAAATGCAGAAGTATTAAGGGGGTTAAATTAGAAGTATAGGGAGAAGCAAAGGGGTTAAATTTTTGCAGATAATACACCTGTTCATTCATCGTGAAGGGCTGTTAAAGAATCAAACCAATTTAGTTTGAAATTTTGCCACGTTCAATGTGAGTGCTAAATCTTCCCCCAAGCAGCTTTGTTTATTTTTAGATGTCAACAATACGATTTTAAGTTCAGAGATTTCAAAACATATGAGTTAGAGCATTTTTTTCAAGATGTGATTCGATAAATCCCGATGAATTTGACTGAATTCTATAAGGTCCTCCAAATTAAAAATACTGGGAGAAACATCTATTTATTGATATAATTATGCGGAATACTCTTTTTTTTGCGGAAATTACTATACTAATTATATTTCATCTATACATACGTGAATACATATTTACACACATTCCCGAGCGTGCTTGCAATATATATATATATATATATATATATATATATATATATATATATATATATATATATATATATATATATATATATAACGTAATTTTTGTGTTTAACTTAATTTTTCGTTATGAAATTTTATCACACTATCTTAAATATTGTTATTGATTTTAATGTACTTTTTTATTCTGATTCCAAATCTAATACTAGTTTCTTAATGAGTAAAATATTTTTTGTAGTAAAGCTGCCTGAATACAATAACGTGAAATATGTGCAGAATAAAACAATATAGAATAACATAATCTGCAAAGAAAAATAACACGAAAATTGACAAATACGGTATATTTAATATGTATATAAGTATTTTGAAAATTACATTGTTGTCACATGTTAGAAAATCAATATTTCATGGGCCAGCCGTTTGCTTTAATTACGGCTCTACATCTTTTTGGCATGAAATGCACCAATTTCAAAAGAAGAAATTTCGTGACAATATTGTTGAAAGAAAATATTAAAGCTTCAATTAATTCACGTTTGTTTGTAGGTTTTTCTTTGAAATTTCATAACAATTTTAAACCATAAGTTCTCTATCGGATTAAGGTCGGGAGACTGTCCTGGCCAATTCATTCTATTCACGGTATGGTCCTTCAACCTTTTCTGGACTACCTTTGCAAGGGGCGTTATCGTCCTAAAAAATCCTTGACTGATTCCCAAAAAGATCTCTCGCATTTGGCAGCAATTTATTTTGTAGTATTTCAATGTAATCCATGGATTTCACTGTTTCGCTAACGATGTGAAGTCTTCCAACACCATGAGAAAACATGCAACCCCATACCATCACTTTTGTCGGGTACCTTACTGTGGGCTTCAGACACTGAGAGCTGAATTCCTCATGAGTGCGTCGTCTTATATAGGCACTACTTTGGTTGCCAGAAATGCAAAACTGACTCTCGTCGCTAAATAATACCTTTCCCCAGTTTTTAATAGTCCATAATGAATGTTCCTATGCCCACGTCAATTGCCTATTACGTTTAAATTCAGGCAGTAATGGTTTTGGGCGCGCTTTACAGCCTCGTAACCCAACTTCCAGCAGTCTTCCTCTAACAGTTCTTGGGCACACACTCCCATTTGATGTCAAAGTCCATTGTTTCAAAATTTGCGAGGAATTAAGCCTTCTGTTTGAAACTGAAATTTTGTGCAATAACCTGTTTTCACGTAAAGATGTTTTTCTTAATCGTCCTAAACGCCACCTATCCACAATAATTTTTTTTCATAAAATCTTTTCAAAGTTCTCACAACAGTAGAAAGGCCACATGGTACTTAAGCAGCAATTTGGCGCATAGAGTATCCTTCTTCCTTCAAATGTATTATTTTGTACATTTATTATCAGGCAGATATAAAAATTTAGCCATAATTCCAATATTTTCCACAAACGCACTTCAAATTGCTTTCAATACACTATTTTCCACAAGCACACAACTGCATTCAATACAATAAACCACGTTTCACCTTTTTCTTTCAACCCTTTATCGCTACTGCTCTCTGATTGGTTGAAATAACGGAGCATTTCATTGGTGGAAAAAACACCTTGTGAGACAGTGACCTTGTGTTTTTTTTGCCAAGGTGTTTTCAACATCTCAATAGAACTATTTACGTTAGATGAAATCTATCAACATATTTGAAATCAGCATGAAAAAATACATTAAAATCAATAACAACATTTAAGATAGTGCGATAATTTCATAACGAAAAATGAAGTCAAACACAAAAATTACGCAAAAAAATGAGTGTGTTCAGGACCTTTTCCACCACAGTATATTTATATATATATATATATATATATATATATATAATATATATATATATATATATATATATATATATATATATATATATATATATATATATATATATATATATATATATATATATATATGTGTTGTTTACAAAACTATTATGAACATGAAAACGTTGAAAATGAATTTTGTTACACTTTATTAGACGCATATATAACTTATTTTTAGCAATGAAGTAGATTATGTTCCTAGTTTGAATCATTACTCACAATATTTGAACTTAATAAATAATTATTATAATAATGAGTCAGAAAACATTTTGGACCTTCATTTAAAAGTTAAGAATGATGTGCTAATAAGTGTTGATTTTGAGAGAGATCATTTTAAAGAGATATTGTGTGTGTTTTTAATTTGATATTATAAAAAATGACTTTCTGGTGTTGCAACCTAAACGCATGTATTTTAAACATACATATAAATTTTACCAAAAAATAATGATTTAGTTCCAGCCAATGGGAATTAAAACATCTCATATCTATAAAAAGTATTGTATATACTGACTTGATTACAGCTATTAAATTGAATTCCTTTCTAAACATGTTTAAAAAAAATTACTTTACCCTTTTACAAATTGTTCTTTATTTTATTTTTGCTTTATTTCCATACGTTTTGATAGTCCTACGAGTCATCCTATGTTAAGCTTTGAATTTGTATTTGGGTCCAGAATCTGTGGCTAAAACTTGCTTTTTGTACACAGATTCAGAGCAGGCTATGATTTTTTGAATGCAATTTTATGGAAATTACCTTTTTTTGTAATCGACTTGGAAATTCTATCCATTACTTTCAATAGGATTTCACTCAGTATGATTACTAAAATAGGGGAATGTAGGCAAACCAACAAACATGTTAAACCCCAATTTTACTCGTATATAACTTATTTTATTTTTAACAGCTGTCCTAAGACAAAAATGTTTATAATACTGCAGCATCCAAGTTTTAAAATTCTAATAAAAATATATAAAATTTTTATAAATTTCATAATATTTGCTTTAAATTTAAATTTCTTTTTTTATAGATCACCTTTATCGTTGTAATGATTTGTATATTTATAATAGAGAAGAAGTAACTATGTATATAGTGCTTAAGAAATACAATTTTTCCTACATTTATTATGAGTTTCTTTTCTAATATTTGTCAATTTTCATTATCATTGTCTTAATCTTGAACTTAAATTTTTATAATAGCATAAATGCAACTTAACTATCTAACCATTAGCTCTGTTAAATAATTTCTTATTAAAGATACTACAAAGTTACAAAAATCATATCTGTGCCAGACATTGATTTTAAACTACAGTTAAATGATGAGATATATGTACCAAAACTAGTTCACTTACTACAGCTCATCAACATGGATCATTAAACCTGGAGAGTATTGCATAGATTTAACAAGTTTCATCCCCAATGCAAAGGGGGGCTTTTAATGTCATCAGGACTGGAACTCGTGACTCGAAAGGCTCAAAGTCAGATTTGACCCTATAAACCATATAAACGTTTTTGACCCTAGTCTGCTTTGTTTACTTGCCTAATAATTCATTTTACATTAGGAAAGAAATTGTGATTTAAAATATGAAATTCTATCTCCAAAACAGTTTTATTTCAGAATAAAATATTAGGAAACTGCAATGGTTGAAAGAAGTGACTGACATAAGAAACATATTAATGCACAATCCTTTTTAAACTTCATTTCTACAAAAAATAATTTTCTTATGGGATTACTCTTCATATCCTTGTGCTCAGTAAATAAAATATTTTACAAAAACTAAAGCGAAAACTCTGTTCTGCTCTTGAATCCTAAAAGGAAGAAGAAATTGCATGGAAAAGAAGAAATGGATCCTCTAGGTGGTAATATGAAAACACAGTGCTTGAAGACTTTTTTTTTGAGAGATAACTTTTCTTTCGCTTCCATGTGAAATTTGCACTCTTTTTTTTTCTGATATGTGTTAGCGTCTGTCCCAAAACGCCGACTGATTGTAAAATCCACCTGCTCCCTCAAACCAGTTAACAATTCTGAAAAGAAATATTCCTTTTTTTCTCTTTCATTTGACTTCCTGGAAACCCCGCAGTATATGTTATTTCTCGATCGAGGTTCAAAAGTCTTGCATCTGACGTGTTTGCAAATAGCACCAGATGCGTTGAGGGGTTGTAAATAGTTACAGTAGAATTACTTTTAGGTTAAAAATTTGATTGTTTCTTGTGTACTTAAATTAAGCTTATATAATTTTTCTTTCAAAGATTATGGTTCTGTCTTTTTTTATTTTACTTTAAGTAAATTTATCTTGAAAAGATGTATGGCAGTTGATAGTGAGTTGGCATAATTGATTTTAATATATCATTGAATAAAATAAAGAGGAATTCACAATTAAAAATTCCATGTACTGATACGTTTAAATATACCTTTATTTAAATGAATTGGTTTTCAATAGCAAGTAATTATAAATTTGTATTTATTTATTTTCATTTTCATCCGAATGATTTTTTTTAAAAAGCAAATTTCTATTGAATCATTAATGACTTAATTACTTTTAACAAATAGTACTGTTGAGAAACAATTATAGGATGTCAATAATTAATTTTGATTGAAAATTTGACTACAATTGATTAAAATGCATGTAGTTTACTAAAAAAATGTGTGTATGTAAAAAAACTAGCAATATGCCAGGAATATATTTCATTTTTTCCTAATTTAAAAATCTAACTTTTTTTATTAAAAAGAGTCTGAATATTTTAATAGAATTTCAAATTAATTGTAAATGAATTTCTTAGTAGTTTGCATTTTTCAGCACTTATTCGCTAAAAAGTTTCTCCGTATATTTTGATTATTTAAAAATCTGAGATTTTCAAAATCTTGATTCAAATAAGACAAATAATTAAAATATTAAATCTTAAACATCATTTAATATTTTATATGTAATTCTCATACAAATGAATTTTTAAGTAGCTGTAATAATTAATGACATTTTGTCCTTTTGATATACTTTTCACTTGATTTGTTGGCACTATAAATCGATTCAAGATTTTTGTGTAGATTATATGTTGACTTTAGCGCATTAAATTGAAACTGGATTGAATGTTCCTATTGCGGTGTGATTGTTTTATTATTGAAAAATGTAAAGCGGAGAAATTGTTATACAGTAGGTCTAAGTGTTGTTGGGGGTGATCATGTCAATTTCTTGTAAATTCGGTAGATTCGCTACTTAAAAAAAATTCTTGTTTTTTTTTTTCATTGTGGTTAACATTTTTATGTTGGGGAGAAGTAGAGAAATCATAAGATATCTGCAGTGTTCTTTAAAAATTTATTTTTTATTTCACTCCTAGTACTGTTTATGAAATAAACGTTTATTTAAATGCATTCATTTTAAATATTATCATTAGCTAATACGAGTTGCAAAAAATAGCAACTATTTATCTTTAGAGAAAAAATAATAAACAGCTAAATCTTCATATACTATTAACATTTTTATGCATATTATAACATAACATATTTTCTTCACCTTATCGTATAAAATATTATGTTTAATATTTTTTTATTAATTGCATCAAAATGATTATCATTTAACAATTGAAAAAAAGTGCAACATTTTTATTTAAATGTATCATTTTATTGCAAGATGCATTAATATTGTACATAGAACTAATAAAATTAATACTGATCCGACATTTGTGTTTTTCTTACTTTCGAAATTTGAAAGGAAATAACATATTTATCTTATTTGTGCACCGTATTTATGTTCAATAGAAATTGATGAAATGGATAGAAATTGATTGAGATATTTAAAGGTAAATAAGATTTCAATTTTTGAAACTATATGCATATATCAGGCTCTCTAAGATAAATCATATTCATTTATGTAATATTGAACTTTGATAGATGTGTTCGTAATTTGTTGATGCTCGAGAAACTTTTTCCTTTATTTAAGGATTCTCAAAGGCATCGACATTATTATGACATCCGCTTGTTGAAAATTCAACTTTTTTCATGAATTTAATTTGTAACTTCGTATTTCCAATCATACTAAAAGAAAAATAAATCTAATTCTAACTGATTAAATGATTTTTATGAAATTAATTGCCATTTTAATTAAGAAAAGTTAAAGTTGACTTAAGTCATATTTTTTATCAAATTAAAACAAGTTCATTTTTATATACTTCCTTCCCTCCTAGATGTCATGTCTTCAGAATTTATTTTTGGATTAATTCATGGCATCTACACTTGTGCGCATTCACTGTGACCTAATGTAAATATTAAGTAAAAGTTTTGTGTCTGTATTTTGACAACAGTTGGTATTGTATTTTTTTTGTGTGTGGAATAAAATGTTTGATTTTTGAAGGGCTGGGCATTTTGTCACTCTTAGAATCCAGAATTATTTTTAATGTTTTGATTTTTTAAAAGTTATTTTGCCTTATTCATCTGCAAAACCAGATACGCTGATATTGCAACAGAGTTATTTATTTGCAAAAAAGGTAATGTAATATACTTACATTTTATTCGCAGAAATGTATTTTAAATTTTATTTCCTACTTTCAACCAATGTGGCGTTCAAATTATATTTTGAGTTTGCTCAATATACCGTATATTTACGAAGATTACAAAAAATCTCCTTAAGGTAATTTTAGCATTTCAAAATCCAATTTTTAATTAATAGGTTTTTCTTCTTTTTTAATGTAATTGTGTCTTAAAAAATAACAATATGAAATATTTTCTATCTGAGCTTAAAAACAAAATATATAGTTTCCGGTCACACCATTTTGTGAGCTGCCTCATTATTATTGATCCATTACTAATAAATTCACTATAAACTTAATAATATGTTTTTCATTAATAAACGGTATTATGAGGTTAAGGTTTAACTGTTAATGAGAAAATAACCACCAAAAACCCCTTTATATTTGATCATTTTCCGCTAAGAATCCAGATGCTGTGTGACTATAAAGTAGATCAAACAGGCTATATCTTTAATCTATGGGATACATATTCGCCCCATAATATAATTCTCAATAAGGAAAGAATAAGATTAAACCATTAAATAATTCAATGTTTTTTCTGAAGTAACATGGCGTTCCATAAATGACAGACGTTTGAAAACTCAATTCAAATTTATTAAATAATAGTATGCAATAGAAATGTACAGTTTCCAGTTTTAAGCTTTGGTAATCATGGGATTTCTTCTCACCAAGCTTTAAAAATCATTACAATGTGCATCAGCATGTAGCGCGCTTATGACTGGAAATAACTACAAAAATATTTTTCGTCAATTTCGTAAGAAATGTCCTTCATTGTGGAATGTTCCAACGAGTAAACCATTTCCGAAAAATACGTCAGACTGCTAATGTGTTCAAGGAAACGGAAAAAAATCACTTTTTTTATAGTTTTTCACCGTCAGAAGCGCCATAATCTTGACGAATTTCCCAACTAATTTTTGTAACTAATATTTTCTGGTGTAATCCAACGAGAAATCCGTTTTCGAAATATTTGCCAGAATGTTGACACATTCTGACGAAACGTACACAAAACATGTTTCCTTAGTTTTTACGGTCTGAAGTGCCATCTTATGACTAACTTCTTACCTAATTTTGAAACATGGTGAGAATAAATTTCCTGGATACCAAAGTAGAATGTAGAAAGCCGTACATTCCTATTGCCTTCTATCCTTTTTTATTTGTTTTTCCAAATCGTCGATAATTTTTACTCACCTGGTAGTTATATTTAATCGGAATGTACGGAAATTCATAACAATATTTTTTCTGAAATAATGACAAATGAAAACAATGTGTTGCATAATAACAACATAATGAGATAAGAAAAAAAATTGGTGTGTGCGTTATTTCAATTACAAATATAAAGGTAAATTTTGATTGCGACAGTTCTATATAGATACATTTTTCGAATGTATTAAATTTTATTTATTTATATCGGTAATTAAATAAAATGAATACATTAAAATTGATATATAAATAGAGTTAATGAGTGTGCATTTGAGATAATCACAATATAACTGTTAATTTATATCTCACGTCACTTCGAGGCTTTGCCAGGAAGTCATTTTAAACATGTGTGTTAAATTCAAAAGATAATAAAAACACAATTACAATACCTACAATTTATAAACATTTTTTCAAAAAGTAATTAATAAATATTTCTGACACAAATTTGCATTTAATTTTACATTTACCTAATTTGAAAAACTTATTTTATGAAGAGGAATTTATTTTAAAAGAGTATGTTGAAAACATTTTTCTTATTACTTTTTATTCACTTTATTTAATGTTTGTTAAATGTCTGGCAACTAATATTATTTCCATATTTTAAGCTAATTTGAAATTATATTAATTTATTAATAATATTTTAAACATGAAATGATAAAAAACGCATCCACTTGTATTTCAGTGAATTAAATATTTCCAAAAAGTATTTTAATGTAAAAGACAAAAAAAAAAAGCTTAACTATTGCTGCTTATTGTACTGTTTGTTCTTCTTAAACATTCATATTTTTTTCATTTACTTGATTCTCCTGAGAAAACTTATTATAATACTATTGTTCAGTAATGCTACAGATTCTGTATGTGACATTATTATTAGAACAGAAATATTTGAATTATTTAATATGTTTTTATGTTGTTGTAGTATAGTAATATCATGAAAAAGTAAAAATAAATGCTGCAGTTTTAGTTAAAAGTATTTTTATACTTATTTCCTTATTTTTCATAAATCCTTCACTAAAAAAATGTTTTTATTTAAAAAAATGAATCTTATTTGAAATGCATTAACACAAATCGCATTTTGACGAGAAATTTCGATTTTTTTAAAAAAAAAATGGATCGTGAATACCAATTTATAATTTAATCTGGAATATTTTTCATCAAGTGTTAAAGCTTAATTCTGAAAGTTAAGATTTTTTTTTTCACCTGTTTCATTAAACAACAGTTAAAATTATTTCCAAACGCCAAATAATCACATTTCTATTTTACGGTATATCTTTTAATTTTGTAGTAAGGTTTCAAATTGAAATGTAGATGTGTCATTACTTGATTTCTGAAAATTTCATTTTCGTTTTCTTTACATAAAACAGAACACAAATCATATAATTGCTGAATATTTTCTACATTACATATTTTGAAATTTAACGTCAATTTTGTCCCATTAGTTACTTAATGCAAAATCTTTTTAATTACTTTCTTTCTAAGAGTAAAATTTCGCACCAAAATTTATAAATTTGCAGTTTGTCATTAAGTTTTAAACACTGTGCAGTTTGATTAGATTGCACTGATGAAATCTCTATCATTTTTTAAACTTTTATTCAGCATTATTTTCAATTACTTAGACAGCTGTTATTTCAAAATAGATGCCAAATCATTCTCTATATTGTAGTAATAGTATCTATTTAGTTTATATCAAATGGATAATGCATAATTGGTTTTTTTATTACTATTTTCCGCAGTTTTGTTTAAAAAGAACGTATACAAGTCATGGATAAAAAAACTTTCTTACCCTCTGAAGCAAATAAAGTTCTTAAAATTAATGTCCTCAAAAATATTACAATCTAATTTTCTGATTTTTTTAAATTTTATCTCCAATACATTAAGTATGCAAGGGAGTTCTTAAGTATTTATATTGTAAAATCGAAGTAAAATCTGTAAACATTTTAAATACAAAAAATATATTACACATACTTTGTTCTTTATGGTACCAGCTACCTAATATTTAAGTAATGCTTCTGGGACTGAAGATATATTCTTAAATTTGTGCATAACTGAGAATTTTTTATTTACCTTTATCACGTTCAAAAGCTAAAATTACTGGAGTCGAAAATATACTATTTCTTGTTTTTTTTTTTTTTACTAGGATACAATAGTTTCCTGTTCTGGTCCTAATTCCTTCCTCCCTTAACAAAAGAATAATAAGGTTGAAAATTCATTCAACATATCACAAATGATCATTACTTCATGTGATTATACTGTGAATGTAGTTAAATTATACTTGAATCATGTGTTTGCGGTAAATTGTTTTAACTCTACATTCATTTTAAAATGTCATCTTTGATAATTCGAAGTAGTAAAATCCAATTTCAGCAGGATGAGAATGATAGAAACGATATTTCTATTTTCACACACACTCTACTGACACTACTGTCAATGTGAAAATGTAATCCAATTCCATTTTAAACATAATGGAAGAGAACTATTACCAAACGTACAACATGTTAAGCAAACTCACTCATCGGTGTATAGAAGTTCTAATGCGACTATTGTAGTACAACTATCAGAAGTGTGATTCGACAGTAACGTAAATGTACTGGCATTCTGTTGCTCATGTTCAACGCCCATTGCATCATTGCAGACGCGGCAGCTTTATTTTTCGTGTCAAAATTAATTGTAACAATGAACACAAAGGGAATGAACAATTAATTGTATTGCCTATGAAATCAAATGAGGCGGGCATGGAATTTTGTGCAACTGACCAGGATTATTGTGATTTGATTTGCTGATGTGACACAGACGTGCACATTCATGACTGTCGAGAAGTGTGACAATGAAATCATACCCTCCGTATCGCAGATCAGTAAACATTTTCTGCTGATCATCCAACAAATCAATTGTTAATTTTTATCCGTTTCCCTTGGATAAAACATCCACACTCTCTATTGGCGCATATTCTTCCATTAAATTCAGAAATTTCTGGTAAACGTTTGTATTTTTTTCCCAAAAATATAATGAAGCTGCTGAGCCAAGAAAACCAGAGCAAAATTCAGTTCCAGTTACTTTAAAGGATGTAGGGTTAAGCCTCTTTCTTAGAACTCAAAATATCTCTCTAATGTAGAAAATATAATCAAAATAATACTACGAATATACAGAAGAAAAAAAAAAGGAAAAATGAAATCAATAAATTTCATAAATTTTACATGTTTTCAAACAGTACACTAACGATAAAATTTTAGAAATTTGAAAGCATAATATTTAGACGGAATTAGCAAAAAAATACTAAAATATTTAAAAGGAGCAATTGCAAAAACAGAAAACACACCTAAAATTTTGAAAATATAAATTTAAAAGAAAACCACGCAATAGGTGGTCAAAGATGTAGCATAATAGAGATTAAAAACCTTAGAAAAAAGTAGGACAGATCTCATCTAAGGCATCATTTGCAGAAAAAGTTATTTATTAAAGTAATTTAAAATAGAGAGAGAGTGATTGTAAACACTAGATAGTAGAAAAGGCATCGAACAATGATTATATATTCTTCAGTGGTGCGGCCAACTTATTTTCTTCCATGCCTATCATATTTTTTTTTTTGTTTTGGACTTCCAATTTCTCACTCTAAGGGAAGGGACATCCCTTTCTCGGCAGTCAGCCCACCTGAGGTTGGCATTGATATTTTAATATAAATATTAAAATGTACTCAATATATACATATATTTTAAACTTAATATATTCGTATAAATTATATTTAATATCCATATTTTTAATGTAGAGTTTTGAACAATTTGTTATAAGTTACTTCAATGTGAGCAAACAATAATGCAACTCTGGTAAATTAAAACTAGCATATAATAATAATTAAAAAGATTTTCTAATGAATGTTGTACTAAAAACACTTTTTCTCACATGTAGATGTTCAGGGTTGTTTTTAATTAAGATATACGACAGTAGTTTTAATTATATATATATATATATATATATATATATATATATATATATATATATATATATATGTATATATATATATATATATATATATATATATATATAGTTCCTTTATATAAAAATTTCTAAGACAACTGCTTAATGTTTTGTTATGCATTATTAAAGTATTTTCTATTTAAATCTTAGTGTTAAAAAATTAAAGAAAAAAAAAATCCTTCCAATGATTACATTTTTAGAAAAAAAAAAAAAAACTTCTTTCAAGATAAGGTAGATGATTCCTGTTCCTTCATACGCTCAATTTTTGGTTTGTATTTTTAAAAAGCCTTTAATTTCTTCAAAAAGGATTTTGTTAGCTCATTTCAGTAGAGTCAGAACATGTTTAAAAGTATCTTCAAATTCATTATACAATACTTTTTTGGGTATATTTTAGAAGCTGCTGAATAAATTTCCGATTTGCAATATTTATTTTAGTATTTTTTCTCTTTCAATTCAATAGCGCTAATAACTTCTATATAACAATGATCATTAATTTATATTGTAAAAAAAGCTACAATTATTATTTAAAGCAAAACATTATTTAAGCCTAAAAATATTAAATTTTCAAATAATCATTGATTTATCCACTTTTCAATTCAGAAAATTTTTATGTTTCGTCGTGAATATGAATAAGAATCAGGCTAAATTATAGTATACAATTTTAAGGTATATAGTTAAAATGTTTTTCTTTCAACAAACATTTAACACATATATGTCAACCCTAGTATTTATAAAAGTATAAGTAGTTAAGAACTATATAGTGAACAACATTTTATCATTTAAGGACATTTTTTGCTTATACAAGACACACTGAAATATATAAAATGTGGTAGCCAAAAAATAAATTGAAATTTATTTTTTGACATACAAAGTGAGTTCTGTAGAACTAATTAAACTCAAAGTATTCATACCTAAACGTATATAAATTTTTATTTCCAATATTTTGGTAAACATATCAAAGAGTCAATGGATTTTAACAGAGGTTAGGATATCTGGAAACAAAACTATCGAAAAGCGAATTCATATATAATTTTTTTATTCCGAATCTAATAAACCAAAAATTTAACATCAAGGTTTACGTTTCAAAAACTTTGAGAGAGAGAGAGAGAGAGAGAGAGAGAAAATGTATTTCTAATTTATTTCACTAACGAATATGTATTATTGAATTGTAGGTAGGTTGACAACTTACTTATTACGTGCCAGGGACAAGTTTTCTTTGTTTGACATCGTGGAATGAAACAGGGGATGGATTTATCATTTTTAATTAGGTTTAACATTTGCTGTGTAGAACTCTCGAACATTTTTAGTTATCTGAGCTAAAATATATCAAACCTTAAATAGCCATGCGAACCATATTTAAGTTATAACTGTACATTTGTTAGAAGTTTTAGAGAGTATTAGAAGGAAAATATATTCTTTACAGTCTTCTTTATCATACATTTTATATGTAGTAAATATACAATTTAATAGTTAAATAAGCTGTATTAAGTAAATGACTGTAGGTAATGGAAAAATTTTTTTCTGAAAAAAAACATGATTTTTCACTTTTTTTACTTAAAATTTAATCTGAAATATAACGCACTTTGTGAATTACGAGTGTATGTAAGCGTTCTGACAACTCTATAAACCTCTGAAAAATAAATTCCCCGTTTTGGAGACGAAGTATTATCTCATTGCATTTTGAAGACTCATAATTTATTTATGAATATTCATAAATAAAGCTTTGCAGTGACCTGAAAATATGACAGTCAGATGGTGCAACATGAAGAGTAGGGCTGGCAGACGTAACATTTCCTAAACCAGCTCTGTAATTTTTTATACAGTACTTCTTGACATAAATAGCATATCCCTGTAGTGATGAAGAATCACACATTTTCTGCTGGTTAAGAAATAACGTTTATATATTATATTTGCATTTATTTATTCAAAACATCAAGTTACGAACACTAACGGAAATTTCATTTTCTATCAGCAACTCATGATACACTTTATCCTTGCAGTCTCATCAACACGGTATAACCTTCTTTTAAGCAATACCAGGTTCAGATGTGGATAGCTATGTCTCCCCTGTGTAAATATATGCCTTTTTTCTAACCACGTACTTGCAAACTATACACTTTTCACCTGTAGTCACCGAGGGTTCCAAAAACGGTTCCCTCTTTTGATGAACAAGATTTGAAGAACATATGGAGATTTTGCCCCTTAATATTACTTAGCGTAATTCATGTGGTACCCAGACATAGACTTTGAACACGAAACCAAGACCCTTAATGTTATCTAAGCAGCATTCTGATGAATTCCAAACTTGAAGCCCAATTCGGTGGAAGCTAACATGGGATTAATCCTGATCACGCTGAGGAAAGTTTCGTCACTGTCCTCTGATGGCCTTCCTGATCTCGGTTAAAATTTAAAAGAAAAATCACCCAAGCAAAATTTCTCAGGCCATATTTAGCATGTTGGACTTAGAACGTGGTTGCCTTATCGGAATGCGTAAAGCTGGGTGAATATACTGAGCAATAGGTCTTCACCTGCAAGGTTAAGAAACAACTATGTAAATGTACTGTCAGCAATTATTGCTGTGAGGAACTTATGGACGAAATGGACGCTGTGGTGAATGACATTATGCACAAAAGCGAGAAATGGTTGGATGATTGTATGATGGTTCTTAACAGCTCAAACGGTATCATTGTCTTCTTGTCAAATCACTAAATCATATTTTCAATCCCCCGTAGTACATTCTGCCATTTCACTATGCTTGACAGAGGTAGGGATACGCTTCCAACGGCCTTGAAGGCTTCGACTTTAACCTGACAACATCAGTTGAATCATCTGGAGTAGTGCTACAGGCATTATCATGGTTTCCATCGGACTGGCATCGTATAGTGTTCAACGATGACTATCGCTTTGCTTTTAAAGAAGATGACCTTCATCTCCGTGTCTGAAGAGGTCAAGTCCAAAGGTCTCAATCAGCCTTAGCTTTATGATGGCATACAACTATAACCCTTGGTGTGACCGTATGGGATGCTATTTCATACGACAGTGAGTTATCTCAAATCATCCAGCATTCATCCTTAATCCACTTGCTGCGTAGTTATTTAATCAAAGTAGGTTGAAAAACTGCATATTTTTTCAGTACATATTTCGAATAGTTTTGGAGATAAAACATACAAAAAATTGTAAAATAATTCTTATTTTAAATTGTAGACTCAGATCATAAAAACACGAACATAAAAACATAAATGAAACCATAAACAGAAACAGCATGGGTTGCACATCTAAATAGTCGAAAACATGCATACCTGCGGAAATATTTGGTTGCGCAAATATTGCTACATCTACACTGCCCGGGGATATCAGGAATGCGTAGCTCAATGCTATGTTGATACTATCATGCGGCCGGATGTATTATCCTTCATGTCACACTATCCCGGGACAGTTTCCAAAAAGATATTGTCAGGCCCCAAACCAACAGCACATCTATGCACTGCCTTCATGTCGTTAATACACTTTCATGGCGCAATGTCACCAAACCTTTCACTAGTCAAATATGTCTGAGACATTGTTGGGCTCCAGACTCGTGTACTCCCAAATACCATTAATTTGGAGCAACAACAGTTAAGTATCTGGCACAAAGTATTGTGGGATAACATTAGGAACATCTATCATTTATTACCGAGACGTATATAAGCTTGTATTGGCGCCAGGGGTGGTTCCTCCAACTACTGAATTAAACCTTCATGATGTAACCGTGAACCACGGATGGGTGCTGTATTTTTCGTTTCTTACTTTAAGCTGTAAATTCTTCATCTAACCCTGCAAGATGCAACTTCTTGCTGAAAGTGAGACCTTGGGTTGAATACGTGTTACACACTGAGCGTTTAAAATCTTTGAATTCTCTCCACTAGGTTCAACTATAGTTTGAAGACATATGTGTCAAGTCAATTTTTACTAATTAGACATCGTCTTTCTGAACTTCGAGTACTTGGTTTTCTTATCCATATATGCCATTCTCTAATTTTTATATTGCCTCGACAGTCGTGCAACGGTGCATAGGCAGCAATCTATGTTTAAGCAGAAAGCGTCGATATACAAATACTTGTTATATAGTCTCTCAAACCTCTAAATATCTTGCAATTTAATATCGGCAGAATTAACATCGTTGTGGAACCGGATTTTAAAGCTATACTAATAAAATTTAGTATTGGCTGATATCTAAGAAGCACATACTTGTTTTGCGACATTTATGTGGACGATAAGTACATCAGACAAGACCAAGGTTTGCAACACATTTCGAATGAATACACAAGAGAGAGAGAGAGGTAAGTGGATGTGGTCTTGTCTGTCTCAGTAGATCTATAAACTACCAAAACATAATATTAACTGGAGAATTACTGATAACACTATCTCAAAATCAATGGAATTAAAATTGCCTGTATCAGTAAGACTGCCATTAATTTTAACATGCGGCATTCACATAATTCTGGGAGTTTACCAATTGATAAATAAAATAGGGGTGTACAGAGAACATTATATTGCCAGAAAACGTATCATTAAATATTCAAAATGGGGTTGCTCCAGCGAAATTAGATGGAACTTCTTCGTATAATTGTTGATAGTAGGTGCATTGATCTTGATAAATTGACTCCAACTCATACAAACTATATCATAGGTGGGAAATGTGCAGCCTGTACGAGTGATTTGTGCTGACTTTATAGAAGCTACATCTTATAACAATTAACATTCACTTATTTAGGCAACACTAATTTAAAAAATTATAATAAAGAGCAATAAAAATATGTATATATAATTTTCAGAAGTTTCTAATAATCACAACGAAAAATTCAATAATTTAAATAATAAATTTCAATTTACTACTGACAAAGTAACTGATCCTTACACATGGTTAATATTCTTACTATTTATCACCGTAGAAAGGCGATTGTGAATTGCCGTTCGTCAAATTTATACTGTGCTGATAACTACGTAGTTTTTATTGTTATGCTTGCTGCCACTCATATATCCTCATTTGCTTGAATATAATTTTTTTTGTCAAATTTGGTCTTCATAAGAAATAATATCATAATGCAACAATTTCCTAAAAAGCCCATTGTAATCGTGGAATAACATATTATGTCACATCGAATTAATTTGTTAGTTAAAAAACAATGTGCTCAATTAATTGGAGATTAAGTTGAATAAAGACTTAAAACTTTAGACTAGAAATAAAAAGTAATTTATTTCTCCAAATAAATGAAATTCAGTAACTTTAATTGTCATAGGGAAATAAACCTTTTTCATAAGCTACCAATAGATATTTATTTTTCAAAAAGAAATGGAAGGGAAAGTAAGTAAATAATTCTGTATGGAAATACAGAGTAATTCAGTATTCGAGTCTCATTAGGGGGTAAAAAATTGTTGAATACTTCGACCTTAAATGCGTTCGCTAAAGTGTTGTAGAAACAAGTAGAATATATGAGACACTATCTATTCACCAGGGAATGGGACAAAATCCAAATAATTCTGGAGAAATGTTTGGTCACATGTAATATTGCATGCAAACTCAGTAGGAGGAATTTAGTACCCCTGAAAGATAGTGAAATTCCGTTGGGAAATAAACAACAAATAACGTTTCGTTGCTTAATTAGCTGTTTTATTTATTTATTTCCGAAATTGGTTTCGTGGGTGTACTGATACAAAACCAAGTGCACGAGAGTAGACTGCATTGGAAGAACTGTTTCGTGATGAAATATAAGGGAATGGGATTTTTAACGAAATGAAAAAAAAATTAGGTAATACGTTTTTATTTAAATTGAGAATATAGGACATATATGCATTAAAAGGGAATCTTAGAATTTTAGAAGAAAATAGCTTATTATGTTATTCGTTTGCATAAGTAAATAATACCAAACACATATTGCATTTTACTTCAATTTTTTATAGGTCCACATCGATACATACTTTGTTATTAAATGAGCATAAATTTAGATACAGAAATGTTAATTATATCCGCACAAAATTTATATTAAATTCCCATTACATGAAATTTACATTGTGTAAGTTTGAAAAGTTAATCATTAAAAATTTTCTAATTATTAATTGGCTTACAATTATGTCCTTAGATCCTGAAATGCCACGGAAAAGAGTCACTCTGTGGTGCCAACGTTTTTTACACATACTAGGCTCAGTGATGTGATGCACTGGGGTAAAATGAAAATTAATAAATAAGTAAATGTTTCTCTCTCTCTATATATATAAAATAAGTAAGTCCTTCGCAAACACTGTCAATGTCCTAGTAGTACGTCTCAAAACCATCGAAATATTTTTACAGATAGCATCACAATGTAAAGATTCGTAATTCAAAAATGTGTATTCATAAGCCAAAGGTAGAAAACTGAGTGGTTGTGCAAGACGTGTACAAAAGATAGCATCAGTTAAAAGGGGTATTGATTTGGAATCACTCAAGGTTAACTGTTATTCATATCCATATTTCTGATAATTTCAACACATTGTACTGTTTTTTTATACTAAATATGTAAGATTATTTTTTAAAAAAACTTTTTTTTCATTCTTTTAATTGGCATTTGTGGAATATAAATAACTACAATAAGCCCATTACTAACTCCAAGATAAATTTTACGAAGTTAATCAAAAATGTATTTTAATTAAGAATTTCCCCAAGGTGCCTGACTAGTGAAAAAATGTCAATTTTGATGAAAATGACGATTTTTTTTTACTTTATATTTTATATAGTTAAATTTTCGGCTTTCTAAAAATACCTTACTTTTGTTTGCACATTAATTATTTAAGAAGTTATAACAGTTTTTATGTCAAGAGAGAGCAGCAAAAATGAACCGGAAGTTAGGTATCGAAACTGGAAGTGTTTGCATTTTAACACTTTTTTTTACAATTTTTTGGTGTTAATCGAATTTATTTAAAAAATATTAACTTAGGTAAGATAATGGCGGGACATGATGACGGGACATGCAAAACATAGGTAAACGCTTTCTGAATAAAATTCAAAGAGCTTTTTCTATCTTATGAATTAGAATTTATTTTAGAGTGTTTGGCATGATGTGCAAAAAATGTCTAATTTTAACCTAAAATTGTCAATTTTCTTACAAAAATATATTGAATTTTTTTTCTTTGTGATTTTTATTAGTTTCCAGTTATAATGAAACAAAAAATGAACTTTCAGCATTATTTCAAAAAGAATGTTCGGGCAACCTGAAAATTAAAGCTCAAAACTGCATAACTGGTAAAAAAGGGATTTTATAACCTGTACATCTTTGACTTTCGTTGGATAAATTTAGAATAATTATTACTAATAATTATAAAATGATTTAGTTATTGGCTAGATGTTTAATTTACATAAAATACAATTATTTTCTTAAAAGGGCATTATTTGTTATGAATAACGTTCCCAGTAAAACATTAGGTAGATAATGCAAGAACATTGAAAATGTATATTAGAACCAGATTTACTCCTCCAAAGAGTATACAAACATAAATTTTGATAAAAGTTAAACGTTTTAATAATCAATTAGTATTCTAACCATCAATTTAATAGTGAGAGCATGCGCGGACATTTATCTGAAAAAAATTTTCGATTTAAAACCAAGTATGGATTAGCAAAATGTTTCAAGCTTTTTAATCAATTATAATACATGTGTGTGGAATAGTTTAATACTATGCAGAATGAAAGTTAAATAAGGGTTAATATAGATTTTTTGCATGCGTGCGCATTTCAAAAGCATTACGTATTACCTGTTGAAATATTTTCCTGGTTGAACAACTTTCTGAAAATCAAATAAATAAAACCATTTCATTCAAAATGAAATTATAATATTTTACGAAAGATATATTTTCTTCCGGTGAAATCGAATCTATCAAAATTTCGTGCAAAAAATAAAAACTACTCATAAAATTATAATTATATAAAATAACAGGGTATAAAGTAAACTGTTTAAATGATATTGAAAACATTTTTTTTATATTTAAATGTCGCATTTGGTAAGTCCACACAAATACCAATACATTAGAAATTTCTCCTTTTGAGTGCTTAAAACGTTTGTCCTTATGAGAAATGACTTTCTGTTAAAAATTGTTTGCTTTTACAGTTTCTCTTAATATTCTTTTAATTTTAATTTTCTCAATTCTGGTCTCAAGCGAAGACACCTGGAATAAGTATAAATAGGTTTCAAAAAATTAAAAATATTGTAAAAGAAGAAAACAACATCCAACCTCTATCTCTTTGATTATGGAATTTGATAATTAATTTATGCTCTAAGTATTATTTTTATATAAATATAAAAAAAATTCTTTTCTAAAAACTTCAATTTTTTTTCTAATGTACTAAACTCTCTAATGCCACTAACATCATGTTCAGAACTAACGCCCGCTAATTTTTGTGTCAGTGAATCTGTTCATTATATTACCGAATTAATCTTTATTAATAAGCTTGAATTTTGGTTACAAGTAAAATAAACTACATAAATATAAATTTGTTGTAAAAAACTATACTTTTGTATAAGTCATTAACAATTTGTATACTATTATTAAATTAAAAAGAACACTTACCACTTGTCTAACACTTAGATGCAAAAGTGTGCATTAAAGTTTGTAGGTTGATCGATAATATACTGATTTTCAGTCAAAATTAAGAAAAAAATTTAAAAAAAAACTAATTTTTGAAAAAAAAATGTTTAAATTCAAAAAAAGTGATTTATATGTTATTTATAAATGTATTGATAATTATTAAAAAATAAATTCAATAATTAACGATTTTTAAATATTAAATAATGATTGTCAATAAAGTAAAATTAATAATTCGACATGTTTTTCGTAAAATTTTGAATATACAAAGGCTTATATATAAATATTTTTTTAACCATAATGTAGCACCGTATTTTCGTTTATAATACCAAATTGTCGGACAAATAGATCATTGTGGAAAATCAACTAATTGGTACAATCGGTGTTGAAGCTCAGTTAAGCTCTTCATGGGTGGATTTAGTGTTGAAACTAATCTGCCAAAATAGTCCCAAATTTAGCTTATCGGATTTAAGTCACGTGAACGAGGTGGTAACTTCATTCTCCTAATGCACTGATCAAGAACGTAATTGTTATGAGAATAGTTGGAAGTAGCAGAATATTGCAAAGTTATATCAGTTTAAAATTATCTCCGAGGGCACCATAAGGTCTCACATGTAAATGAATGCTTTTGACTCCATTTGTTTCACCATTCATAGTGAATTAGTTAAATATTTGAAAGAATGTATGGCCACTAAATCTGAATCTCGCTCATACAAATTTCTTTCAAAAATATCAGATTCATCGCGAGTAGCTATTTGCAGATTCTAGATCAGTTTACGATGAAAATCGATTTCTAAAGTGAAACGAATCTGACTAGTAAAATGTACTGAGATCGTTATTCAACCCCTTTCCAATTTAACTCTTTTCTAGCATAATATAATGGAATATTTATTTTTAATAACGGTAAACATCTAATCGAATTTTTATGCCCACGTTGACCCATTGGCCATTGATCTGAATTTGTGGTCTAAGTTTCCGAAATTTTTATGTCACTGAAGACCATTTATATAGAGGGACTGGTTCACATTTAATTTATCATAGCTTAAAAACCTTTGTCTAACTCCCCTATGGAGTGGGTGTTGCTCAGCTGAGTGCTAGCTCAGCTTTGGTTCTAGTCATTTGCCCTGTGTTCAAAATTATGGGGTCCACGAGGAATAAATTTGCCTTAAAGTACGACATTAATAAGCAATCACTCACCCTCTAATAGATATTTTTTGCTTATAAACCTTCCTTGTGAAGACAACTTTCAAATGTAGTCAGAGATGATTTTTTTTTTATTTTATTTGTTTTTTTCGTTTGTAACAAACAGTAGTAATACATAAAAAAGAGCAATATTTTCTGCTTCAGAATGGTCTAGGGAAATACCTATACCAATTATCATAACATCCGAATGACATGAAATATGCTGTAACGGTTCTTTGCGGGATCTTCTCACCAATTCTCTTGGGGAATCTTTGGACTATCATTCGCGTTTAATTCAAAGTCATCCATCTCAAGAAGAAACCTAATACGCAGATTAGTTAGAGTATATAAGGTCAAAGTTTGGTAATAGTATGGAGGAAAGAGCGGAAAATCTGTTGCACCGTTACAAAGGTAAGATTTAATTAAATTACACAACGTGAGTTAAGAATGGAGTTCACCACTATACTAATTTGTGGGATTGAGCGTTTATAGTATAAGATTGATTAGGTTAAATTGAACAGCTTACTTGCTCCTATTCACTTACGGTTCATTGATTTCTTTATATCACTTCTAGGGCTTCCTCTTATGGTTAATTAGTGTACTTGAATAATAATAAATTATAATTAATATGGAAGTTTCTGGTCATTCATTGTTTCCTCCAACATCCCCGGGTAGGCAGGTGAGGGAGCGACTTCAGGGGGAAATCGCTCACAAGGTTTTCTTGAATTTGAAGATGATTCATACTGATTCCAATGTCGTTGGTTCCTACATTGCGAAAAATTACACATTTAAGCATTAAATGCTTTGGATAAGGCCATTTCTAACCATTCCATAGCCTTTAATTTTAAGGAGTTGGATAGAAATTATCTACTTTACTTGACAATTAGTGTGTGGAAACAAAATAATTGAGATTCAAACCGCAAGTTTTAAAAGGCTTCAAAATTTTAAAATAGTATTTTTAAGGAAATTTATTTTTTTCTACGATGAAGTCAATGTTTTCTTTAAAGTGACAGGTAGAACATAAAATATATGAGGCATATTATATAAACGCGTTTTGACATGACGTACTATCATGAAGTTTAAGTTTATCAATCAATTCGTATAATTATATGACCAAAAAGTCGTATAATTATCCCGCGCCTATAAATATTCCAGGGTCCAAGTAATAATGTTTTTGCGTTTGTCTTCACTTTTTCAAAAAATGTATTTAATATTCTTGATAATTAGATAGTTTTCGTAAATACCGGCATACAACGCGTAGCTATTCTTTCATGCTACATGTTTAAAAAGGTTTATGTAAATTCATCGTATAACACGCACCCCTTTCTTCACGAAGAAATCTAAAATGCCAGTATAAGATTCTCTTATATTTTGTAGTCATTAACCCGCGGTCACTCGCGCCTGTTTTTTCTACCGTCGTTACTCGCGGGGTGTAAAGAACACCCCAAATTTTTAACGCGTGTATTTCATTATGAAAATATAACTAAGTCATTATGATACATATTTATAAAGTACAAGATGTTTTTTGTATTATACAAATAAAATTATTAAACTTATTCCATACAAATGAGACTAACATTAATTTAAACTAAAAATACAAAATTTTCATTTTAAAACACATAATTTTATATTTTTTTCATAAACCAGTAAAACGTATATTCCAGTAATAAATATACTTTATAATTAATGAGATAATGATAGTAGAAAGTAGAAAAATAATATTTTATTCATTTTCCATTCATTCAGAGCAGACTGTATACATATGCTCAACTTCTCGCGAGAGTTCTCAGCCCCCCCCAGATAAATTTTGAAGGTCATTACATTCCAATCGTTCGAGAAGGAAATATTTCATTAGGCCTGAAGGTTCAATGACCTAAAATGTGCAGCTACAGAAAAAATTGTGGTTCTGCGCATTCATTTTAGAATCTTGGGAGGATTTTTTTGTTGCTGCTGGGGTGTACAGAACACCCCACGAGAGTGATCGTGGTTTAATTAGACGTATACTCACAGACTTTTGAAAAAGTTGCATACTTTTAGAACTGCAAAGCTTTTAGTTCATAAATCATGCCATTTATTTTAAATAAATAGCATTTCGATATGTATAGAAGGTATTTTTATGCCCATCTATTTTGTTATTTTTAAAGTCATCAATTTCATATCCTGTGTATAACACACAATCTTGAATTTCGATATATTTTTTGGTGTTAAAAGTCTACGTTATACGCCGGACTTTACGGTAGTTTGTAATAATTCTTATTTTAGTACTAAATACCTAATAAGTCATATTTGTTCTTGTGAAGTTAGTTTTTAGCAACAATTTTGTAAAATACTTATAAAATTTTGTCTACAAAAATTACTTAATTGGATTTATATTTTTATATAATGGTTGATTCGAAAAAGGCTAGAAAAACGCTCTTTCTCTGGAAATTTAAAGAACATATCTTCACGATTCCGAAAGCATTGCAAAAATCAAATGATCCACACATTAACAGATGCAGAACACATGAACAATCATAATTAAAGCTGGTGGAATATTTTGATCTATTAGTTTTAGAAATGGGTCTTATCGACCCATACAATGTAAGAAAACTAAAACGGATAATATATGTATGATTTTCTCATTCATGTAAGTATTTTTTCACTTGAACTAAATTGTAAATCTTTTATTTGTTATTTATAGGTGGGTATCTGTTCATCTTTGTTTAAAAATTCATCATTTTTATAAGCTGAAAATTTTATTTATGTCTTTTTTTAAAACTTTTGATTTATTTAAGAATGATATTTCGTAATTGAAAGACTTTTGCAAGTATAAGTATATGTAACTATATAAGTATTAATCAAATTCGGTTAATTTATTATCAGGGCAATTAATCAAATTAAAGATAGTTTAATGTTTGCTGCCAAACTAATAATCCTATTCGCATCAATGATGATTGATTAATAAAGAGGTATGTCACTAAGTAAAATTTACTGTTGGAAATTCATAATACTAAATTTAACTTGTGTTAATTAAGTAGTACTTTGAAATATAATTTTGCGTTTATTAACACATCGATATTGCATTTATATATCACATTTTTTTCGCAACAGATTGAGTTAGAATTTATTTTATTTCTTATTCCGCATTATATATAATTACCATCTTTATATAATATTATATAGTAAAAATGACTTTATGGTTTGATTCATTGTCTTTACTTACAGGCGCCACTCTTAGAAGCAGCATGAGTTATTTTTCATCAGGAAAATGCGGGTTAGTTAGTAGCATATGAGATTTATTTAGACTTTCTTATATACTTGCATCTTATAAACCACTAAATGTTTACATTGCTTAATGTGACTATAAATATTAATTGTGAGCATTGGTATGAAGCACAATAGAAAAACAGAAAATGTTAAAATCATAAGTAAAAATCGTTCAATGCCCTTACACATAAGATTAATATTGGTAAGATAAATAATTCTATTTTTTATTATTTTTTGAGAAATTTTGCTCTACTGTATTGATGAAGTGTATGCATGTTCAAATATGATAAGAATGCTGTTAAAAGTGTTTCTGCTTTGAAGCATGATTCACACATTCTTTTTCATATCTTTGAATCATATTTTTAACTCTTACAAAAGAGAAAAAATAATAGAATATATGCTTATTTATGTTTATTAAAGCTTTTAAAGTTTGTGTATTGAATACTGTTCGAATGCTTCACTTGTGTAACAAAAAGAAGGATTCTTCAAAGTTAGAAAGAGTAACTGAGGTAACATAGTGGTTATGGTAGCGAACTAATAGCAGGCGTGAATTGGGTTCAAGTCTTTGGGCCACTGAAGACCCTCTTGATTAAAAGGGCTGATGCATGTTAAATTTATCTAGCTCAATGATTTTCCATTGTCGTGGTATGGTAGTGTGGAGAGAGGATATCAGCTCAGATGTCGTCCTCGAACGAGGCTCAAATTTACGTAGTCCATCGACAATAGTCACCTGCTGTTTTATGTGGAGAATGTTGTTATAACTCTTACTGACACAAATTTAGAAATAATGAAGTAGGGAAATCCATTGATTATTGCCAAACTGTTCATTGTAATTACTGTAAATATTTCTAGACTTGTCATTAAAAAGGAATACGAAACGTAATAAAAACCAAGAGGTTCGTTCAATTGCAATATAATTTAGTTAACAATTCTCAGTCTGTAATATAAAGTAAAATGAAACATTTACTTGAAAGAATTAACTAATTACCAAGTACAAAAATGGTGTCCAACATTTATCTAAGCAAGATCATAAACTATTGGTTGTAGACTACGTGAGCTTACATTAAAATAAATACCATAAATAGAAAAGAAGTGTGCTAAATTATCTTAATCTCTTACGATATAAATTCATTTATCCATCAATTCAAAGTAATATTTTCTTTAGGTAGTATCTGATAAAATGTATACACTTAATAAAACTAGAAAATGCAATTTAATTAGACTCTTATTCATTCAGACAAATACCAGCTTGATATATGATGAAAAAGTAAAATCGATCAAACAAAATTAATTTTAATTTAAAAAAACACCAATTGCAGGATAGAAAAACATATATTCCGTAATTAGTTATCTTTATGACATTTTTTATGACCAATCATTATTCCGAAATATCTACTCAAGATTTTTCAGAAAATGTGGTACCTAAATAAAAAAAAATATTTTATATGTCTACACATTAAAAAAATTATGAATTCATGTTTTGTATATATTTGAGATATTTGTAATAATATTGTTAATATGTTTGATATTACTTTAATTGCCAAAAATAAAAGTCCGATTTAAGGGGTCACATACCTTTTAAAAAGTTGAAAATGGTTAAAAATAGTGAGCTATTTAAAGCTCTATAATTTTTTTTATTATTGTTTCCTGGAATGTAAATTTTAGAGGAATAAACAAATAGATATTACTTTACTTAAAACATAACCAACAAACACATTGCTAATTAGGATAAATTTTTAATTAGATAATTACAAAAAGAAATTTTTGTATTCTTTTCGCAAGTGATATGCATTACGCGCAGCTCTATAAAAAAAGTTACCAATATTTTTTGATGAAATTTTTGCTCAGTGTTGGAAATTGTGTTATCTTTAAAAAGACGAAGCATGAAACACTGATTTAAAATTTTTAGTAAACTATAACAATTTAAAATTTAACTTTAAAATTTTTAAAATTTTTTGCTATTTTATAATTGTAATTTTAAATTTTTTCATTAAAAATTCAAACTGGTTCGTTATTTTAAGTACAGATATGATCAGAATCTCCAGTAAAAATTTTATCATTTTCCATGAAACGGTTTTGAAAATATCATGCACGTAATGAGTAAAAATGACGTTCTGAGAAAATTGACAACAAACGTAAAATTTACCACAGTTTTATATATATATATATTATTCTGGTTACTTAAACAACAACTAAATTTAAATTAAAACTAATGTGAAGTTTTTTTAGTCAATAAACTTCAATTTATTAAAATTATTATAACAAAAAACATATATTATACCAATGCAGTACAAGCATCGAAACGATATCAAAAGCTACAAAATAATCAAAATGCTACAAAGTGATTCATTTCTCCAAAATAAAGTTAAAAATTTATAAATATTACTTAAAAAACAATCAATACCTTAATTAACAACTACTTATTATAAATATTAAATAATTTGTGATATGAATGCAGTGTATTACTATGATTCTAAAATGCTAAAATTCGCCACATGCATATGATGTTCCCTCTTTTTCAGTTCATTTCTTACAAGTAGTTTTAAATTGCATTCTTTTAGCCTGTCGTACTTCTTTTGTGCGGAGATTAAAATGTACGTCTGCAGTCTGAATTCTTTTTGTGTCTACAAGAGTAACAAATTTATGTGCAAATTGACCAACAGTCAGACCAAGCGATTGCATAATTTTTAGTCTGCCTTGATTGCCATCATTAAAAATGACAATTGCCTCATTTGTAGATATATCAACAATCTTTCTACCACAACCTAAAGTTTTTGGGCATAATTTCCATATTAATGAGTTAATGGATTCTTTATTATTTTGGGTTTTACCCCCTATACAATTTCTAGAAGTTTAGGTTGTGATAGATCATTAAACACAGGTTTTATGGCATCCATTACTGCCACTGGCAATTTGTTACTGTCTAAAAGTTTCCACACTGCCCTCTACTACTTGATTTTGATATTTACACCAAGAATTAGGACCTACGGGACAAAAACTGTGCAATGGTTCTTCGTCGCTTGAACGTATATGGAAATATAACGCTCAAACAGCTTTTCGCATATCTGACAGGCATGTTTTATTTTGTCGGATTGCATTTCCATAGTATGTTGTAATTAAGTCGATCATTCTGTCGGTCAACCTTCCCTTTCCCCCAATCGACTTCCCATCACTGAGTTTGGAGCTCATTTGTTTTAATTTTCGTAAACGAGTTCCCATTCTTTTTTGAACATGTCCAACACATTCAATTTTTGAAACTGTGATTTCTTTTCCATAAGAATTGGATGCAGTAATAGATGAGAATGTTTTGGAATCGCCATCTCCGATGTAAGATGTATATCTCACAGAACGATGACTTAATGAACGCTGAAATATACGAAACATTCCCACAGTCTCCATCATGCCAGCTGAATCATTGTGGTTCTTGAAACATTCTTTAACGTGAAGAATTTTCCACTTTTTATAAGCAGGTGACCCCTTTCTTCGTTTCCAAGAATCACATCCTTTACAGAAAGAAGACATCACTTCCGCATCAATACACTTTCCTGTTTTGTCTTCTATAACAGCACACACACCAACACGAGAAGAATAGCCATGGGTTTTCCATGTTCCAACTCCACTAATTATTTTATCGGAAGAATTTGTCAAAGTTACCTCTTCCAAAGCTGCACTTTGCATTGAAGCTTCTGCAATTTCTTTACTACACAACTGTAGTTTGTTTATACTGTTATTATAGGATTTTTCAGCAACTGGAGGAGGAAAGTCCATGACACCACATAAAGTTGTCATTGCTGCATGACCCTGTCCAATTGTCCTCATTGCGTATACAAGACGTCTGTTTATTTCTGGAATATTTTCTCTTTTACCCAGCATTTTTGAATTTCATAACGAACACAAGTCTTTACAGTTCTTGCATTCAATCGAAAAAACACTAGACAAACCTCTAACACATTTTTCTGATAGTTTAATATCACCCCATTTTTTCAAGAAGCAAAGTTTTGAATGTTTGTAAACATGATAGTTTTATCAAACACTCTATAGTCATCAAAACCGTCATCATGTTCAATAAAAGATGAATCAACATCTTGCAGCCGAATCTTTTTTCCAGATGCACTGTTATTTAGTGATTCATCCACACTGTGTACAGCTTTGCATCTCGTATGCATATTACCAGTAAACTTCCTTTTCTTAGGACGTTTACCAGATGGTCTTTTGGCAGATTCAATCGAATTCATAATTCAAAAGTTTATAAAAAAATATTTTTCCTAAATTTTATCTTAGAATAAGATACGGTATGAAACTCAAAAGCGAGCGAGTATAAATTCAAGATTGACTTTATCAAAACAAAGTAGAAGTAGAAGTTCATAAAGTTAGTAGAAGTTGTAGTTAATATTCAGAACAACAATAATAATATTTGAGGCTTAGATTCAAGCATTTGGTAATAATTAGAATGAAAATATTAGAAACAGAGAAACGCAGCTGTCACCAGCGACATGACAGCTGTCACCCTGGAGCCAAAATGTAAACAATATGTAAATCGCCTTTTCTACTCTTTTTATTTTCTTAATAACGTCCGTTCTATTGGGAATATCTGCATGCGGTTTCTTTTAGAACACTCAGAAAGGTTTACTCTATAAAATAAAATAATAAAAAATCAATTTCCCGTAAATTTTAAAAGGTATATGACCCCTTAAGAACATTTTCTTTTATATTTGTTATACCACGTATTATTAAATTAACATTTACAGCATGTTCAGTAAATATTCCAACAAAAAGGAAATAGCCTATTAAAAATGTGTTTAGATCAAAAGTCACATGGACGTTTCGTCTCTTCCTAACTGGGTTCTAAACACAATGATGTCTGTCAAATACCATGAATGGAATTGAAAAGTGGCATACCTATATTATTTAAGACCAAGTGAATAGTATAAACTCTTTTTTTCTCTGATCAGCTTGAGAAACAACACATTATCTTGTCATTGTATGACGACACATAAGAAAAGTATCCATTCAAAAGAAATGGAGAAATCAGTTCAGTAAAATATTTCATTATAAAATTCCCCTCATAAATTTAACAATATTTGGAACGTATTTTACATTTTTTAGCGAAATTGTGTCTTTTTAAAAAAAATAATGATTCACTGAAAATTATCTTTTTTATAAAATAATGTATAGTGTGTACACACCATATTGAAATATTACAATTAAAACATTGTGAGGAACCAAAAAAAATTAATCATTTGTAATACATAGTTGGAAAATGGTTCAATCAAATTTTAAACATGTACGTGTTTTAATATTTGATTATTCCCCACATATAAAAATAGCAAATTTCAAAAATGTTTATTTTTTCGTTTTGGAAAATAAAAAAAAGAGTTTGAATCTCCAGAATTCAAATCATTAAAATTTGAACCAGAATGAGACCCTCAGGAAAAGTTTCCAGTGCTTCCATTCATGTATGTACTTGTCATCATACGTATAAGCTTAGAGAAACACTCAAGAGAGACATTAATATATATAATAAGCACGTTCAATGACCAATTCATTCGATTTTAAACAGGTACAATATATCTTTCATTGTAGCTGAAATACAGTAAAATAAATATTAAGTACAGGAAAATATGTCTTAAATCTATTTGCATACTATAACTTTAAGAAAAGAAAATTTCCCATTATTAAATTCCCCATTCAATTATATAATTGTCATTCGAGTTAAAAAAAAAAATTTTAAGTAAAAGTATTCGTTACAAAAATATTTCAGTAATATGAAATTTGTGTGATATTAGAATATTTCAGATTTATAACCTGTTTAAATTAAATTGCTTTTTGCGATTGATAATGTATTTGTATTACAATTGATTGAAGCTAAGTTTTAAAAATGCTGATGCAATTTGGTATACATATCTAATTTATTCTGATATGATAGGTACAATAGGAATAAAGAAAGCAAGTAGAAACCAGTGAAATAAATTCTTTTTTATTCTGATATGGACGTAAATTGTATTCTTAATAAAACTAATATACATATATATATATGTAGGAAAAAGAGAGAAGGAGATGTAACACTAATTTATTTAATAATCATTCTGAATCTTATTTTGAATCCTATGCTTATCGACCAATCCCTACATTTGTGTAGATAATTATTTTCACTTTCTCTCTTCCAAAATATATTCAAAAATATTTTTATGCGATAAACTAGAACAAAGTTAACTCCCTTTTTAAATTTATTGAAAGCTTTGATTTTTCAATCAACGTAGATAGTTCTTTAGTTTATTTGATTTGATGGGAGTTTACAATGTGGTTTCGAAAATTCCTCTCATATTTTATGAACAACAATTGCTATATTTTCATTTAGTGTTAAACATGCCTGTGCGATAATATTCTGCAAAATTTTGACCAATTATTTCTGGTAATGCATGGAGCAATTATTTCAATGTATTTTGAGCGATTATTGCATACATCCCATTCAAATTTTTTTCTGTACCACGATGTAAGTAAATTAAATTCGGTTAAAGTTGTACTATAGAGATTCAGACTTGTACCATATTTGTTTCAGGGCTTTTTCCTTACATGATTTCTTAAGGGGTCATATACCTTTTAAAATTTCCTGAAAATCGATTTTTTTTATTATTTTATTTTATAGAGTAAACCTTTCTGAGTGTTCTAAAAGAAACTGCATGCAGATATTCCCAATAGAACGGACGTTATTAAGAAAATAAAAATAGTAGAAAAGGCGATTTACATATTGTTTACATTTTGGCTCCAGTGTGACAGCTGTCATGTCGCTGGTGACAGCTGCGTTTCTCTGTTTCTAATATTTTCATTCTAATTATTATCAAATGCTTGAATCTAAGCCTCAAATATTATTATTGTTGTTCTGAATATTAACTACAACTTCTACTAACTTTGTGAACTTCTACTTCTACTTTGTTTTGATAAAGTCAATCTTGAATTTATACTCGCTCGCTTTTGAGTTTCATACCGTATCTTATTCTAAGATAAAATTTAGGAAAAAAAATTTTTTATAAACTTTTGAATTATGAATTCGATTGAATCTGCCAAAAGACCATCTGGTAAACGTCCTAAGAAAAGGAAGTTTACTGGTAATATGCATACGAGATGCAAAGCTGTACACAGTGTGGATGAATCACTAAACAACAGTGCATCTGGAAAAAGATTCGGCTGCAAGATGTTGATTCATCTTTTATTGAACATGATGACGGTTTTGATGACTATAGAGTGTTTGATAAAACTGTCATGTTTACAAACATTCAAAACTTTGCTTCTTGCAAAAAATGTGGTGGTGATATTAAACTTTCAGAAAATTGTGTTAGAGGTTTGTCTAGTGTTTTTTCGATTGAATGCAAGAACTGTAAAGACTTGTGTTCGTTTTGAAATTCAAAAATGCTGGGTAAAAGAAAAAATATTCCAGAAATAAACAGACGTTTTGTATACGCAATGAGGACAATTGGACAGGGTCATGCAGCAATGACAACTTTCTGTGGTGTCATGGACTTTCCTCCTCCAGTTGCTGAAAAATCATATAATAACATTATAAACAAACTACAATTGTGTAGTAAAGAAGTCGCAGAAGCTTCAATGCAAAGTGCAGCTTTGGAAGAGGTAACTTTGACAAATTCTTCCGATAAAATAATTAGTGGAGTTGGAACATGGAAAACCCGTGGCTATTCTTCTCGTGTTGGTGTGTGTGCTGTTATAGAAGACAAAACAGGAAAGTGTATTGATGCGGAAGTGATGTCTTCTTTCTGTAAAGGATGTGATTCTTGGAAACGAAGAAAGGGGTCACCTGCTTATAAAAAGTGGAAAATTCTTCACGTTAAAGAATGTTTCAAGAACCACAATGATTCAGCTGGCATGATGGAGACTGTGGGAATGTTTCGTATATTTCAGCGTTCATTAAGTCATCGTTCTGTGAGATATACATCTTACATCGGAGATGGCGATTCCAAAACATTCTCATCTATTACTGCATCCAATTCTTATGGAAAAGAAATCACAGTTTCAAAAATTGAATGTGTTGGACATGTTCAAAAAAGAATGGGAACTCGTTTACGAAAATTAAAACAAATGAGCTCCAAACTCAGTTATGGGAAGTCGATTGGGGGAAAGGGAAGGTTGACCGACAGAATGATCGACTTAATTACAACATACTATGGAAATGCAATCCGACAAAATAAAACATGCCTGTCAGATATGCGAAAAGCTGTTTGGGCTGTATATTTCCATATACGTTCAAGCGACGAAGAACCATTGCACAGTTTTTGTCCCGTAGGTCCTAATTCTTGGTGTAAATATCAAAATCAAGTAGTAGAGGGCAGTGTGGAAACTTTTAGACACAGTAACAAATTGCCAGTGGCAGTAATGGATGCCATAAATACTGTGTTTAATGATCTATCACAACCTTAACTTCTACAAAAATGTCTACGGGGTAAAACCCAAAATAATAATGAATCCATTAACTTATTAATATTGAAATTATGCCCAAAAACTTTAGGTTGTGGTAGAAAGATTGTTGATTTATCTACAAATGAGGCAATTGTCATTTTTAATGATGGCAATCAAGGCAGACTAAAAATTATGCAATCGCTTGGTCTGACTGTTGGTCAAATTGCACATAAATTTGTTACACTTGTAGATATAAAAAGAATTCAGACTGCAGAAGTACATTTTAATCTCCGCACAAAAGAAGTACGACAGGCTAAAAGAATGCAATTTAAAACTACTTGTAAGAAATGAACTGAAAAAGGGAACATCATATGCATGTGGCGAATTTTAGCATTTTAGAATCATAGTAATACACTGCATTCATATCACAAATTGTTTAATATTTATAATAAGTAGTTGTTAATTAAGGTATTGATTGTTTTTAAGTAATATTTATAAATTTTTAACTTTATTTTGGAGAAATGAATCACTTTGTTGCATTTTGATTATTTTGTAGCTTTTGATATCGTTTCGATGCTTGTACTGCATTGGTATAATATATGTTTTTAGTTATAATAATTTTAATAAATTTAAGTTTATTGACTAAAAAAACTTCACATTAGTTTTAATTTAAATTTAGTTGTTGTTTGAGTAACCAGAATAATATATATATAAAACTGTGGTAAATTTTACGTTTGATGTCAATTTTCTCAGAACGTCATTTTTACTCATTACGCGCATGATATTTTCAAAACCGTGCCATGGAAAATGATAAAATTTTTTCTGTAGATTCTGATCATATTTGTACTTAAAATAACGAGCGTTTGAATTTTTAATGAAAAAAATAAAATTACAAATATAAAATAGCAAAAAGATTTTAAAAATTTTATAGTTAAATTTTAAATTGTTATAGTTTACTAAAAATTTTAAATCAGTATTTCTTGCTTCGTCATTTTAAAGATAACACAATTTCCAACACTGAGCAAAAATTTTATCAAAAAATATTGGTAACTTTTTTTTATAAAACTGCGCGTAATGCATATCACTTGCGAAAAGAAAACAAAAATTTCTTTTTGTAATTGTCTAATTAAAAATTTATCCTAATTAGCACTGTGTTTGTTGGTTATGTTTTAAGTAAAGTAATATCTATTTGTTTATTCCTCCAAAATTTACATTCCAGGAAGCAATAATAAAAAAATTATAGAGCTTTAAAGAGCTCACTATTTTTAACCATTTTCAACTTTTTAAAAGGTATGTGACCCCTTAAAGTATTTCATGTTCTTAATTTTATTTCGTCACAGGTATATGAACAAATTAATGTGTGTGGGAGGGCGTGTTGTATGTCTTAGAAAAAAATTAACTTTTAAACCATATCCTTTAGCCTAAATGTTTGCGCGTTATTATTCATAAATATCCTACATTATTTTGTCCTACCTTGTTGCGCGATTTTTTTTTGCTTGTGGTTTTCTTTTAATTTACATGCGCAGAAAAATCAAACCTTATACACACACATACACTTATATATATATAAGAAGTACACAGACATATATAGATAGAGAGAGAGAAAGAAAAAGTGTATAAAACTTATATTTATAAACTTTTGAATAGAGAGAGCATTAAGGACAGTAGAAGATAATCCTTAGTATGTTGCATTTACACTAAATATGGGTATTATATTTCTTGAAAGAAGTTTCGTTTTTTATATTCGTGTAGGCGGGCATACAAAATTCGTTCCTAATGGCACAAGTTTTTATGGATTTTAAAAGTTTACTTTCACAATTCTGTTTGGAGTATTAGATTGCACCCAAACTCTTTCTGAGTGAAAATCTTCTTAGGTATATTCTCAGATGGTTGGAATATTTTCTTACAATTTTTTGCTATTACGTATATATAAAAAAATCTTCTAATCGGTTTAAAGTCGTGAACTGGAGAATAAATAAATAACACTTATGTGCTGTATACTCATAGCTTCAAAAAGAATTACTTGCCGGAAGATTCCATTTTTGATGTTACATCCGCTGAAAATTATTTCAAGAATACACGCCTACATAAACAGCTGTATTATTTTAGTGGCCAGTTTTTTTAGGAAGCATTTTATTATTTATTGGTTATTTAATACCTTAAGAATTTCATAACAATACTTGACTTATGCACAATGCAGCAACGTTTTTGAAAGTTTAAATTGTTACACTTTGTTTACAGTTTCATTTTGTTTCAAGAAACTGCAGCATTTCATAGTACCGCCCAGTTAGTTTATATTAGGCATAACTTTTTTAACAAAATATCAGATTCGGCATCTACGAAAATTTTTGATTTCATGATAAGCATACCTTTTACACATACGGTTATATAAACAAACCTTGTTTGAACCTATACTTTAGGAACTAGGTTAAGAAATAACAACAAATATTACATATCTTCAGAAAGTTGAAAATAAGCAAAGAAAAAAATGTTTTCTATGAGAATGTTAAATAATTTGAGGGAACAGGTGGGTGTTTTATAGTGAATAGCACTTAGAGATGAGAGAGAGAGAGAGAAAATCAAAATCCCCTCTAACAGGGTTAAGAAAAAAAAATCGAAATTACGTGAGATGTTAGGGAAAAAATCAAACTGTACATTTTTCATAAAGTCACTCTGAGGATCGTTTCACATTTTCACTGATGTGAGATTTCTTTGAAAAATTATTTTTTATCGCAAAAAAAGTATGTTACTTTGAAGCGCAAATAGTTTCCTAACTCAAAACATGAAAATAAGTTTTCCATCAAAAAGTTACATTAAAAAGAATAATAATTTGAAAAATTAAAGTAAGATTATCAAGCACTCAAAAAATATCCTTATATTGAAAAATTTAAGGAATTAAAAGGGTATTCATGATCTAAACAACATTGAAAGAATATATATATATATATATATATATATATATATAAAAGAAATATGTATTATTTAACAAAAACAAGAAATAATAGATAAAGAACATAACAAGAAATACGTAATAAAAATATAAAAGCTGAACATGAAGAACAAAATTATAGAGAAATAAAAGAACTACAAAAAAGAAGAACCTAGCGAGTCAGAAAGCAATTTCGGACTTAGGACCGAATAAGTGGGGTTAAACTAGTTTGAAGGCGCCAACCTTCCCCCTTTGCAACTCGGTAGGAAAACCAAATAAAATAAAATAAACAAAACTTCAGAGAAAGTATAACTCAGAGAGCATGATAAAACCAATCACTACTATTATGTAACAAACTCTCAAACTCTTAATGCAGAAAAATCACAAAATCACAAAATAATTATGTAAGAAAAATAGAAAAATATACTAGAACAATTACATAAGAAAAGTATCTTTCAAAAAAATAATTTAACAAAATTTCTTTACTCACAAAGCTTTTACGAAGAGAAATAAGCATCTTGCCATTAATGAAAGTCAATTATTCACCAAGTTAAAAAAATCGAAAAAACATAAACACATCTTTTGAGCTGACTTTTAAACCAGCCAGCAAAGACAAGTATAAAATGACGACAATCAAATATGGTAAAATTTGAATTGGTTGATTGTCAAAAATGTAAATTTGCTAGGATTTAATTTGGTTGGTTGTCAACAATGTGTAAGATGTTTAAGATGTGTGTGGAAAAAATGTAAACTTTGATATGAGTGTTATGATATAATCTTCACAGCAAGACCACTAACAAGCTGACTTTGAAAACCTATTGTTGTGTGGTGGATTTCGGAATTCGAAGTAGCAAGACGGTTAATGTTTTTGTGATGAATATAAGATCTCAAGAAATTAAAAGGGTATTCATGATCCAAACAACATTGAAAATTTTTTTTTATATTATTGTATTTATCTATTTTGTGGGTAGTTAAGTTATCATTTCTAAATAAAAAATTCAAAATGATATTTCTGTAAATTGATATATGAAAATTACTGTTCCATACGGGAATTTTAATTATATGGAACTTAAACGAATCTATTTTGTCAAAAATGTTACTGACTACATTATTGTTAATAAGATGCAAGTCTAAATCCAAGAATTCCACCCTATTAGAGTTGAAGTTAGTTTTAAGGAGCTTGAGATAATCAGGGTAGAACGTAATATTTGGTTTGTATTCACTATTTTTACCAAAAATTATTATATCATCTATATAACGATAAATTAAGTAAGAATCATTTACAACATGATCTATTTCAAAAAAATGTAAATATAGGTTCGCTAAACAATTACTAGCTGGGCCACCCTGAGGTAATCCTTTGATCTGTTTATAAAGATTATGATTAAATGTAATTAAATGTTCTTTTAAAACGAGGTTAACAAGAATATCAAATTTTTCTTTTTTCATTGAAGTATATAATTCATATTTATCATAAATTAACTGAAGAACATTAATCATATCGTCAATATCTATAGAATTAAAAAGGTCCTCGAAATCAAAACCATGCATAGAAAAAATCAACATATCCTTAGTAACTCTAGCAATCTTTAAGCTATTTTTAATAATTGCCGTGTTTTGTAAATTATCAATTAGATTTTGAAGAAGAGATTGCAAGATCTTCCCAGACTTCGTGATATAAGTATTGTATCCATTAGTGATACTACGGAATTTTATAGGGCTTTTTATGAAATTTTGGTGTTAAAAAATACTTGGATATTTAATATTATTTAGATGAATATTCAGTCTTTTGTTCAAAGCTAAAAGACGATTATCATCTTCTCTATTATTGTGAATTGATTTTGAAATGAATTATTATTTAAAATGTGGTTACTTAATATTTTACTGTAAAAATATTTACAAATTATGGCATAATTAGCAGAGACCTTATCAACATATGTAATAACGAAGTCATTTTGGATATTTACTATTGATGATTTAAGATCTTTATACATAATTTCATTTTCAACAGTAAAATCTAATTCCCCGAATTTCTGTTGCTATATAAGATCTAAATGGATTGAATGCTTCAATCGGCATTCCGTATTTAATTGCCATTTTAAGGTAGAATTTATCTAAATCTTTTATGATTTGTTTCATAACGTTAGATTTATTTTTTGTGATCATCAGTCTAAAACCGGTACCTTTTTCCATAAAATTTCTTAACAAATCATCTTTCACGATGCTAAGGTCTCCTGTGACAACGTGCTGATGATAATCATCAATATAGTCTCGATATAGATTGCATCTACATGAATCAGAACTTAGGAGCTCCGAGATTTGAATATAATTAAATATAAATCTAGCAAATTTCTTGTTGTATTTGAAAGCCTTTTTAATAATAATATTTTTAATAGGAAAAAAGGATTGATATTTTTTGAAATATACTTGAAAAATTAATTTTGTTAAAGGATTTATTCATAAATAATAATGTACAATATTCTATAGAGTAATTTTCACTTGCATCTAATTTAATATTCATTTTTTGTACTAAATAGTTATTAAGGTCTCGAATCATATGCATACCATGAGAATCTCGAAATTTATATCTGCTTAAAATATCTTTCATAGTTTTAATTTCAGTTTTATTCAAGCCAAACATAAACGATTTAATTAAGCCTGTGTTGTAGTTATCATCAAATTTAGCAGCTAATTCTAACATAGAATTCTTGAGGGTTGACATATCTCTAGTAACTCTTTTTCTGCGTTTAGCTTTTGAAATTCTCGCTAAACGAATGTTATTACTATTATCAATAAATTTATTAAAATTCGGAAGATATAATGCATTCTCGGATTTTTGTTTAAAAGTTAATAAGACATTTTCACCTTTCTATATAACATTCAAACCATAAGGATAATATGATCTAAATGAATCTATAAAAAAGTTTTCGAACCATAATCTTTGTTTAATATTTGGCACTATTCTAAGTATATGTACAGTTATGTTATTGAATCCATGTTTATGAAAGTGTACTATCTCAATCTTAGCCTGGTTTTTGTTGCAATCAAATTTCCTTGTATCAGACCTATGCTGGTTCAATCTAATATTGATAGTATTAGAGGTCTGACCTATGTAAGCAAATTTACATATGTTGCATGTCATTTTGTAAACACAGTTAAAAGTCTTACAAAATAAATAACCTGCATCCATATCCAACTGTTCCCCACTCATCATGCCACACGCCTTGCATCTTTTATCAGTGCAAGATCTAAACTTTAGTTTTAAAGCATGAATATCTCTGAAAAACCTAGTTTCTAATATGTTATCAAAATCATTATCTCTTTGATTTTCATCAATACTATCGGAAAAATGAATATTTCGTTTTGTTGTACGAGATAAATTCTTATATTTAGAGTTCCAAAAGATGCGAGTTTTAAAAATTCTAACACGACAATGTTTAGATACAGAAGGGAAAGCAAAAAAATTCTGATTATCAAAACAATTCACACATTTTTTTGTATTTTTTAAAAAAATTATAGTTTTTTTATATGCCAACTCAGAACCTTTGTGCCCATCTCCACAACCAACTAAAGCCATACCCAAATATATACAAAATTTCTATATAAGGTCACATAAAATTGTAAATGGATGACGATGGTACAGATACCATTATACTGTACCACCGAGCAATGTCATACCCTAGTATAACAAATTGCCAGTCGCATAAAACTTGTTATTTTTCAAATTCATAGTTATTTTAAAAGTTAAAGGTACATTGAAAGGACCCAAATAAAATATCATTAGCAAAAGTTTTTTCAATCACATTAATATAAAGTGAAATAATGAGCAATAATTCCAAAAAATCTAATCCACTCATAGATAACATATCCACAATTACTTTATAGGCACAAAATCAGAAGTTGGCATAATATTTTTATATCAACAAGAAAAACACACAAGGAAAAAGAACAAAGCCAAATTAAACTTAATAAAAAAAGAGAAAAAGAAAGAAAAACATTCATAGACAAGATTTTGAATCTAATGGCGATTTCAAAATTCGCTATAAGTAAACATACTCTATATTGACTACATACATAATTGAACAAACTCATTAGTAAATAAATAGATTTATACATAGATAGGCGCAAAGCAGCCAAATGAATGCATAAAATATATATAAAAGAAATATGTATGATTTAACAAAAACAAGAAATAATAGATAAAGAACATAACAAGAAATAGCGTAATAAAAATATAAAAGCTGAACATGAAGAACAAAATTATAGAGAAATAAAAGAACTACAAAAAAGAAGAACCTAGCGAGTCAGATAGTATATATATATATATACTATCTAGGTTATACTACGTTATATTACTATCTACGTTTTGCATCGAATTTAAATGTATAATGTGTATACTATTTGGCCACAATTTTATAATTATATTTTATTAGTTTAGTGAATTTATTATAATGATTAAATTCCTTCAAATGTTATTCTTCGGGGCCGTGGGTAGCCTAGTGGTTAGAGCATCGGACTCCAGACCGGAAGGCCTGGGTCCGATGCTCGATGTCACCAAATACCCTCCGAGTGCACACGGAGTACGTGCTCGTTAAATCAGTGGGTCCGTAGTCCTGTGGGCTTATTCACTAGCGCAGGAACTGGAGAATATTTCCCTCCCCTTCAGTTCACTTGCAGAAATTGTGGAGGTGGAGATAGAGGTCGTGTCGCCATCTATCGTCCCTTCGGGGAAGTTTCACTGAGCTTAAATCGCACTGTCACCTGTATGGTGCTCAAGGCTCACGACAGGCGTACCTCTTGCCCTTGCCACGATGGATTTCGTGGGCCTCGTTCTGACTACGTCAGACAGGTGGCATTAGCCACAACAAATGTTATTCTTTTCTCTCCTCTCGGTACATAGTATGGCAAACTACAGGTGAAGGTTGGCTAGCCCTAAAACTCGCTTAAACCTGCAATCTTGGTTCCTAAGGCCAGGAGTTTGTTATTGCACTATAGCGCCTATTTTTTCCTATTTAGTATAGTTATCTTAGGTTCTAACTATCTGTATATTTTTATGTTTTGATTCTCTCTCTCTCTCTCTCTCTCTCTCTCTCTCTCTCTCTCTATATATATATATATATATATATATATATATATATATATATCGGTACACTTAAAATTGAGAGGAGCTCATGCGTCTTCTCATTAACATGTCATTTGGGTTCTTTGGGGCCATAATTAATGACAACTCTTCTCCAACCAAACCCAAGAAGTGAAGCGTGAAGGAAAGATGCAAATTAGGAAGCTTTTAAATATCATAAGTTAGAGTAATCGGGGTGGCAATTTGGGTAATGTTGTTGATATTTCGTGATTCAAGCGTGAAGAGGTTTTGGAAAGGTTAAGTGACAGCCTACAGAACTTATTCGTGACAGAGAGCCCTTAGGACAACGTGCGTACCATTTCAATCCAGTAAATCGCAACTTCAACTTGGATTATATTGATCGCTTTTTTATTCGACATTTAAAGTATGAGTGACTATTTAATATTCGAAACTCTGATAGTATTGGGATTGAGCTTAGGTGAGTTACTTATTGATAGTTATCCGAGTTACCTGATTTTGATATATATATATATATATATATATATATATATATATATATATATATATATATATATATATGTCTTGTATGTTTAGCCATCGTAGATTCTCTCGCATATATTATTATATTCTAATTTTTAGAGGTTTAAGTTTTAAATCATAATACAGTTATATTAGGATCATGACAGCTTCTAGTTCTAACTTTATTCCTACACGTCTGGCTCACGCTGATAATCAAGGAGAAGGGCACCCGAGGGAGACGCCCTTACAAAGTGTTAAAGAATTTTTCTCCTGTTTATTCCATAACATTACAGCTGATGTAAATATATTTTCGCAGATATCCGTATAAGTTAATTAAGTTGTTCGGAAGGTGATTTTCTTTGTTTCAACACATGATTTTACCGTACTTTTTCATGGCCAACTTTACACTTGTTCTGTTATCATATTGTTTTGTTTGGAAGTTGATATACAAAGGACTGTTTCAGAAAAAAATGCATTTTGATGCTGTTCGGCAATTCTTGTTTGTTTCATTAACAAAGATGAAAAGTCAAAAGCAGAATTTTTGGCATATTTTACTTTTTTATTGTTAAAACGATAAAGGTGTTGGTCAAGTAAAAAAAAAGAAGAAAAAAAAACCTCGATGCACTTTGAAAATACCTATATAAGAACAAAACGCGTGTCAAACCGGTTTACAAAACTTCGTTCCTTCAATTTCGATGTTGACCAAGCATCACATTCTAGAAGGGCAGTTGAATGTTAACAAAGCAAAATAAAGACATTGGTTCATGCAATTCTCCTAATAACAACAGTGTATGAAAACTTGATTTAATTTCCAAATTCGGCATATGACTTACACATGTTCATACAGCAATAAATAAGCTCCGTCCTATTAAAACCTGTCATTTGCCTCACAGACGTAAAGAAAATTAACCTTTTTTATCTGAATCATCACCGAAAATCAGAAAGCGACTGTCTACAACAAATTTATTGGATCCTAGAGTAAAAAAGATGTATGCTCTCTAAGCATTTCGAAATTAAATATTCATCAAATAAACGTAATACTCTTTGTATGTTGGGATTCTAAGGTAAGCTGTTTAGCTTTTACCGAACTATACTATGATTATTTTTGAAGTGACTTGTAATCAACTGAACGAAGAGAAGGATCTACTCAAACAGAAAAAAAACTAAAATTGTGCCATAGAAAAAGCATAGTGCTCTATCAAGATATAATGCGAAACCTCCCGTAAGGAGGTAACTCAACAAAGAATGTTGGTAACTGAACGAAAATGTTTATAGATTGAATTGGCTATATAAATACACTCTACATGTTTTTCTCTCTCAGGCGAGATACCTTAATTGCTTAATTGTTCTGGTACTAAAGATTTTATTCGACAGTAAAACCTTTACTGTAGATGAGGACGCAAACAATCACTGTCGGCGTTTTTAATTTTTCTTTTATTTTTATTATTATTTTTTGCTAGCAAATATCAAAAGATTTTATGAGCTTGAAATCATACAACTGTTAGAAAAATGTTGAAATGCATTGGAAAAAATGCAGTATTTATTTCAAAAAAGTATATATATACAGTATAAGAAAATCCTCTTTTTCATTTTCCTGAAAAAGGGAAATTACTATTCTAACAACCCAAAATATAATTGGGTGCTTGCGTATTGAAATGATCGTTTCATCATATTCTTCTAATGCAATTGCTATCTTAAACTTAATTTGTTCTATATATTTTCCTGTTATATAAATTTGTGGACAAAAATCATCTACTGGAAAGTATGCATAAATGTAAGTATAACATTTTTCTCCTTCTGAGACCTGAATAAGTAACATATGTATGTAAACATACGGGAATTACCAAATAACTTAAAACTTTGCCTTAATTTTAAGTTTCCTTTTACTATTATTATTATTATAAATTCTGGTTTTTTTTTAATTTTATTAAAACTGCAACGAGAATTTCCACTACTATAAACACTTCTTAAAAGTAAAACGTATTTTTGTTAACAAAATATATTATAAAAAATCCGCAAAAGAAATAAATGATATTTTAAAATCTCTCTCAATAACAATTCCTTTTTTTTTATTTTAACTTTAATCACTCATACTTTGTACAGCTAAAAGTCACATGAGTTGTTTTAGTGCGTTTGCCAATTTTAATTTAAGAAAAATAAGGGTTACCTTGCGTTATTCATTAAGGGGGTCACTTCACGCAGCATTTTCCCTATCTCCGTAATGTTAAAAATGACCAAGTTTAAGGAACATTTTTTAAAAATTGGCTGGTTGTACAGTCATGAATTTTTTTTTGTGTATTCATTGTATTGTTTTTATTATTTTGTTGGGAGCATTTTTCAAAATTTCGATTAGTTTTTTTTTTTTTTAAAAATCATATGTGGAGTAACACGTCAAAAATTTAAAAACGATGAAAATTCTTGTACATTTTAATCCATAAATATTTTTTGAATAATTTTTTTGACAAAATTTCTCATTAAAATATTTATTTGTATAGTGTTAACATATGTGCAAAGTTTCAAGGCTGTAAAATAAGTAGTTTTTTCAAAAATGTTAATTTTGTGTTGAAATTTACACTTTTGAGAAATAGTGATTTAAAGTACAAACTTACTATTAACTAATGCATACCAGAACTATAACTTGGATTGCTAGTGTCATCTGCAAGATCATCTTCTTGCCTACATTTTAATTGTTTGTTTTTAATTCTGGCTTCTTTGGTTCATTGTAAAACTGACTATTCTGCTTTTCTAATACACGGATGATCTACTTTTTGCAATGCTCGACATTGGTAAAATTCAGGTGTTGAATGTTTAATACATCTAAAACTTTCAATTTGGTAATGAAGCTTTGATTATATAAGTATATAGCTTCATGTACTATAGTTTTTGAAGTTCCCAATTGCACAAATACAGTTTTTGGAATTATACACCAAAAACTATTTCCGCTTTCACTAATATTTTGAGTTTTATCAAGCAAGCATCCAGATAAATGTTCAAGATTAGTGACCTCTAAATACTTTGTTTATGTAATTCCTAATTACAATAGGTAAGTCGTGTTTATGCTTGTATGTGTAACCTTTCAGTATGTGGACATATTAAATCTACACCACAAGTCACATCCCATGGGGCATAAACCGTGTCGTAGATTCAAACCTGTGAACATTTTATCAAAAATTATAGCCCATATAGCTTGCCTTATGGCTGACAAATTTTCCCGAGTTGTTTTGAACAGCCAAAACATAGCAACTTTGCAATTTGTTTATTTCAGCATCTGTCAAGCCATTACGGCATCCTAGAGATTTTTTGTCTTTAAGCTTTCTGTCTTTTAATTTTAATTTTAAGGCCCTAAGTCATGTCCCCATCATTTTCTCAACATGATTAACACATTCTAATTGTTCAATATTGACATATCTTTAGTTTCTAAAACTGATTTGTATGCTTTTTAGAGTTCCCATATAGTCCAAATATTGTGTATATCGTAAATTGTGTAATGTCTGCGAGTGATGAGAGATACAAAAAAAAAAGTGCACCTCTTCATCTTCCATTCCCCTACTATTTTCAATGTAACTTGCCGAACACTCATTGCTATGTACATCGCTGTTAAAATTACACAAACATTTCTGTGATAATATTTTAGCATCAACAACTTTCCCAGTGTCCAAACTAACTGCCGTAACAACACCATTTAGAAATATATAGCTTATTTTTAGCCAGGTACCATTGATAGTCACTGGTACATTTGGTTATCCATTATTAAATATTGTTTCGGCAGCAGCTAAAGCCATAGACACTTTGGTTACTTTCTCTGTCACATTATTTAATGTATGCATGGAATCACAAAACCACTATGGTGTAAGTGACAAATGCATAACTCCGCAAAATATTTTTGCAACTGCTGCTTTTTAAATAGACCTCATAGCATATGAAATTCTATTGTGTCTACTTCATATAATTTTGTACCTTTTTTGATTAACTACTGTTTTAGAAAACCTGGTAATAAGAAATGTTTGAATAAGACCACAGAAGTTACAACATATTAACAATTTTGTAGCCAAGCCCTAGATTTGGTGACCAAAATTTATGTGAATACCTTGGTTTTTACATTAATTTTATGTAATTAATGTTGTTTCAAAGCACAAAAGAACAGTATAATATCAGGAATTTCACAGAAACATTCAAATGAACCTAAAAAAGAAACATACTCTTTATTAAACTTACCTAACTTAGATTTTAAAGCTGATTTATTTATGTTGAAATTGTCTGACTTATCAACATTTAAATCCATAAAAGTTTGGAATGTTGTACATTTCTTTCCAAACTCTTTCGTTTTTTAAACATTTTGTTACTTAACAGAGTTTAAAAAACGTTTTGTAAATGTTTTATTAATGTTTTTGATGGAAAACACTATTGAAAACGATCGCAGAAAACCGTTGCATTTAAGGAGGTAAAAAATAGGCTGTAAGTAAACAAACATCTATAACTATTCACTTCACTTCTTTCCTGGATAAGCTGCTGATCAAAATAAATTCTTTTAATCAATTTAAACCATTTGATAAGGCTGAAAAGGCTGAAAAGTAGCATGTGTCTTTTGTTTTGATTTGAGAGGGCGTGGCAATCAGCGGTTTTGGGGTTTGACAGATGTAAACAACTTTTTCAAAAAAATATTAAATATACTTCTAATTAAGCTAGAGCAAAATTTAAACTGCATTAGAAAGAAAAAAATGGTATTTTATGTTTCAATCAAAATTGAAAAATCGATTATTTCATGGATTATCGTGAAGTGACCGCCTTAATGTCTGAATTTAAAATTACATAAAATTCTTGACATTCGCATCAATGACCATTATATATTTATTAGTATATAAATGTCTCGTCAAATGATTACATGACTATTATTAACATATTATTTTAACCATTTAATTAATATTAAGTATAACATAAGGCAGACAAATTTTCTAAACTTTAAAAAAAATATTTCGAAAACTACTTCAGATATACTTAAAGTTTTTCATTCCTACGCTTTAGCTTCTCAGTTTTGCTTCTATGTAAAACTTTATTGTATATTCATTAATTTTTTTAGTATATTTTTTGCTCTTAGCATGCAGTATTTTAACTGAATTGTACGAAATTTTCGAAATATATTAAAAAATACTAAAGAAGCTATATAAAAAATTTGAAATTTATATTATACTCAAATAATTGCTAGAACTTATGGTAAATAATTTTTAACTGCACGATACATTTTTTTTCGAAATTTCAAATGGAATTTCTAACATAAAATTTCTAGCTTTATACGGTCGAGATTTCAAAAAAATATCCAGATTATAATTACTTATTCAGTTAGCATTTAAAAAAAGATAAATTTTGAGGTATTTTGCATAAATACATATTTTTGAATAAAAACTGGAATGTTTTTGAATAGCTCGAATGTAAGATGTTTATGTTTATTTATATGCATAAATGTCTACTGTAAATGTTTTCGTATATTTTTATTACCATTTATTCAAACATTCAAGTTATAAAAAAAATGTGGGAAAATCTTCATTCATGTTGTCTTTGAATTAAACTGAAGTTCAAGCACTTAAAATTCAAATATAATTTGGTGTATTTTAACAATATATAACCAGGCACTGTACGGTAAACTTCCCTACCACTTGTGCTTTCAAATCTAAAAAAAATAGATCTTAATAACTTTTTTTGTTATTATTTTTATCAAAGGGAAAGAAAATGTTTTAAATTATTTGATGAAGTTTAAATTTATTCATTTTTAGTGGTTGGAAAGTTTAAAAGGTTTAAAATTTTAAAGTGTTTGGTGTTTTATTAATTTTTTTGACATATTATAATGAAATAATCATGTTTCAAAAACTGAAAGCATTGATTAAGATAAGAAAAATGAAGCGAAAGAATATACTTAAAAAAGATAATTTGTCTAACTATATAAAATAACAGATTGCCCTGACACGCCCCAACTTGTTACAGTTTCAAATTAATATGAAACCAAAAGAGAATTGTAACACATTCTACTTTTGCGTTGGAACTTTTCAAAACTTTTAAAATACCACCTAACAAACACTTCCTGGGGTGCAAAGAAATTTTCCCCTGATTTTTTACGATTGCTCCAGGGTCAATACACGGGGTGGGGTTCCCTGCGAGCCATAAAACTTCCTATCAGTGACCTGCTGTGTTGCTTCCACCGAACCTAATTATCTTCCAAAATGTTAAACCTTTAAAAGTGGGAAAGGATTTCAGAAAAGTACGGCTCAACCACTTTTGAAAATGTTACTTGAAGGCAAAAACATCCGTGCAGTGCATTTTCGAAGCATCTTACAATGACGGAATTTTCCGTGCAAACCGCTTGAAGGGTTAATAAGTTCTAAGTGCTCACTCATATATGAGAGTTTATTAATTATTACTTTATTTTCATATGGATATATTGTTTAATTTTTGCAATGAGATTGGTATCAATTAACAAAATAATCAAACAGTTATTAATATATCCAATTAATAACTTTTTGATAAAATATATGATAAAATATAACTAAAAAAAGATAAATAAAAACTATATATTAATAGAAAGTTTATTTAATTACAATTCTGAAGCAAAACTAAGCTTGAAAAAATGTTTTATTATTATGACCTTCAGTATTATTAAATTATTGCAGGTACATTGCTAAATCATTACAAAAAATTAATTTGTATAATATTTTAAAAGTAGTTTAAAAGCTATTAAATCACTAATAATCAGGATATATATAAATTAGCCTTTACCTTATTAAAGTTATTAAAATGTATTCATTGAAATATTTGTATTCTTGTGTAAGCTTTCATGCATTGCGCATCATTGTTAAAAAGTTAAAATTTAAATCTTTCATCCCTAAATGTTAGAAATAAAAAAATTAAAAAAAAATTTAATCAAAAAAAATATGATATCGTAAACTTAATCCCTAAGTACCCCAGGAATGTTGCACCTGAAGTAGAAGAATTGGAACTGACCTCGAAACTGTTCTTTTTCTACTTTTCTTCTTTCAAACGATTCTTTCCCGACAGCAATTCGATGCCCATTGTGGGTTCTAAACGATAGTTATACCCCGTTAAATTTATGATATTAATATTTCTTTTTGGCCGATTGTTTACCAGATGCAGGTTTGCGAGGCCCTCGGTGGTCATAGGCTTCAAGTTCTTCGAAGTTTTATGACCAAGCTGCTGGATTTATGGCACACTCTGTAAAAAACGAGGAGTGTTTCATACTTCAGTGGCGATTATTGTTTTCATGCAGGAAATGGGATTTGAAAACTATATGTCTGTTTCATTTCTTAAAAGAATGATATTTCGGGTATCTCATAAAATTTCGTGCTAACATTTTTTCATGTCACTTATTCAGAGTTGTATTTTATGCATTTTATATTTATGGCTTTTTCCATAATCTTTAAATTTTGATAAATGCATTCACTCTTATTTATAAGATTTGTATTTATATACTTTTCTCAAGGCTAAATATTTAAAGTATTATTTAAGGGGATAAAAACTAAAAGATTTTCTATCAATAATTGAGCTAGGATCTTTCAATTTCTTCTGTTAGTAATAAAAAGAATTTAAAGAAAAAAAAGTTAATCAAAATATTTTTATGAAATAGTTTTTGTTTCATCGATTGTGTAATAAGACTAGCTGTGGTACTTATTTCTGCGAGAGATACAATCCAACTAAAATGACCACATTTAGAATTTTATTTTTTGTGAGCACACCATTATAAATTCAAAATTTTGTTATAATAAACTTTTTTAAAACTTTTTCAATATAATTTCACCTTTTTCTTTAGAAATGTAATGTATTTTTTGTAACATGAACTCAGAAAAACACAAGGAATTAATTACATTCCTCTAAAATAGATGTTCTCCAATAAATGATCTGAACCCCAAATACATATTTTAAATAGGCTTCATGAAAATTAACAACACACACACATTTAACATATATAT
>BMAU01016026.1:0-54779 GCA_019973935.1 Trichonephila clavipes | reverse complement strand
TGACGCTTTCGCAATATTTTAACACAGAGTAAATTCAAATAGTTTTCTTAATTTTATATATAATCAGTACCTGTATTAAGATATGTTACAGTCATGTACGAATATAATTAATTGCGTGAGAAATATGTAAAACTTATACTTTGTTTCATTTTATTATCATATTTTTCGTTAACTAAATCAAATAATCCTCTTTTGTTAAACTAGTAAAAAAAATGACTTTCCAAATTAAAGAGTTCTTTAAGTATATCTTATTATTAAGGCTTATAGTGATTTTAATATATACTGTAAAATACTTTCACCATTCTTTTATAAATTATAATGATTTTATGCGCTAAACCTTTAATGTTCATTATTTCACAAATGATTTAAAATGGTAAAAAAATATAGTAAATAATTCCTTCAGTTTTTCTTTCTTTTCCTTTTTTTTGCAACAGAATTTTGTTTTTATCTGGTACAAAAAAAAATTACATGAACATTTATTTTATTTATTTTAACTCGGTAACATTTGCAAAATGGAAAAAAAAAATAAACGCGTGGAATTTTTAATTAAATAAAAAGGCTGAAAAATAACTACAAGATTAAACTTTTGGTACATGTTTGATTGCTTTTATAAAAGCTCTCCGTTGAATAATTTTCATATTTATACCATTTATTGAATTCTGAAATGAAATTATTTGAGCTAAACTAGTACAGCTCGTGACTTAGGATGGCTATGAATGCGACTCAATAACAAAAATCTTAAACTTACAAATTTCGCGAGATTGTGATTTAAAAGAACATTGATTAATTTTTCATCAACAAGTAATATAAAAAAAATTAAATCAATTTCTGCTTTGAATGTATCAGTAGAAAGTATTTTATTACGATTGAATATTGGAATAGGATATATATATAGAGAGAGAGAGAAAGAGAGAGAGAGAGAACTAATAGTAGGAATTGAAAAAAGAACATGATTTGTCTACATGTGTATATGTATAAATTTATATATATGTGTATGTATATGTATATGATTATATATTGAAAAAATTCTTTTATATTGGATTATATATGTGGGAGACAACAAGGGGTCCAAGATTTGGTCTTTCTTATGGTTTATTTAACATTAAACAAAAATTAATTAAAAAGGTAGTTTTTAACAGATAAGTTTGAGGATGATATGCAGAAGGTAAACGCCCTGCTCGCGCACCTCTCTCGTTCTCCCTTTCTCTCTCTAATGTCAAGAGTTTTTTTTCTTCCACTAGTTCAAAAAAAAAAAAAGTTTTAGTTCGTGTTTTAGCTGCGCCTGCGCGCGAAGACTGTCTGGTTTTGGCTGCATGCTACAACGGCTATTCTGACCGTACGTCCGCAGCGGTACTTCCATGGAGACCAGAGGAGAATCTGAAACATACAAAAAAAGACGGAACAGACAAGGACTATACGACAAATACACAAAGGTTTAAAATATCATAATTTTGTTGAACTAGACATTTTCTCCATCATGTGAAGGCACCTCTTCGACATCCGGAAGGTTCCACGGGAAAACATTGTGTTTCACAGGCATAAGAACGTCTTTTTTAACAAGTTGATCTTTGGTTGAACGCATCGATATTTTCCTCTGTAGAGTTCTGACGTCTGTTCAAAACGATTTCTCTTTTCCTTCGTTTCCACTGCCAAGGCTCAAAAAATTTTCCGGAGCAACACAAACCGTCGATGTTCACTCTTCATAGGTAAAGGGTTAGGTGAGCGGGAGATAAATTCCACGGAACTCGTTTTCATGGCAATCTTATTGGCTTTCTTGCACAATACTATATCAGAACATTTTTCTCTTACAATACTCAATTTTAACTTAGTACTCTTAATTTTATTACATTTATAATCCTTAATTAGAGAACTCAAATCATTTCTAGTATTAAATTTTTAACATGTGACAAATCATAACTAGAGTTTTCTATCACATTTGAAACAGAAACATTTGAATTAAAATGAACACAAGCATGAGCACCTAAAGAGGATTCACTTTCATTCAATAAAACATCGCTCTTTGCGTGGCCTAGTTTCTCTATTTCAGAATATACACTGGGATGTATAATAAATTCTTCGGTCAAGGTCGGTGATATCGCCGTTCGCACACTTAGACCGGGAAAGTGTTGATTAAGAGAAAGATTTATCGGTTTAACTTCTACCATTCGCTGTTCGCCAAAACATGAGCTTAATGTTATGATTTCTTCGGAAGGTGTTTGCACTCTAATTAGTGAGGAATTTAAAACTGGGATCTGGCAACCTGAATCGATCAAGGCTGTTACGGGCTGATTTTCCACAAAAATGCTTACGTATTGAAGATTTGCGCATTCATCGCTATTTTGTTTTTCGCTCTCGATTTTCAAAGTATTCACGTTTATTCTATTATGGATGTGGTCGTTAGATTCTTTAGGTTTAAAACGCTTCTCACAGTCTCTTGCGCAATGAGATGAATCACCGCATATAAAGAAATTTTTATTTTCTCTTTCAAGATATTGGGGATAGTTCTCTTTAATCTTTGTTTTAAAGTTTTGTGATCTACTTTTAAAGGGGTCTTGGGTATATCCATAAGTAATAGGAATTTCTTTATGTGATCCGCTTCTAGATGAAACATAAATATCGCACTCTTTAGCTAAATCAATAGGCCTAAACCAATCTTCTGCTTCTCGAATGCCAATATGAGTTGCAGTTTCCTTATTTAAAGTTTCAAATAATTTATCAGAAATTATAAGATCACATAGAGATTCAAAGGAATTAACTTTTCTTAACGAACAATAATATTGGAAGTTTGCCGTCAATCTTGCAGCAAATTGGATGTATGTCTCGCCTGATGATTTTACAGCATTTTTAAATGAGTTTAAACACTCGCGAGGGGTTAATTGGAATTCTCTGAGTACTATAGATTTTTTTTTTTCATAGTCATTTAATTCCTCTTCTTTTAATATACAATAAGACATTATGAGCTCTTTCGCCCAGAAGATTTATTAAAATTTCAGATTTATATTCGTCATTTATTTTCTTGGTTAAAAATGCGCGTTCTAATGATTGGAAGAACAGATTAAAATTTTCAGATCTGGTGGGAACAGGAAGAGATAAAGTTTTAATACTTGTTATCATATTTTCTATGTTAGTTTCGAACTGTTTTCTTCGACTTTAGCTGCGGGATTTAAACTTAATGCTTTATTTTTAGCCGTTTGAATTTCGATTTCTTTTCTAATTTTGTAACTGAAGTTTCCTCATGAGCTCAATTTTCTGTTTTTCTAAAGTTACCTCTCTTTCGTTTCGCATACTCTCTAATCTATACAGTTTTGAATTAAAAGTTTTAACGAAATCTGGATCACTTTCAAATGTACTACTGTTCTCAATTTTAGTCTTTTAGTTTAACTATAGTGTCAGTACTCTCCACAGTACCGTCTAGATCCTCAACAACTCTTACGAGATCCTCTTTAAGAGCGTTTTTATACATTTTAGAAAATATGGGAAGGTCCTACCTTTTTTTTCTGGTTCCCTTGTTGCTCGCACGTACGATGTATCCAATGAAGAAAATTTCGATTTCACAGATCTCACCTCTTCGCAGGTAATATAGTTGAAATTGTTTTGAATTGACACCTCTCCGCAGGTGTTTGTGAGTGGATCCAACCTCTACACAGGTGGAATATTTGTCGATGGTTCGTTGAAAAATACACCTCTACACAGGTTATTTTGTTATTTGTTCCGACCTCTACACAGGCGGAATGAAGTTGAAAAAATTCAACCTCTACACAGGTTGAACGAAGTTTCCGAAAATGGCGGCGCGTCTCCTCCACGGATGGCTTTTTTTTTCACGTTCCAAATTTTGATCAAAATCGAAATTTTTTTCAATCCCGGCCTCTACACAGGCGGAGTATTCATGCTGAGTTCAAACCTCTACACAGGTTGAATATTTATGCTGAGTTCAAACCTCTACACAGGTTGAACGAAGTTTTCGAAAAATGGCGGAGCGTCTCCTTCACGGACGCTGTTGTTCATTGTCCAGACTTTGGTTCAAAATCGAAATTTTATCGATCCCGGCCGAGCCCCCATAATTTGTGGGAGACAACAAGGGGTCCAAGATTTGGTCTTTCTTATGGTTTATTTAACATTAAACAAAAATTAATTAAAAAGGTAGTTTTTAACAGATAAGTTTGAGGATGATATGCAGAAGGTAACGCCTGCTCGCGCACCTCTCTCGTTCTCCTTTCTCTCTCTAATGTCAAAGAGTTTTTTTTTTCTTCCACTAGTTCAAAAGTTTTAGTTCGTGTTTTAGCTGCGCCTGCGCGCGAAGACTGCTTGGTTTTGGCTGCATGCTACATATATATATGCTGCTATATATATATATATATATAGAGAGAGAGAGAGAGAGAGAGAGAGAGAGAACTAATAGTATGAATTGAAAAAAGAACATGATTTGTCTTTTATATTTGATTATATATATCTACATTGTTGTAAAATGCACACGCGGTTTGGCTGAAAAACAGGTTTTCAAGCACGCAAACTCTTTTCATTTTATTACTTCCTTAATTTTTGTCTTTTCAAACTTTTTGTATATTTATTTTAACAGTTACATTGTTACAACAATAGAGAAGAATCTAAGTTGGCGTTAAAAACTGATAATTAATTTAAATAAATTTTATTAATTCACATTTGGAAAAAATTGTATTAACACCAAATGTCATCCACTACAAGTTTAAAAATTTTGTTTGAACTTGATTGGATGAATAGAAAGTATTTAATTAACGATGATTGAAAATTTGAACAAGATATATATATAAATAAATAAATACATAGAGAGAGTAAGCTACTAGTAGGAATTGAATAAATACGGATGTTACTACAGAGGAAGTACATATAAGGCTATGTTTAAATCAAGAAATTTAAACAAATTATTAAAAATATTCTCTAATAATTTTCTTTATCTATTACGAATATATCTAGTTCATCAAATAAACACAGTGTCTCAAACTACAACAGCACTTGAAGTGTTACCAAAGTTGAGGCAATTTCAAACAGAGCAGATAATTTTAAACTTTTTAACACGTTAGTCTCATAAACAGCAACAGTTACGCAGTCTTGCTTTTCGATCTGATGCAGAAATTTGTGAGAACTTGTTTCCAAATTTCCAGATTTTCTGTTGATTTCATGTTTCAAAGGTTTCATAAAACAGATTGATAATTTCATGCCCCCATCTTTTTTTTTGTTGCAAAATATTTATGAATTCATAAAATTTGAATTATTTATAAATATATTTAACTATGTACAATAAATTTTTATTCACTAACTATTGTTCGTACTAGTGTAATTATGTGTGCCCTAAAATAGCTCTTCTAATATGGAATGTTGTTGTGATCTTCTAGTATAGAAAAAGAAGAAGAAAAACTGAGAAATTAATCTAATCGACTTAAATTTTCTCTCTAAAGCCCCTGCAAAAGTTTTAAAAACCATGTTTCGTTAATGCAATTATTATATTTTGTATATATTTGTTTTGCACATTTTTGTATACTTGAGTGTATATTTTTTGTAGAATTAATAAATTAGATTTACCTATAAGTTAAAAATCTGACTGAGTTTCTACCTACTAAGATATAGAGAAGCAAATATTTTTACTACACATCTGTGAAGTTGTTTCTTAAATTGTTAAAAATATTCAAATAATTCCATCAGAACTATTTAACAAGATCCGTAAAGTAACGAAAGAAGTATGCATGCTAGTAGTATTTTAAATAATTAGATTACGGAGCTATTGGTAGATCACATATGTAGGGTATATTTAAACTATGTATCCATAAATATTTTTAAGAAATTATTTATCTGTTATTGTTTTATTTCGTACTTTTGAAATGACTATAATTATGAATAATAAACAGTATGTGTGCGAGAATTATACTATCTACAATAAACTTGCTATTTTTAAGTACTTGCATATCGGTATTGTTACAGTTTAATATAATGACAAATGTATCATTCATTTGTGTTAGGCTGTCATATTTGAATTATGAAAACATTTTTTTGAAAGTGAAGAAATTTATCCGGAAGAAAATCAGATTGATTATTTCTTATACAAACAAAAATCACAAATTCAACGGTAATAAGTTTTTATATGGCCACCGTAGTGGTTATGGACACGGAATCACGGCAGCTGTTCATGAATTTGAGCCCTAGCCCATTGAAGATACACCATGGAGGAGGGTTGATGTACGTTAAATCTGTCATGGCTCAAAGTCCTCATGTTGGCGTAGTGGGGAAGTTAGGAGAGTTAAATGCCAGTTAAGTCGTCATCCTTGTCACATAAGCGTAGCTGAAATTTAAGAGGTATGACACCGATCACCTTTTTGCTTCCTTCTAGTGCTTCGTCAATAAATATTCAGTAAGTTCTCTTCAGAAAATTAGGGGAAAAAATTTTTCCAATCAGAGTTAAACTCGTTAACATTTTTTTCTATATTCGAAACATCTACGTACAATATTACTCGCCAAATGCTTTGCAATAAAATATATTTGAAAATTCATTTTTTTAGTCTCTAACTTCCTTATCAGCAGGATTAATATAAGTAACTTAAAAATATTATTACTCTTTATGTACTTTAGATTCTAAATTAGTAATTTTCAAGGGTTTTTAAGAAAAACTTAACCAATTTGATATTGGCTGTCTAATATAGTGCATATCTTCATTAACACATACTGTTTGATAACTTTTTTGGAGGAGGGGGTCGTTATAGCAGTATACTTAATATTTTAATTTACGAAGAGACAAAGTCGTTGACAACACAGAAGTGAGGTCAATAGCATTAAGCTATCCAATGAGTCGTAAAATAGTCTCCTGATCTGCCGGTTGTCATAGTTCTAGATTTAACGAGGCTATGAAATTGAGATACAAAGCTGCGTGTTCCAAAGGATTTTGATTCTTTTTGCTAAAATATATACAATATTATGAACACAAATGAATATTTCTGTTATCTAAGAATGCATAATAAAAAATAGATATTTGTATATTTTTTATCATTCAAGCAAGTTTTATTTGATTATAAGAACTTGGGGGTAACAATTTGTAAAAATTTCCATTTCTTTGACATCCATCTGAAACGAAAAAAACTATTGTACGATTTAAAAACGCTGAAAAGTTTGAAATAACTTAAAGCAAATATAATACTACGGTAAATAAGAATAAGAAAATCAAATAATGGAGAAAATATGCTAAAAAAGGAAAAAGAATATTTTCTTTCTATACTTAAAAAATAACTAATCAAAACTAATACATTTGGGAGAGGGTGCTAAAGTGATGCTGCGTTTAATATTTTCTTATAGTCTATCCGAAAATTTGTTAAATCTTATTTCATAAATAGAAAGATATATTCTTATTTCATCATTTCCAGGAAAACTTGAAATAAACGTTAACAATACATTATTACTTGTTTAACATGTGGCATCAGGTCTATTCAAAATTCCTGATTGCATTAGATAATTATCAGAAATATGAATGGTTAAATCTTAAATTCCTTAAAATGTGTAATAATTGCTTTTTAAAAGTTTTGAAAGACAATTTATCCAAATAACAATAATGAATTGAAGAGAAGTCATTAATTCTGTACAAAGAAAATATTTTCACGAAATTACTGTTTCAATATATTTACTTCAATTCATTGTTATCTGTTCTAATTCGATAAACTATTAAGCAAAAAAATTTCGACTTATGCGTGTCTATATAAATCATATTTCAGATTATTCTACAGTTAAATAAATCACAATTTTTAGCCTCCCGTGACTGCATGAGTAATAATTGGTATTTTTTTTGCAATTGCCAAAACTGAAATATTTTTTAGCAGAAAGGTTTATATAAATATTTTACTTAACAGTTATATATAAACCATCTTATCTGCACATTTATATCTAACACACATAAAAAAATTGCTATGACAATTATTTTTTTTACAATTCAAGAATGAATTTACATGTGACTTTATTTCTCATAATTTTGTAGCTTTAGACACGTAAATACTTTAAAAATCAAGTGTAATTTCTTTATATGTTGAGATGCATTTAAAATAGTTAAAATAACTCTTTAAGTTCACTGAAATTCTATTCAATAGTATTTTGAGGCAAGTGTTTAGATTGCAAACTTTGCATAGAGTAATCTACGGTTAAAATATTTATATATTCAAACCTAGGTACTAATACTTTTGCGAAAGTTATGTAAATCACTTAATTCTGAATTTTAATGTGCTTAAATATTCAGAAATCTAGAATTTGAATTCTTCTACATAAAGCCGATGATTTTAAATAAATTTCTAATAACAATCTTTAGAGTGCAATTAAAATTATTGTCTTATTACTTCCGGATGACTATTGGTATAAATATAATTGGATTTTTATACAGATAAATCTATATAATATAAATGAATAATATATTATTTTTCTGTTGTTTCTAACTTTTGGATGGATTTGGATTAAATTCATATTCGAACTTAATTGATTCGAATGAATTTTTAATTATGAATTTCCATTTAAATTACTAGTATTGAAATATATTAATAATATATATAGATTAAATGTATCCATAAGATTTAAGCATATATCATTGTAAGTTTTATTCATGACACTGAGAATCTACTTTTGCAATATGAATTGAAATCCAGAAGAATTGTATCATTGCTTGCAATATAACTATTCCTACATTCATATAAAAAGGTGCTAATACTTCAATTCAAGTATTCTATTTGGAAATCGCACATGCTGAACATTTATGGTTGGAAAAATATTTATGAATCTTGCAATATGTCGGGAAAGTAATCCATCAAGGGAAATATTTAGGGAAAAATACCCGAATAATATAACGACTAACGTATAAGATGAGGAAAAAATATTGGATATAAGCATTTTAACAATATAAAGAACTCAAAATGCTTAACGAAAGATAAAATCGAAACGTTTTCTAGCATAGGTAATAACAGTGCACATTTATTATTTTGTATGTTTTACCAAGCATAAAACAATCTAATGGGATTAGCTCCTTCCCTTCAAAAATTTTCCAAATCCAATCTTTTAAATATTTTTAACTGCTATTGCTTCCATTTAAATGAAAATACAGGCATTTTAAAAAAAGTTATGTCGATAAATATTCGTGAAAAAGAAATGGTAGACGAATTCGAGATTAACGGCGATAAAACACTCCATCTAAGTTAAAAATTTAAGCAAATATTTACTGTCTTCATATTACTTTATCCCTTTTTAAATATTTACAGAGAAGGTGCTTTCATGGAAAAGTATGAAGAAATTGATCTGACGTTTTTTTCTCTTTACTATGTCTTTAAAAATAATTCTGCAAATTTTTCAATTTTTCTATCCAACTTGTGTTAAGCTATTTCATTTAAAACACATTTTAAGCGAAGAGATACGTATAACGTCCACATTAAATCATATGCTAAATATAACTCGGAAACTATCAATCATATTTGAGTGTAATACTAAGTCATATTTCAGTAGTTAATCGGTGCCTTATTAGTCACATAATATTGCTTAAAATAAGAGTCATAATCACTGGGGTGTAGGTGCCCCTGAAGGGTCCCTGTATCAAAATTTCTTCGGGGCCCTTTTTTAGAATGGAAGCCCTGGTAATGGGACTGTAGTTACATATGTGTAATGTATTGCATAGAACAGCCAGCTACGATTTTTAAAAAATAATAAAAACACAGATATTAAATTCTATTAGCATCATAGACAAAGATTTTAAGAATCGTTCGGAAAGCCAAACGTATTGGAAATACTTTTAGTTTTTATTTATTTTTTTCCGTGATCAAAATTAAAAGAATGTGAAATATCAAATCAATTATAAAAAAAAGTTATCAATTATAAAGAACAGCCAAACGATTTAACCAATCTTATATACAGGGAAATTTTTAAAAAACCTGGAACTGATCAGCGCCACACCTGTAGCTCAATCTAACAAGAGCAATGACACCACTCTTGGTCTACAGACAAATGATAGCGGAAGCAGGATTCTGTGAAAAATGTTTTCTATCAAAAACAACTAGTAGGAATATTTGTCGTGCTGTACAATGCTTAAAGTGTTACAAAAAATAATAACATATGCAGAATAACAGTGAAATGTTCAGTTTTATTCACTGTACTTACTTCCCCCGCGTGGAATTTGACCACATTCAATATGGCCACCGTTGTCAGAGACTACCGAGCATAACATTCTCAATGGCCGTAAGCAACATATCTCAAGAAATAGTCCTCACTGTTTATGATATATATACCAACAGTAATTCCTCATGATCCGTCAAGGAATACAGTTGCACCATCTGTTATCACCTGTTTTGATACAAGTTTACATCCTCTGCTTTGGTGAATTGTCAGGGACTCTGTTTCTTCGAATTTCTTTTAATTATCCATTTCAAAGCATAAAGCGATAAAGCCCCCTCGCATAGTTTTTGTTGGTTATTAAGCTTATTAAGAGTTGTGGATGATTAAGACAGTACAGTTTACTAATAAGGTACTTTGATAATGAGAGTCGCATATTTACTTGAACTGGCTCACTTAAACTGGAAATATTGTTATCCTAAACTGTCTACATATTTTTATAGTCCAAAATAATGCACAATTTTCGCATATGAAAGCATTAATTTAGATTTAGCTTTCATGTCCTTACTGTGTGTGTACATTATAGATATATAATAATACCTACCAAATAGTTTATAAGACAATATAAAATTAATTTCCCTAAAGGAACAGTTATTTTATGTTATGAAAAGTGATACGATAGTGTTTTCATACCTTACTAAAAACAGTATTGCTTTATTCATTTCATCTCGATTTTGAATTACTCTAATTTTTGAAAATTAAACTATTCAATCGTGTGTTTTAAACCATTGATTCAATGGAATGTTTCCAAATTGTGACGGGGTTTTATCGCGCCTTTCACTAAAATCTTCTTGGTAAATCTTTGGGGCCTGAATGACATTTCATTCCGACCAACTCAAGAAGAAAACGCGATATGCAGATTAAGAATAATCATATATATTGGAGCCTTAGCATTCGTTAGAGAGACTAAAGAGAGTCTTAGAAGTATTATAAGAATCATTTAGAAGTGGGTCTGAAGCCAGAAGGTTGCCTTGTTGCAGGATCAAGTTGGATTACAGTATTATATAGAAGATATATAAAGATTAGTAGCTGTTCGCCGTGGAATATCGGTAAGCGATATATTATTAAATTTTAATAATAGAGCGGACTCTAGTTAGTTGAAGAATTGGCTATGAATATAGATTCGGTGGTTAATTTATTATAAAGATAGTGAGTAGGATTTAATGCGCTGTTTGCTAAGAATTGTTATTTATGTCTTATCACTTTTGATTATTTCCCTTTAAGACTTGTGTTGCATTGCTTAAAGTAAATTGAGATAATAATAAACTAGCTTTATTACGGAAGGTTTGAGTGGTCAATCTTTTATCCCTACAAACTTAGGTCGCGGGTATGAGGAAGAGATGATACCCCCGTCCCGAGGGAGAGGGGTATCACAAAATTAATAAAGAGGATTTTGGAAACTCCTTACATACTACATCTAGTATTGATACATGAAGTTATGACATACTGCATCTCCCATAATATATTGATTTAACAGTCATTCAGTTTTATCTAAGAATTGAGTATAACTTATAACATCTCAATCTACTCAAGAGGCAGACATCAAGAGAAGAAAAAATATTTTTCTTTACACTGTCTGCACTCTATCATTTCATTCTTTCTGACAAGTAATATTATTTTTAGAGTTGACACACTGTGACGGTTTCAGTAAAAAAATTCTCTGTTTCCCTCTGGTTGTCGCAAGTCTTCAGAAAGTTCTCCGTCCAGATGTCCATGACAAGAATGTCAGCAAAAAGAGAAAATATTTGTGCTGTCATAACAAGGGGGGAAATCACTCATTTCAACTTGTTGCTTCCGCTTTGAAGACTTAATAATGATTTTTTTATCAATAATATCCGTATATAATTAATATTTATGTCAATAAATACAAGTACAAGATTTCTTTCGGGAAAATAAAGTACCATATAATAGATTTATTTGAAATATTTAAGAGATCGCAGAGTGTTTTCGAAAAACTTGTTGATCTTAAAATTCTACATGATATGCTATAAATTAATATAAGTGTCGAGCTACACCAAAAATATTCTATAGCTGGATGCGAGTATTTATTAACTTTAATGTTAATGAACTTATTTTTGTCTGTCCTTCATTTTGTAACAACTTTGCTAAAAATTCATTATTTTGATCTAGGCAAAATTCGAAAATTTAAATTGCAAATAAATTATTTGATTAAAGTAGGAGTCAAAAAGGCACGTGGAATGTTAGTCACTTTCTATAAATGTGCTGCCAGTTTTGGATAAGTTTATCTACTTCTTTTGCGCTATTCCCACTGGCGGGATCTTAACAATTTACGATTTTTTTTGCTCACATATATTGGAGAACCCTATAGCTTGGACTAGTGAGTGTCACGTAAACGTCACGCTATTTAGCTACTCAAGGGATTTTGGCACGGATCTCGTAATTTTGAAACATAGTCAATTGCATAGGATGACACTCGAGCTAGCACCTCTTTTTCTAATTTCCACACCACACTATCGGGAGGATGCATGAGCCTAGACGAATTTAAAGTGCATCGGCCCCTCTGCACGGTCTTCAGTGGTATTAGGCTTGAACTCATGACACGCTGGCCAAGAGTTCGTTACCTTGACCTCTAGGCCAGCCACCCTTGCAGTTTGTGGGTCCTGTTTCATTTTTAAGGATGCCATTGTGATAGCTAGGTGCGTTTATGGTCACTCCCATAAAATTGTTTCCAAACACTTGCTAAATCTTACAAAATATTTTGGTTTAATCGCTAAATTTTTGACAAGATTTGATGCTGTATTTTCGTTTAATTCGTTTTCTAATCTTGAAAGATCAAAAACTGATGATCATTTCTAATAGCACCTCATTCGGTAACCAGAGGGTAACGACTGATACTTTTGAATGTGGAAAAATATTCAAGCATGTGCATTGAACTTCTTCATTCGAATGCGCTTAGTGGTGCCACCTTGACATATGTATGAGAAAAATATTTACTGTCAGAGATATTTTAGCCAGTTCTCCTATCCTAAAAACAAGAGGCAAAAAAAATTATGTTAGAACATACGCAATTTTATATTCATTTATAATTTATTTAAACTTCGTAGCAATAAAATAATTTTCCGAAATTTCTTAAATATTGTACAATTAATATTGTAATATTGACAATAGAAGTTTTCAATTGTCATTTGAAAATAAACGTGTTCTAGTTCTCCTTCCAAAAAATAGTAATGTAAGATAACGAATAAGTTATATCTCTAAAAAATCATATGCTCACTGATCTAAGAATCGTAAATTTGCTCGAAGGGCTCTTAATGGAATTACAAATTCAATAACTTCCCTAAATAAATATTAACTTAGCTGAAAACATTCAAAGGAAAAGAGAAAGTTTTTATGAACAACGCTGTTGAAATTTAATGACATTTGGTTTGCTTATTTTTTCCCTCTTCATTTATATAGACTATACTAATCAAAACTTTTATTTCTTATCTAAATCAACTTGAAAATTCTAATAAATACTTTATTACGGATATTTAAATTCAATATCAAACCTTCACTATTAACTAACGGTATTATGATAGTAAATTTGGGTGACAGAGCTTATGTATTATAAGATATATATCATACATTAATATACATATTAAATTAATATACCAATATCATGTGCATATTAAAACTTCAGAATTGACTTATTCTGTATATTAGTGTATCAAATTAGTTTATCAAAATGGTTAACATGTTAAAATATTCCTCTCTGTGTTATTTTAACACGTAAAAGTTTAGTTAAAATCGATATATTTTTATTGAATATGCTTTTTTTACTTAGTTGAATTAGAGGTTTTCATCTTCATTTAATATCCTGAGTATTAATCATCAACTATTCTGTAGTGCAAATATTTCAACTTCCTATTTATATGTAGTATAAATATTTTTACTTCATTTATAAGGTTTTTCGACTCGTTTCAACATTAACACTTATTTGTGTGTGTGTGTGATCACTTATTTTAATATACTTCTAAACAATTATTTTAATATGCTTTTAAACACTTATTTTAATGTACACTGCTGGCACACCGTAAATGCAACACCCTGAAGGAAGTATGCAAATAACAAGAAATTTACAACATGCAAATAACAAGAAATTTACAACATGCATTAGCGGAGGTCAGATATGAAAATAATTAGAATTTCAGCTCAGACAGTATTTCTGCACTGAAACACATCACAAGGGTCTGTGGCGCCTCCTCAAAGCGCTATTTAAGGCTCGGAGATTTCGACGATTTCAAGTTCGGAAATTGTGTTTCTCTTGCGGTTTTTCAAAAAACGATCAGTTATGTCTCGTTGAAAACAACGATCAGCTTTTGATCAAGTATCCGGGTTCGACAGAGAAAGGATAGTGGCCTACCGAGATTGTGAATTATCTTTCAGGAAATTCGCGGTAGTCGTGTTGGACGAAACCAAACAACTATAATGCCGATATGTGACCGTTGGATGCAGGAGGGTACGACGGACCGACGTGGTCGATTGCATCCACCTCAGTGTAACTCTTCACGTGAGGACAGGCAAATTGTACGCATGGCAGTAACGGATTGCTCAGTCACATCACGAACCGTAGCACAGCACATTGAGTCTGTAACGCATCATTCAGTGTCTGCGCGTACCATTCGACGCCATTTACAGCAGAGTGGTCTGTCCGCAAGAGGTCTGTTTCTTGGTCTACCCTTCACGCAGAACCAATGACGTCTCCGCCACCAATGGTGCGATGAAAGAAGGATGTGGGCAGCAGAATGGAATGAAGTTGTCTTTACTGACGAGTCACGCATCTGTCTGCATGATGGTCGTACTCGAGTCTGGAGACACCGTGGAGAGAGAATGCTGAACAGCTGCGTTATGCACCGAAACACTGGTCCTGCACCGGGTATTATGGTATGGGGCGGTATTGGATATCACTTTCGCACTCCTCTAGTACGCATTGCCGGTACTTTAAACAGCCAGCGCTACATCTCCGAGATGTTGAAGCCAGTTGTCTTTCTTTACCTTCAGGGCAAGGCCACAGCCATATTTCAACAGGATAATGCGCGACCACACGTGGCACGCATTGTCTAAATTTTCTTCGTCAATCACCAGATTGAATTGCTTCCCTGGCCGGCTCACTCTCCGGTTCTTTCACCGATAGAAAACAGATGGTCCATGGTTGCTCAACGATTGACCTATATTACACCCCCAGATGCCACACCAGATCAACTATGGCAACGCGTGGAAGCTGCTTGGTGCGCTGTACCCCATGAACACATCCATAGTCTCTTTGAATCAATGCCTAGGCTTGTGGCAGTGGTAAACTCCAACAATGGCGGCTACTCTGGCTACTGATTCTGGCAGGAACCGCACTTCACAGAAGTCTATAAATTTAATCATTTGATACTTGGTCAACATGTTAGCTACAAAATAAATTTTGTTGTGCTATCTCTTGTTTTTCTTGGCGTTGCCTTTACGGTGGCCAGCAGTGTACTTATTTGAACTTCGCCACCTCTTTTTAATGTAGGATGTAGCAAAAAATACATATAGATAATTTCATTCAAACTTTTACATCATACATATTGTACTATAATAGTAAAATAAGTTTTTTTGTTAAGATTAGTTTGTTTTAAAAATTGCAATGAAGCAATTCGAAAAACTTTGCAAAAAATTCACAGGCAAAGTATCATGAATTCTATTAAATATATAACAAGGAATAGAAATAAGTTTCCACTACTTGACAATGGCTGAAATTTTCAGATGTAAAACGTCATATGTAAGGACAGACATCTGGCAACAACACGACTTCTAAATTTTAGCGATTTTGTACCAGCATCGCGTGATTTTTTTTCACCCAAAAATGTTGACTTTTGAGCGGAATAAGTATAGTTTACGGGAATTTCATCTTTAATTTGAAGAAATGCGCTTCCGAGGAGTATCTATTGCTTGTAGAAGCATATGATGAGCTGCTTTAAGTAAGGGAGCTTAACCCTTCGCTAGGCATGCAAATCTCTGAAATGCGTAGTAAAAATAGTTTCGGTGTTGCGTCCACATGAACGCGCACCTTCTATCTGCCTATCGTCACTTGCCCTAGGATTCGGTGTCAAGGACGAGGGCAATTTCTTCACATTTCGGGTGGCAGGAGTCATTGAATCTGACAGATGCAGCGCGCTCTACGACGTCAGTTTTTATGACTGTGTACTATTTCGTAAAGTCTGATTTTTTTTCTTGTAAAATATAGTAGTTTTCAGTTTCATACGAAATTAATTCGAAGCAAGTATTTCGTAATTTCTGTATGGTTGGGGGATTCTTCCCTGGGAGTTGAGATGAATCTGAGAGATGACGCATGATTAGCTAGTGACTGCATTTTATTCTATCTTCAATGCAGCTGAAATACACTCCCAAAATATTCATGTGATAATCAAAATCACTCAGATCCTCGTGCAAATATCTAGGAAAAATAGATCAAGAACTTTTGAAAAAGCACCTACGATATCGGTCTGAGTGTGATATTCACATGATTCGTTCAAATTGACTCAGGATTGAAGAAATATCTAATACCCCATTCAAGAAGAAAAATCGAGAGAAATATCACCAGGAACTTGGAAGAGAAGGTACTGTTCCCTGTCTTGTGAAGACCGCACGAACAAATTGTTAATTTTTTATGGTGATTTGTGAAGACTGCAATAAGGCATCTTAAAATATAAACAGTAGTGGCATGGTGATAATAAACCATCGTCATTTTGATAATTTTTTCGTTAAAATTTTTCAATTTCTGATTATATTTTAAATATTATTTTTTGATAAATATATTTTAATACATTTAATATGTTTTAATATATTTAATAGAATGATTAAATAATTTTCAAACGCAAGTATGAGGCGATGTATCTGAGAGATGTCTTGCGCCTATGGATGGAACTTTCTGAAGCACGCATAGTGGATGGCTAAAAGTGAGATAGGCGAGTGAGTTTGGCGTTCAAGACAAGAAACAAAGCTGAAGATAACTGGAGTAAAATGTTTGCCAAACACATGAAGAGTATTAGGATTAGGATTGACGCAGCAAGCAATTTTGCATCGTTTGAAATCGTTTGGAATGATTCAGAAGCAAGGAAATTAAGTTTCTTATAAGCTGAAGGCAAAACACTTTGAATGCCAATTTTGCGCATGGAAAATATGCTGTATGTCATACATAAACAAAAGAGGGTTTTTTGCATCATTTTGTTATTAGTGATGAAAAATGGATTCGATACGATAAATCAAAGAAGAAATAACGACGTGGATTACGTTTTGTCATGCCTCAACATCCGGATATTCGTGGGCAAAAACTCGCGTTGCTTATTTGGTGCCATCAGATTGATGCCATGTATTATGACTGGTTCAAACCGAATGAACCATTACTGGAGCTCTCTACCAAGCTCAGTTGAAGAAATTAAGCCGAACACTCAATAAAATATGCGTCTAGTACAACTCCAATCATGACGGAATTATTTTCCTGCTTGACAATGCCCATCCACATGTTGTGTCACCGGTCCAAATCTTAATGGGTACACTCAAGTTGGAAACCCTGCAACTTCCGCCATATGTTTCCCCTTCCGCTTATTACTTTTTCCTATCGATGACATTCAGTCTGTCTCAGCAATACTTCACATCATATGCAGATACCAAAAATTGTGTCGATTTGTGGATAGCCTCAAAAGATGAGGCGTTTTTCCGACGAGGTATCCGTATGTTGCTAGAAAGCTTGAAAAAAAAAAGCGAATAACAATAGACAGTATATTGAATTAAATACAGAGTGTCCCCGAATGCCGTGTACAAACATGGAGGGGAGGTAGAGAACATCCTTAGGAGCCATAATTACATAGGAAAGCACAGGCGTAAACGTTATCCTAACAAGATAAAAAGACAGGGGCCTTGGGTAGCCTAGTGGTTAGGGCATCGTACTCCAGACCGGAAGGACTGGGTTCAATGCCCAATGCGACCAAATACCTTCCGAGTGCCCACGAAGAACGTGCTTGTTAAATCAGTGGGTCCAAAAGTCTTGTGGGCTGAATCACGAGTGCAGGGGACTGGAGAATATTTCCCTCCCATCCAGTCCCATGGCAAAATTGTGGAGGTGGAGATAGATGGTGGCGCCATCTATAGTCCCTTCGGGGAATTTCTCCGAGCTAAAATGTACTGTCACCTGTATGGAGCCCAAGGCCTAGGCCAACGACAAGCGTACTTCTAGCCCCTTGCCACGAGTAATTTCGTGGGCCTCGTTCTGACTAAGTCAGATAGGTGGCATTAGCCACAACACAGATAAAAAGAGGCAAAGACAGTAAGACTACGATACTTAATGTAATGTAAAAAGCTTTACTATAAAAACAAAAAAAAGAACAATAATAAAAAAAGTATGAAATAAAATCATCACAGGAAGTTTTGAAATAGCTGCCACCGACTTGTTGCACGCACGACACCTACGAGACAAGGATGGGTGGACATGTACGGATTCACGGATCGTAGTAGTAGCGTTGGATATTCGTGCCACCAGGTCCATTTTAGAATTGACCGGCATGCCGTCAATCGTGGCTCAGAAAGACCCATGTTTCGCCAGGTTCTGACGCACCCGAGCGAGTGTTTGATGATTAGGTTGCCGCCACATTGGATATCTTTCCCCATACAACCGAACAGCAACACGTCCATTTCCGTTGGCTATGCCGTAGATGAAGTGGATATCCGCCAACTCGGCGTTCATATAACGATTCATGTTCATCACATGCTGTCCATGTCTGAAATGAGGAAACCACGTGGACTGATCTTACAGGCTGACATACAGTGCCACCTATCGCTTTCTGCCCATGCTTTCCAGTGTAATTATAGCTCCTCCCAATATTCCTTACCTACCCTCCAAGTTTGTACTCGGCATTCAGGGACAACCTGTATAGTGTACCTTTCTTTCACAATAAATGCTCATGTTATTAATAAAAAAAATGACGGTGAAAACCCATTTGTACTTCTTTTAAAGGCTTGAAAATTATTTATAAATTGTAAAATTGCAATACGATATTGCGTAAAGGGCATAAAAACGACAGTAAAAAATTATTAAAGAAAAATTGAAAATGAAACTAATCAATGGTAAATATACGACTTACTGCAGTGCTTCTCAAACTTTCAATACTGGCGCCCCCCTTATCAATCACAATTTTTATCGCGCACCCCTTATCAATCACAATTTTTATCGCGCCCCCTTATATATTAATAATGTATTGAATGCAATAATAATGCACTTTTTACGCTAAAGCAATAATCTTAATTATATACCGTACAAATTCATGACGTAAGTATTAAATTTTGTATATGTTGCTTTTAAGCAAAAAAATATTAAGTAATAGGATAATTATTATGATATTTTTCCTTTCCCTAATTTTTAAATTGGAACATATTGCAAAATGCGGTGGCTGCTTAGAAGACAAAATATAGATATCAGCTTTTTTAGAAAGAACTCAGTGGGTCAATTTCTAATCATGAGCATTCCTTTGAAAATTTGCTGTGTAAGACAAGCCCATGGAAGTCACTAATACTTATTAAACTTGTTCTTAATTTAGCATTGATTAATTAGTTATAAAATACTCTGTGCAGCACTGATACATTAAAAGTATACCGTCTGAAGTACCCGCTCTTTGCACGAGTTCATTTATAAGAAAATAAAACATTATTGATATAATCCCTGAATTTTAAAAAGAGTAAAGCCAAATGCGCAACAATGTTTACAAAAATGTAAAATGATTTTTTTAAATCGTTGCTCAAATTATAATTAGTTTTAAGCGAATTGTAATTTTAAGCCTCACAGAATTAGCATTTAGAATTGATGTTGAATAATGAACAATAATATAAAATTCCGATGAAAATAATTGTATTATTTTTAATATTTAAAGTGAAAAGACTTCAACATGTTTTAAACCTGGAGCAGGCACGCACTCGATACTAATGGTCGAGTGGGTTTATTGAGCCACCCCAATCTTTTTTTTTTATAATTATTTTTATAGTACACAATAAAAAATCGTAATTCCAGTGAATAATTTATTTAAGAGAAAATATACTCACCTACTTTCAAGAACACAGAAAATATTTCGGAAAAAAAGTTATCACACCGGGAATTCAGTCAAAACAAGTAACTTAAGATTGTAAAAAAAACGTTTGTCACTCCCAAAAAAGAGGGAGATATGTGACAAATATATTTTAGTTCACACGTTAAGACTGTCAAACAGGAGGATAGTGTGTCAGAGACATTGGTAACAATTAAACAGTTTTGCCAGAATTACCGATTTCGTGCACTTTGTGCTCGGCGTGACAGCTCCGAATAAAAGGGTATTAATTACAATATGGATGTTCAAAAAAAAAATGTAAAACGTTTTTCATTATGCTTTTTATATGTTTGGGAATAACTCATAGAAATAAATCTTGGCCAAGTAATCCTTCAAAGAGCTCTCTGTGCTTTTCCAAAAATCATAAGAATATTTTACAAGGAAAAAATCGCAGCAGAAATAGTTTATTTGCAACTTCCCTAAATGAAAAAACAAATACACACACATAAGAGCAGGGACGCGTAACTAACCTTACAAGTAAGTTCGAAGGTCAAACCGCAGCAACTACATTCTGCTGCCTACAGCTGATGACAATAATATAACAGTGATGAATATTTTATCTTCCTAAAATTTTTTTTCGATTACGGGTCTGGGTTTTGTTTTTTCTCATTTTGGTTTGAAAAGAAACCGTAATAAAAGTAGAAGCTTTAATTTTTATGACGTAATATCGCAGATATATAAATTATATCAGTGTAAATGTGTATTTTTATTATGTCAGAAAGTATTTTGTTTTACTTCATTCCAGTAAATAATTTTTTTTAATCTTTTATTTTCGATATGATCGCGCCCCCCAGGGGGGCGCGCCCCACAGTTTGAGAAACCCTGACTTACTGACACTGCAAAAATTTTGAGTTTTAAGTTGACTTTTAGAAAGTACCTCTTTCTCTGATATTGTCAATTAACGCATTTTGCTAATTTAATACACCACTAAACTGATAATCATTTATATCGTAGGTTTTGTGAAAGGTGTTTAGTTTATAATAATTAAATGAAAATTCTAAATATTCATTTTAGAATGTTTCCTCTCAATGCTTCATTTTTGGGGGTTTTCTTTGAAAAAATTGCTTAAAGTACCAATGAAAAAAAATGCCTTGCAATTCATATTTAATGCTTTTTTTTTAAAGTAAAACATTTGTGCTATCTCGGATTTCGATAGCATTGGAAATATTTAACATCCAAAATATACCCAAAGCAAAACGTGATTACATTGGGCTTTCATCCGAAAGTCTTTTTTTTTCTTTTTCGCTTGCTTTCTCACAGTTATATTTCTCATTCAGGCCCATTTCTACAATCGACTTTTTCTTTGCAAATGTACCTGTTACTCTTTGCATATCGATTCAAGGAAGATTTCCAGAGCTGATATCGGGTTCCGGAAAAAAGTGATTTACATTTCACTTGAAAAGGAAATGACTTTGATAGATATTTTTTTTTTCATTTTTCCGGAATTCGGGTTTGAAATTCGATGATCCACGTTACATGTTGTCACTAGGTTGTCAAAGGGGAAAAGTGATATTTTGAAGACAAGAACAAACTCAGCCCCCACTTTATATCGCCTGGTGATATTTTTTCCTGAAAATAAAAAAAAATAGAAAGGGGATTTTCTGTAGGATTCTTGTAAAGGTTTAAAAACATGACTACTTTCTTTTTTCGATTATTTTTAGTGGAAATTATTTAAAAGTAGCAGTTTAAGCTATAATTCAGAAAAAGATCTGTTTTCCTTTTGGAAAAAATTATTTTAAATGGCAAAAAATATTTTACATTTAATCAATCAAAACTTAGTCTACTTTTCAAATTAAAGACACAAAATGCTTATATTTTTATTACATAATTTTTATATGAAATACCCGTTAAGCTGATCTTACGTTATCTTAAGGCGTAAAATGCTTATATTTATTACATATTTTTTCATATTAAATACTTTTTAAGCTGATGTCTTAAAAACCTTATATTATGAAGATATTTTTCATTAACAAAAATAATATTTTAACTTAATTCTCAGTAAAAGCGATTCGATATGTATTGTTTGGAATACTGATATGCGTTACATGAACTCTGATATGTATTATTTAAGAAAACTCGGTACCCAAAAATGACCGACCTATCATTTTTTTACTTAATCTTATTATTTGCATTATTATCTTTCGATTGATATATCACTTGTGCATGTCGAAAAGTTAGAAGTTGAATAAAACTTCATTTTAAAACAAATTAGGTAATTCAGCCACGCCCCCTTTTTAGAAAAAAAATGCTAAAAAAAGCATTTTGATAAAAAAATTTTATTTGAAAACGAGAAATAATAACATTAAAAAAAGAATGTGCAAAATATACAGCAGAATATTACCGAGGCAATATAATACAATTGTTTTTTTTCTTTGTGAAATTTGTGCAAGTAAAACTTTTGAATTAAAGCATTTTATATTAGTAATTTTATAATTTCAGTTCTCATTCCTGATATGTTTTTCATACAAATGTAATACTTCAATATTATAAGAAGAAAAAAAATTAAATTTTTGTCGTGACAGAAAAAAATTTTTTTAACAATTTTCTTGAATTTTCTTGTGCAATTAATACTCTCCAAAAATTGATCATTTAAAAAATGTATGGGTTGAAAAAATATGAAAAAAATGCAATTTTTTAAATAAAACTATATAACTAATATCTTAAAGGGGTATTTTAAGTTTATTTAAGCTTATTAAAATTATTTTTTCAGAATTATAGACCTTAAAGTGGTTTTTCTCAGTTTGTGTTTTTCGAAACATCAGTGCATTAAAAATGCTACTCCTTCCACAATTATTTACCAATCAGTTCCATTCTTTCCCTGAGTGTTATATATAAAGCATGTAATAAAATTAGGGATCTGTTTTGCTGTTAACTGAATAGATGTTTCTTAAAAAAATTAGAATGTAAGAGATATTGACTTTTTCGTTGATTTTTAGCATGCATATCCATATTTTATTTTGAATTAAGTTATTGTCAAATTGATGTTTAAAGTTGCTTAGAACATCCATAAGAATATTACAAAAAAATTCAGGTAAAAATATTAATATTTATAGAACGAGTACAATTGTAATATTTACCAAATGTTCTACAAAAAATTTAAATTTTTATAATTGTGTGAATAATAAGTGAAAAATTTCATCTAAAATCATTTTTTTGAATAGAAACATTATATAAAATGTTAAAATATAATTTTTAAATACATAAATAAAGAAAGTAGTTTAAAGGGTACCAAATCGTCTTAGATATATATATATATATATAAACACTGATATTCATTATATCCGTGTATTATATGGAGCACTGATTTGTTTTATATGGAACACAGGTATTATATACTCTTCCATTCGTATTATATGCATTTCGACATGCATAACATATATTTGACGTAGAAGAACATTTGAGTTAGACGTATCTATATGTCTATCAAGTGCCACTATACATTTCCCTGCACATGGTGCTGATTTGTATCGGCTTGAACTAGACGAGATACCGAAAGCTTTGAAAAGCTATACAAAACTGCTATCTCTCACATTTCGCTAAGATTCTAAGGATGGAAGTCATAGAATCTAACATTTCTCTAATTGGTGCCCAAGATGTGACTGATGAAACTGAGATCAGGTGATCCAAATATTGAAGAGAAGTCATATATGTGTAGATTTCATCGAAATGTTCTGATATTATTGGAGAGTGAAGGATGAGATTCTTAGTGGAATGCTTAAGACATACAAACGGAAATACATTTTAGCTAAGAATATCGCGGTACTGTTGACCTGTGAGGAAATGTGAATCGTTCCAAAGGTCTCATTTCAGGTTACCTAAGTAGTCCCCAAAGAGGACTTAGTTTTGAGAAGGATTCATTGCTTTATGTATATATATATCTTGCCATCCCTCTATATCTGGGGCTGTTGGACTCCTGATCTTCATACTTTTACCTCTATTTGCAGGGATGATAAAAAAAGACATACACACTGTTGAAGTAAAACACACACATTATCATAAGTATGACAGTAAAGAAATACAACAAATATACAATAAGCGTTCAAACTGTAATTCATCCGCCTCCAAACATTTTTGAGCACGATATCGCACATTGCTCGTGACATTACTCAGAGTAGCTACATGAATTGCTTAACTAGATTTTTCAATTTTTTAGTGCAATCCTTCTGGTATTGTGCCTGGTTTCTCTTGCTGTACACCCATACGTTAAAGTCAAGTGGAGTTAAAATAGGTGAACGTGCAGAGTACTCAGTGGGCCCTTTCGTGCAATGCAATGACCCGATGAAAGATTATCCACAGATAGGCCCGCACATCTGTATGGTAGTGTATTGGACCGCCATCTTGTTGTAAATACTAACATTTGCAACTTAACCCTATTTCCAAAATGATCTCAAACTTACTGCATTAATATATTACCAGTCTTTAAGTGTGTATACATTTTTATCAACCTTGTATATTAATTAAAAAAACAATTATGACGGATACAAATACTAATTGGAATACTACAATGACCGTTACTGCAGGGGGGTGTACCCCTCAAGGTAGTGCTAGCATATGCATATAAATTGCTCTTCGATACCATAGTTTTTCTTTCATTGTTCAAACTTAGTTCTCTCTCAAAAGATTGTCGACTAGTGGTTGATACCATGACTCCGCATTCCTGACAACATTTTTCAACATATTTAAGATCCAAGGGTCACATTATATTTATGTTAATCTTTAAGCTCTGTGATTTGTATTTATCAGAAATAGTTTTATGTATGTTTTGCTTTCTATCAGTTCTGAAGCTACGGATGTAGTCAAATCATTCAAAATAATATCAGTTGCCTTAGATTACTGTTGGGACAATGGTAGCCAAGTAATTATGGTCATGAACTTCTGGCTGGATTATAGCGGTAACGAGACCTGCTACCACGGAAATCTCGCCGTTAAGAAGATTCCTATGTACGTCAAACCCTGTCGAGGCTCAGTACCCTCCCATTGGTATGGTAGTTAGAAGAGGGGGAGCTAGCTCGGGTTTTATTCTCGTCGCTTGATAATGGTTCAATATTTAGAGGTTCTTCACCAACAGCTGTCGTACTGCTTTATTGTAAAGGGTGTTTTTTAGAGGTATAGAACTTTAAATTGCAATAAAACAACAATGTATTATTCGATTGACATTCGAAAGATAATCTTGTGGCATTACATTTTAAATATGATTTCTGGCATAGGACTGCCACGGCTGGCTCGGATGTAGTCCAATCTGGACGTCCAATTTTCGATGACTTTTTCCAACATTTGTGGCCGTATATTGGCAATAAGCCGGCGAATGTTGTCTTCCAAATGGTCAAGCGTTTGTGGCTTATCCGCATAGACCAATGACCTTACATAGCCCCACAGAAAATAGTCTAGCGGTGTTAAATCACAAGATCTTGGAAGCCAATTCACAGGTCCAAAACGTGAAATTAGGCGGTTACCAAACGTGTTTTCAATAAATCGATTGTGGCACGAGCTGTGTGACATGTTGCGCCGTCTTGCTGGAACCACAGCTCCTGACATCATGATTGTTCAATTCAGGAATAAAAAGTTAGTAATCATGGCTCTATACCGATCACCATTGACTGTAACGTTGTGGCCTTCATCGTTTTTAAAAGGATTGCCACTAGCCCATAAAGCGCACCAAACAGTCAGTTTTCTGGATGTAACGGTGTTTCGACATACACTTGTGGATTAGCTTCACTCCAAATGCGGCAGCTTTGTTTGTTGACGTAGCCATTCAACCAGAAGTGCGCTTCATTGCTTAACAAAATTCGCTTGTGAAAATTGGGAACAAGGGCAATCTCGTTTTGGGCCCATTCGACGAATCTACGCCTTGCTTGATGATCGTTTTGATGAATTGCCAAACCAAACTGAGAATAAATCACTTGACAGCTGTTAAATCGGTCGCCATCTTGGAAAGTAATGCCAACTTAAACTTCTATACCTGGAAAAAAAACACTCTTTACTACGTTATTATACATCTCACTCTCACTCAGGACAATCTTAATGGTGATCGTTACCGCAGGAGCGCTCTTTCTCAGGAGTGTGTAAGCATATAAATGGTTCTGTAGCACTTTAATTTTCTTGTATCATTCACAAGCTAGATTCTTCTCTCTTGAAAGTGTGCCGGCTTCTTGTATACACCAATATGAAATTTTACTCATTCTAGACAACATTTTCCAACATATCTAGGATCTAATGGTGACATATTTTTGTGTTAATCTTTACGCTTTGTGCTGTGTGATCCAAAGAGACAATCTTATCCATGTTTTAATTTCTATGTTTCTGCTCGAGTAGTTCTAAACAAGCCCAGTTGTCTTACATTACCGTTTAGAAGATCATTTGAAAAAAAATGCTGCTTTCAAATGTTGCTATGATTACTCTCAATGTAGGAAAAGTCACACGATGCTGTAGATTGGTATTTTTATTTCCTCATTAAAAAGTCTGGAGATGTCCAAATATTCTAAAATAGCCAAACACGTAAACAAATGGCTTTGTCTTTCCTTTGCATTAATTTAATTCCATACATAATTTTCCAGAAATTAAAATTTTGAGTAAATTAACTGTGTTTACTTTTAATCTGAGCTATATTTCGAAATAATGCACTGAACAACCAAAGTTTTACAGACTTTTACTGAAATTTAATGAGATAAGAAAACAAATAAATGTAAGTAATTAGCTTAGTTATAATGATTTATTATTCTCCCACAATATTCTAATTATGACTTTTAGAAGTGAAATTGCATTCATCACATTAGAATATTTCTTGTCAAAAATATGAAAGCTCTTGTAAGCATCTGAAGTATTAAAATATAATGCATTAGTGTTAAATATTTTTTTAAAAAGTAGTGAAATTGCTTTCTTTAATTTTGATGTAGATTATTAAATTACAGCTATATCTTTTTATATTTTTTCCACTTTTACACTTCCCCAAGTTCAATATAAAAGGTGATTATAAGTAAAATATCACTTTGAAACTGCTGTACAAAAATAACCACTGGTCAAAATAACTTCAATTTGAAAAGGAAATAATTGAAGTAGAGGTAAACGGGGGGTTTGGCATAAGTAGAAAGTTTCAAAGTGTATCAATAGATGTTGCAGTATGCGGGATAACAAAAATGAATTTGGTTACATGTGATAGTTTGAATAGTAAAATGACCGCTTCGGCATGAGTTGCGCATTAAAACTACTGTACTGTTCAATGTGAATGGTTATTTCGTTTTTTACGAAAAGAATGTCTTAGACATTTAATAGTTGTGGCAGTGTTAGTGAAAAGCCCATCCACCACGGAAAGGTTATTCCACAGTGGAAAGAAAAATTGGTTCCATCGATTCTATCAGTTCGGTGCCATCCATTGATAAACTTAGGAACTTTTTGATTTATGTCATGCCATTTCTCCCTTTTTCAAGTACATTCAGTTCAAAATTGAAGTCCTTCTGACCCATAGTTCTTCTTTTACAGCATTTTGAAAGTGGGACTTCAATTATAATCACCCTGTACGTCAATGGATTATAATATATTAAACCTTTGGGCCTAATAAGGAATCTGAGATTGTATTATAAAATACTACGTTGACAAATATCTATTTGAGTTTCAACACAATAAAAAATCCATAAACATATATTGATTTCTTGTATTTGAGAATATATTCCATCACGAAGGATTTTTTTTAAAAATTCTTTATAAGAATATAATTCAACATAGAATTACATTTATCTCAGTTTTTAGGAATCCGCATTCTTTTTTTATAACAAGAGTTGTTAAACATTCAGTTTTCTCATCACCATCCTTCAAAACTTCCTCACACAATGAATTCTAAATGCGCATGTAGCAGTGATACGAAGTGCTGCAGACAATTTGATCCGGATCTATTCACGTTGGATCAAATTGTCTGCAACATTTCTTACCTCTATTACGATGAGTATCCTCACACTTGGGTCCCTCTTGAGTGACAGAGTACAAATACTAAATATTGTATGTGCTGCAGGGAGTGTAAGACTACCCAGACACTAAGAGAACGCTTATTTATTCTGAATACTCTTTTTATGCATCGTGTACCTTGTGGGTGTTGTATTCCTGTGCTTGGAAAAGAGCTACTAACACTATTTGTCTATTTCTCCAGGAAAATAAACTAGTTTGAAGTATCTGGTACACTTTTAATGTTTTTTTCTCGCTCTTCCATTAGATGGTTTTTCGGTAGTTGTACATAACATTAGATTTTCTGAATATTTAACTGGAAGATAAGTTTTCCATTTCGTTTCAGGATTTTATCTAAGATTTCTTATTATACAGACTTGTGTTTTCACATCATCGACTTTCAGATTTCGTGCGGGGAAAAAAGTTAGATTTTTTACCAATTTTTTTTCAAAACTTTTTTGTTAATAGTATTTTCTTTGACTAGATAAATTACACCCTTTAAATTAAAACCCTGTCTCATTATTTCAGAAATATTGTATTAAGATATTTGATATTTATCCAATGATCTCTGCGTTGTTTAAAGCCATTTATTATATCTAAGTAACTCATTATTCTAAAAGGTTGCCATTTGCTACAAAACATGTTTAGCACATTTTATTTATATCTTTGAAAATTGAAATATTTTTCAAGTGCACATTTGTAATGCTTACAAATATTTAAGTATTAAGTATGTTACCTATATCCAAAAATTTAATTCTTTCACTTGTCTCTCTTGTAAATTTCGAAATTAAAAGCGATAAGTCGATTAGTTTTGTGTGCTACTTCTTATTTATTTACCATGTGATTTACAAATTGTAATGCTGCTTCATCAGTGGATCTGTGAAACAATACACGCCATCTTCTGGCAAAAAAGAATTATTCCTCTTCTGTACCAGCATACTTTATATGTATATCTATTCTTTCGATACCATTCCTACTTCTTTCTCTACTCTTATTTATCCACATTATATTAAAATGCTATTTTGCTTAAAAGTGTACTTAATAATTTAATTTCAAAACTTTAAGCAAGTAATCTTTTTTCTTGCTTAATGAGGTCGTGTTTTCATTGTTATTAAATCACAGTTTGATGAACAACTAGTAAATAAATACTTAATTAGTAATTATACTATCTTTAAAACACACTGTATAAAAACTCCTCCGCCCGTTGACAATACGTGACAAATTGATTTTTACTGTACTTGTGGCCTCATAGAGCCTGAAGATGGTTAAGTCGACTTTTTCCTACACATCTTACTACCAACTTGATGAGAGTAGAAACGATCCATTATTTGATTCGAGTGGGAAGTGAAATATTTCATGGTGTGAGACAAAATCCCACGAAGCGAAAGAAAGAAAAAGTATAGAAAATATTTGTGAGAACTACAACCATCAAATTTTCACATTTTTTTCTTTTTAATTCCTCTCTCAAATTCTTGTGTAATTTTATCTCACAATAAAATTTAGTTTCTCTGACATATTTCAGTTGAATGAAGTTGAAAGGAAATTCTTAAAAATCAATAAGCAACATCATTTTAGAAAGACATAAAAAAACAGACATTGTATGATAAAGAAATAGTCCCGGAAGAATTTTTGGGGGGAAATGTAAAATTTTCTAGCATAACGTCAACTTGAGGATATCATGATGCCAAACAAATAATAATAAGAAGAAAAAAAGACTTTCAGATAACATAAGGAAAAAAGACAAAATCTCAACAAATACTTTGAATTAATGAAAATGAAAGAATATATATTAAAAGAAATGATTCATTGGTAGTTTTTTAAGCTATCCCACTACGTTCGGAACCGGGATTTTGCAAAAGAGTATAAATAGATAATATTTATGATATTTAGTATCACTTAGATTAGAAAATGTATATAAAATTGTTTTAAGAATATTATTACAATAAAAAATTGTTGAAGTACAATATTTTGACAAAAAATGAACACAGAATGACTCATTTTCAAAATATTCTCCTTTTGTGAAAAATGCTTCTAATATAATAATATTTTGCCTGTATATAGCTCAGGACCTCTGTACAGAGGCTCAACTAGAATTTTTGAAATATATAACTTGGAAGTGGGTTTATTCATGTTTTATGACAACAGAGGGGATAAATTTTTAGAAGAAAACGTCGATAGTTATTTCAATTGGTTGTAACTCTGACAATAATGTGATTTTTAAAAAAAAAATAGTCCAGACTCTCTGGAGAAATCTTTGCTTTATGTAAGCAAAATATTATTATTTTAGGAGCATCTTTAGAAATAGAGAACATTTTGAAAAAAGATTATTCTAAGTTAATTTCTTGCCAAAATATTGTATTTAAATAATTTTTTTGTCAAAATGTCCTTATTCTAAACTAAGTGACATTAAATATCATGAAAATTATCCATTTATGCGCTTTTTTAAAATCACGGTTCTGAACGCAGTTGGATACCTTAACTCCACCCTACTTCGAAATAACACTAGGTTTATTAGCTTTGAATCTTTGAATGACACTCGAGTGGTGAAAACATCCTCTGAGATGGAATCATACTTTCAAAATTCCACATCAGGCCTACGTTTCATAACTGAAATGTTATCGGGTACTAACTGAATAATTACTCGAGCTTGTAAGCCCAACCATTCATGAACCACTTTCAACTTGAAAGAAGTGTACTTTGGAATTATTCTTTTTCTGTTCTGCATTGACACAAAACTGTTCAGTTTACTATTCAAATATGCTTTTTTTCGTTTTCTATGTAGAACCTCTACTTGTGACTATTTAGACCAATTGTCAAAGTGACTTCATATTGGATTATAATCAATGACAGCAACAGCGTATTGATGCACATATATAGAACGATCTAAACGTACGACATCATTGCATGGATAGCCATGGTAGTCAGCAACGAAACCTTTTAATCAGAATTAATTACCGTAAAATCCGGCGTATAACGCACAATTTATAATACAAAAAATAAGATCAAAACTTAAGGGTGCGTGCTATACATCAGGTATGGAAACGATAGCTTTAAAAATAGCAAAAGAGGTGAGCATAAAAAAAATTTTACTTCTACATGTATCGAAATAATGTTTATTTAAAAGAAATGACTTTTCTTCTGAACTAAAAAAGTTGTAGTTCTAGAAATATACTATTTTTTCGAAAGTATGGGATAATACCTCGAATAAATGACTTCAAAACATAAGAACAATCTATAGTAAAATTTCAGGTTTCTTCGTAAAAAAAAGGTGCGCGTTATACGGTGAATATACCTAACAATTAAAAATATCAGCTTAAAAGTATATGTGCGCGTTATACGCCAGATTTTACTGTAAGTAACATTTATCAGCATTTTCAGTTATTTATCAGAATCTGTATACAGCCTAAATATTGTTTAAGGACTCTAGAATATACTTTTCCAAACATTCTTAGATTTTTTTGTAGTATATAATTACATACTCCCAAATGTACCGAAAAAAATATCAAAATAATTAGACTTTAATCATTTTTAAATAAAAGTGTCACGAATAAATATACTGCTCAAAACAATTAAAGGATATTGTAATATTTATATAAAATAAAGATATATGCGAAATTTTTTTTGCCGAAAATGGAAGAAGAGAATCACAAATGCAAATTTTTCTGATTTTCAAACTGTGAAGTATGCTAATTTTGAGTTCGACGTCAAAAACGTCGCTTCAGCGGCAGCGAATGAAATTTAACTTTCAACTGAAATGAAGACAAGGATGATTGGCATTCAGTGACTGCTTTGTTTCGATGAGTACGATGTTTAAGCGAAGTCATTTAACCGATTCAGAAGCTTGGGGAGTTGTTGGTAGGTTAGAAGGAGGCCAAACTCAAGCCGAAGTAGCGCAAGCCATTGGAGTATCACAAAGTGTGATTTCCAGGACCTGGAAACGTTTTTTGGAGACTGGAAGTGCAGGTCGAAGACCAGGACAAGGTCGTAGACGGGCAACAACGCCCAATGAAGATCGTTATTTAGTGTTAACGGCTCGGAGACACCGAAATATAAACGCTACTCTTCTCCAACAACACCTTCGCTCGGCTACTGGCACCACGGTTTCAACTCAGACTGTCCGAAACCGGCTCCATGGTGTAGGTCTGTATGCTCGCCGACCGATGATATGTGTTAGACTAACATCAATGCATCGTCGCGACCGCAGGGAGTGGGCAACAGAGCATGTGAACTTGAAGAGAAATGAATGGAGCAATGTTCTTTTTTCTGACGAGTCCCGTTTTTCTGTCCATCCGGATAATAGGCGTATTTTCATCTGGAGGGACCGTGGAAGTAGGAATAATCCTGCGTTTGTGCACGAAAGTGTCAGATTTGGCGGTGGGGGAGTGTTGGTGTATGGTGGCATCTTCATTGACAGGCGCACAGACTTCTACATCATTCGAGATGGACCTCTGACTGCTCGCCGATATAGGGATGAGATCCTCAGACCTATTGTAGTCCCTTACGCTGCAGCAATCGGAGATGACTTCATTTTAATGCACGATAACTGTAGGCCACATCGTGCTAACCTCGTGGAGGATTTCCTTAACGAGGTAGGAATCGTACGAATGTAATGGCCAGCGTATTCTCTAGACATGAATCCAATAGAGCACGTTTGGGAGGCTCTTGGAAGACGAGTTGCTGGCCTCCAACCACCACCACAAACTCTCCAAGAACTGGAAAGAGCTCTTCTGGAAGAGTGGGACAGAATTCCCCTACTCGTGATTAATAGCCTCATTGACTCCCTGCCTCAAAGGTGTTCAACGTTGCTGGCCGTCCGTGGAAACCATACCCCCTACTGAAAATGATTTCCTGTGAAGAAAATACCTTTTCTTATTCTTTTTTTTTCTCATCTGCACAAATTGTGCTTTTTCCTTTTGTACACAAATGCGCAACAAAATGCATTTTTTTCTGCCAACCATGTGTAATTTATTATCATATAACCTACTACGTCTGTCGACCATGTATCAATCAGCTAAAAAGTTTCCCAGCCACAAGATCCACCTAAAACCGCAATATACTTTAATTATTTTGAGCAGTGTAGTAGTGAGAGTATATCACGGATACACATTGTTCGAACATTAATATATCCGGAGCTAACCCCTTAACTGCCGATTAAAACTTACGCAATTCTCTCCCCAGAGACATCGTTTTTCATATAGTCGTGTATATGGTATATTGGGGCGAAAATGAAAAGAATAAATAAGTAAGCAAATCATTTGCAAACCTCGAAAAGATCATTTTATTGCATTCCAAAAACTTTCGAATAATTTAATTGATAGCTGCGCAAAGAAAAGATCATACTTCGGGAAGACGTAAATAAACGCCTGGGACCGCTAATTCGCTGACTGGGAGAAACTTATATATAAGTTGGCGGCACTTAAGGCGTTGGAATTACGAATGATTTACAAACTTAGGGAATAAAAATTTTATTAAATAAGCGTAAAAGTTGTTTCTCCGAATCGAGGAATCTTATTGTCAGAAAAGCTAACAGTGCTCATTACAAGAAATTTTTTTTTCTAAAAATGGAAATGTTACATGTATTTTATATTCAATTTTTAATGATAATACGGATAAATACTTCATTGAACTTTGATGATCAAAGACAAATGCCTTAAAAAACCACAACAAAGGATGCAATAATTACTGTGAGTCAAAAAGAAATATAAGTTATCTTTTTCTTTAATATCAAAGCATCTGAATTTTTTACCGTAAATAAAACGAGAAATTTGGTATACTTGAAAAAGTACAGCGATTTAATTGCAGAAAAATGCTGATACATGATTGCACAAATAGCTAAAAAGGAAATCTTAATAGATTATGTAACTGTCCACTAATTATTTCTTCTGAAAAAAAGACATTCTTGTACTAACTGAGTACAAGAATTCTCGTTATATTGAAACGAAAAAGAATGATCACGCTCTGATTATCCAAATTTATCCAACTTCCTTTTTTTCAGAAGCTGAAGTTTAATCCCTTTTCAGATACAAATATTGTACTGCTTCATTAATATTTTAAAAAGAAAATAAAATGAATAATTATCCTTTCTTTTCATTTAAATTAAAGACAAAACATTTAAAAGTGCATACAGGAGTGATATAAATTATTTAAAAATATAAAAAAAATTATTTTCCATTTGTTATTTTTAAATCAGAAAAGAAATGATTAATTAAAACCTATATTGTTGCTTCCTACAAGACTTTAAAATCCGTTTAATCTCAATATTACATATTCAAAAAGAACAAAAACGTTTTACATACATTTATTAAATAGAATTTTAAAATGATTTTTAAGATATAATCCATACTCGTTGAACTATTTTATGTATAAAATTATAAAAAAGAAAATTTGTATAAAACATGTTTTGCACTTACAATACTCAAAATACTTATGTAATCCCCCCAATATACATATTTAATATCCCTAATATTCGTAAAAAAATAACTTGATGGACGAATGGTAAGTAAATCCTACATACGAATAAAGTGCACACATTATTTTATTTATTATTGATACTCGTAATAAGAATTTGCATAAAAATTTGTGATTTTAAAAATGTTTGAACAGCTTTTTTTTCGTATAAATACAATTATTTCCAATTACAGATAAAAGATTATTCTAAATATTTTTTATGTACTCTACAAACGTATGATATTTTTTTAAGATTTTTATCAAGATAAATTCTTAACTTAAGAACATCTAAAGCTGTATGAGAAGAAAATATTTTCACTTTAGGCTATGTAAACCGTTACTTCATATTTTCCCAGTACGATGGTTGGTTTAATATCCAAAGCGTTCTAGTGAATCAAGAACATTTCCAGAAAGATCACTATACGGAGCGACTCATTTTAGGTTAAATGTTGATTTCAACTTCAAACTGAAATTCATTTATACCCACACATATCGTCTTGATGTCAAACACGTAAAATGAAAATTTTAACATTATGGCAGGTAACTAACTACTTCATTCTTTTGATTTTATCTTAACCATTGATCAACCGACGGTACTTATAAGTACCACTCACTTTAAAATTATATAGAATAACCATTTTTACGAATACTCTGACGATACTTAACGGGAATATTCTTTTATATATAGGGAATATTCTTTTAGATATGGGGAATATTCTTTTAGATATTTCTTCCAAGATATAGGGAAGCACGGGTTCTATGATGAGTATATTAGCGGGTAAGGCGAATAATTTTATAGCAGAAATTGTGCATTTTCAGTGGATTGCGAAGATTGTCATTTTTGTTCCTAAAAAATAGTTAATGTCAAAAGGTTAAGGGTCTTATTTTTTATTGTATGTAAATGAAGACCTTAGAAAACGATTTGACTATTTATTTTGATTGAACAGTGTATGTAATTAAATTTACAGTTGAATATATTTAATTAATTAATTAGCTCTAACGGATTAAATTTCCCAAAGTTGAGTATTTTGCTTATCCCTTAATTTTCAATGGAATGATTAAAAAAATATATATATTGCATGAAAAAAGCTGCAGTAAATCATAATGGGGTACATAAAGGGTTAAAAACCTTGTGTGGGACGTGCTTTACGTTTTCTAAAGAGGAAGACTGGCTACTTTGAGAGATTCTGCCACATTTTCTTTTTTCGCCCGTTAAAACTAAATATTGAATCCTATCTGTCTTTGTATTTTTGAAACAGTGCATTCTTAACAATCAAAAATTGCTTCATAATAAATTCCGAAGTTGTTTATGTTGACATGCCTAAGTAGTGCAAAGAAATTAAATGTCGCCGAAGGCTCCCAAAACGACCCTTTCAATGTTAAAGATCTTTGGCGAATAAAGCACTTGATGGTCCTGGGGGATTATGTCTATATTATGGCATTTAGCCAAACTAGAAGGACGGTTAAAAATATAATTAAGAGAAGGTTAAATGTCAGGACAGTGAGGACAAGTATTGCAACTTCTTTGGCCATCAGGGGGTAATTTCATACTGTTAAAGTGTCTTGTACGTAGTCTGGCTATGATAATGGAAACTACACCGCTGCAATTAAATTACGGAATTTAGCAATTCTCTTAACTGGATGGGAGGTTAGCTTACGTCTGAGTATATTTCTAAAACTAAAATACGGATCGCAACAAATCAAGATTTTGTTGAAACTCGAAAGTGGAGGAGTGTTTCACATGTAAACTTTAAGTGTAATATCAAGCGTTGTCTTCATCTAATTGAAGTTTGTAGTTACAAGATCATTGCTATGTACAATTTCATTATGTAGCTGTAGTAAAACGTCAATGAAGTAAAATTAAATTAAACTTGTTACTTGATTACTAAACATTCCGGACGTTTTGTAATTACTTTTTTTAAAGAATATGCAGTTTTCATCCTTCCATAAACTAATTTTTAAAAAAAAACGGCATTGGAAATGAAGAGAGAAATTACTGTTGCACACCTACGTGTTAATCAAACTTATAACAATGCGACTGACTTTAAGATGTTGTACTGAAATAAAAATATGTATATTCTTGAGGCCCCATTAGAAGTCCTAAGAAAACCACCAAGTATTCGTCATTGTATAAGAAGAAGGGATTATTACTCATGTATTTAATAATAAAACTAATCACATAGAAAACGTTTTGAAGATGAAAAAAAGACATACTTCTGTTGAGGTATTTTTAATGTTTATTTTGAAAGCAATTATTGCCATGGTAACGAGAAAACATAAATTTTGTGATAATCATTTTCCCATTATTTCGAAATTAAACTTACGTAAAAAAGTTAAATGGATGTTTAAAAAATTAATGCATCTCAGATATAATATTCAAGAATCTTATATAAATATTTAATGATTTTCAAATCATACACAGGAATATTCAAGAATCTTATATAAATATTTAATGATTTTCAAATCATATGCAGGAATACCGTTTATCAAAATTTTAACAGATTTGTCGAAATTTTTTTGTGATTTAGAAATATTTGGATTGGAATTTCCGTGTATACATTACAACAGAAGTGATAGAACAAAAAAAAAAAAGAACCCCGTTAAATAATTTCTGTGAATGTAATGCATTGAAGACGAAATAAAATTATTAATATTTTAGTTCCTAAATGCATGGTAGAAGACGAAATTTCATAAATTAAACTTTTATCGGTCAATAAAAGACAATAGTTACAGTTATATCGGATCTCGAGTTGGTTCCAAATAATAATTGCTTGTTGTGTAACGGTTATTTATTATTTTATTTAATTTACACAAGAAAAACAAAGATCAATTCCAAAAATAATAATAATAATATAAAATAAAGCACATAAATTATGAATTTTCAATGCTCGCATACACCATAGCCTTTACAGAAGCTGATTTGCTTTTCACGTCACCAGATGGCGCCTCATATGCATGGGATAACAGTGCGTCGAGTTAAAGAGTATAGAGTTACATGTTCTTGACTATTAATTATATATATATATATTTTGCATTTTTACGTGTTTGAATTAAAAAGAAGTTTTCGAGGAAATTATTTCAGAAGTATTTTGATAAAGTTTTTAAATTATAGAAGATTTAAATGATTAAAATGTCTAAAACCCTCTTAGTGTAAGTATTTTCTGCTAACAGTCCTTTTAAAAACATATATGTATTAAAAATACTTATATCTATCACGAATTTTACTGAATAAATCTAATAAAAAAGACATTAGGCATACTTATTTTACCAGAAACAATAATTTCCTGAACAAATATTATTTATCGACACAAGAATCTGCATTCTTATTTATATTTATTTTTAAAATTAGAAGTAAATTTTAAGTGACAATACAAAATCAAGTATTAAATTTATACAGAAAAACTTCAAAATATTAATAGAATTTTTGTAACATCTATCTTCTATCGAATTCCAGATATCAAGACGGAATACATATACAAAATAAATTGAATAAAATATATACGTGCGCGATATATGATTCGAGAATTTGTTATAAAATATATTTGAGAGTTATATATTTGATTCCTGAATTTCTTATGCAACATTCCAAGAACAATAGGAAAATTCTTTTCAAGTAGCTTTATGTGATACGCTGGTTGTGTAGACTTCCAGATGATATATCAATTCCTCTTATTATAAGAGAAAAACCAGACAAAATCGAAGAGACATTTCTTTTTTTAAAAAAAAGAAATTGCCATTATTTAATCGGATTTATACTTTTACATAATTAAAGAGTAATTGTAATTTTAATGCAATTGTTTTTTATTAAAATTATTTAATTAATATTTGCGGAATGTAAGTATGCTATACAGTTGTTTTATACTGCAGAATATTGTTTTATCACTTTCGATTCTGTAGTATAATACATAGTCAAGTATTAGAAGATTTATTAAAAACAGAGGAGTGAGATAATTCAGGGATAAATGTGTAATAAAAAATTGAATTTTTTTTCTCTTGTAAAAGCTTGTTGTTCAAGTACTAGAGTGTTGAATTTATTAACCTAGTTAACATACCTGCTAACGTGAATGTGAAGATGCTTATAGTTTCTCGCAAGATTGTTACTGCTTTTATTAAACAGATATAAAAGTATTGTAATATAAAATAATAATATAAAAATATTATGACTTATATAAGAACGTGAATGGAAACGAAACTTTTTAGAGAATAAATTGATAATCAACGAAGCTCAACATTGCAAAATATGCTTTAATTCCAGTTTAATACTACCAATAATTTTTAATGAAGAACACGTTTCCGTCCAATCAAAATTTTCTTTTTATTCCAATGTATGAATAAAAGACATGATCCTTTTCAACAACCAATTATTAAAAATATAACAAAAAATCTGTTTTAAGGTATCCGAACACGTTCGGAGTACTTTTCGACAAAATAACATGTTTAAACATTCTAAATGTTTTTATGACTCAATGCCAATCAATATACTAACATTTAACCAACAATATTTAAAATAAATTGCCTCAATTTCATAAAAATCACAATTGTATGTGAAATTTTAACAATATTTTTGTAAAACTTCAAAGCAATTAGAGAAAAAAGTAATAAATTTATGTTAGTAAAAGTATTACGAAAACAATTTAGATGCATTTATCTAGAGAATGTACTAAAATTTTAATATTTTATTAAAATTTTAAAATTTTAGAGCTGATTGAGTAAACATTATAAGAAAAATCACACTCTTTAGGAAACCATTATTTAAATAACAAGCCCTAACTCAAAAAGTATTCATACAATAAGAAATATTTTAGTAAATTCTCTAGAAAATAGCACAAATATGAGGTTTAAAAAGTTTTATCGAAATACATTCGTAATATTTTGAGTTATCAGACTCACCATGATAGATTTCGAACAATTTAAATGACCACTTCTGGTAGATCAAAGACCCACTTCTCCGGTTTTTCTAACTTAATAAAATTGATTGTAGATTAGCCTCTAGGTAGCGTTGAAACAAAATAAAGCATGTTTTATAAAGCCAAAAGATGTCTCTATTTAATAAAATAGAAAACAAAAATATCTGTCTTGACCGAATTTGGTAATTTTCAACATGTTCGGAAACCTTAAGAGATGTGTTTAATTTCATTAATTCATTGATAGAGAAAGAAGATATAAATTCCAAATTATTTATTCATTGCATGTATATTAAAATTATACTAACTCGATTATGATATTAACTCGATTACACTGACCCAATGCAATGAAATAGTTTCCATCTTATATTTCAACGATTTATCATTATTTTAATTGTTAATTTCGTTAATAGCCAGGACTAGTTTTTTTCTTATAAAAAGGGATAGGGAAAAAATAACGGTTTTAGGAGGAAGTATTCATTTTCAGTATTATTTTTTTATATATTTTCTTTTCTACATTAGTACTGATACCATGAGATGAATTATGTACATAATTGTTTCATTATACAGCCTAAATTAATCATACTAAATGAATGACTGTTGCTCATGAAAATTATTGTTATGTGTCTTGTAATTAATTAAATTTTTGTTCATTGATGAGGCACATGCTTATTTCATCGCTCCCTGTCTTTCTTTCTCTCTCAGGCATATATTCCTTTAATAAATGCTAGAAATATTGTTGAACTTAATAAATTATTTTCCATGATCAATCATTGCTATTCTAAAAATCATTACGATGCAACTGTATACGTATTACAACACTTAGCGGTATGATAAGAGAAATATGCAATTAATTATAATAAGACAAAAATTCTTTACTGTAGAAATTAGAGGAGAATGCTGCTGTTGTCCCGAAGGGAAGCAATGAATGTTGCCAGAGCCTGAGATAGGATGGATTTCTTTACGATAGATGACGACACCACCTATCTCCACCTCCACAATTTAGGCGTGGAACTGGAGGGAAGGGAAAGATTCTCCAGCCCCCTGCACTTGTGGTTTCTGCTGCGACCACCCACAAGACGTTCGGACCCACTGATTTAACGAACACGTACTCCGTGTGTACTCGAAGGGTATTTGGTGGCATCGGGAATCGAACCCAGGCCTTCCAATCTGGAGTCCGAAGCTCTAACCTCAAGGCTACCCAATGCCCTAGGAGAATGTAGTAATTTAATTATTTAATAAGGCATGAGATTGTATTGATAAAAAAAAGGAATAGACACACGCGTTATTTTATCTTTTTGACTCTGTTGGAATCCATGGTAATATTTTCAATTCAAATTACGGATACTGATCTGCTTTCTAATTTAAATTTTTCGATAAATAACAAACGAGCAAAACTAAAAACAATACAGAAATTGTTCTGTTCACTCAGCGTTTAATATATAAAAAGTAGTGCTAAAAATATGTGATTGTCTTTACCTAATGCTTAATAATTATTAGGATAGAGAACTTTTGAGTCAGTTAGCACATAATTATAGAATAATTATAAAAAATGCTTATGTCTCTAGTGACATCTAATTGAAATTTGAAGCATTCATTACCTTACTGGATAAAAAAAATACGCGCGTGCGTGGTGCGTTATTAAAAAATTACAAATAACCATACGTGGTCTTGCAGATTATAATGATCATCCATCCCTGATAGAGATCGAGGAATTAAAACTTAAACCCACTACTCTTCACGATTCGTGAAATTAGGGTTAGAATTTGGTGGGTCATGGAATAAATGCTATCTCCATCAGAAAATCATTGTGTGGAGTAAGTTAAGATATTACTCTCATGAAATGCAAAGTATTTTAATCCCTCGGTTAATTTGAGGTGGTAAGGAATATAGGACAGGGATGGCGAGAACCAGTGGCACGCGTGCCATTGATGGCACGCGACACAATATTTTTGGTGCGCCAGTGATCAAAATGGCTTGCATTTTATTTCAAAATTTCAAAGTTCTCTGTGAAATATTACAAACAAACGCTAGTGATCGGGCGCATGGAGCACACTCGTTTGTTATTGATTCGCCTTAGTTACGTTGCAGACTATCAGACTTGCTTACAAGGTAAAGTTTGTCTACGCATAGCATAGTCAGTTTCATTGACACAACTGTATTTTGAAGTTTATCTGTGTTATATTTACGATTTTTAACTTTTATTTAACTTGGCTAGTTCATCAAAAGAACAATAAGTGCAAAATAGTAAGTGTAATAGAGAATTTAAAATTTGGTGGTAAGAGAAACATTAGTAAATGCGACAAAGCGATGTGTGTTTTATATTCTGGAATAGTGATATGCAAAACTGCTCAAAATCAGCATGTATTCTACAAAAAGTAACATCTTACAATACTAATATAAGTTATTTATCATTCACACAATCTGCAACATCAGAAGCCACACTAATGTTACTTTAATTTGAATTACACGTATAGCCAAAATATTTACAACTATACAGTGTGATAAGTATTTTTTCGTGGTAAACAGACTTTAGTGTTATTAGTATTTAGTGTTATTATTTTTCCAATAATTTCAAATCTACACCTTATTAAATACTTCTTTAGAAAAAATGGCACGTTGATTCATAAAGGTTCGCCACACATCCCCGGTATAGAAGAATAAAGTATCAACTAAAATGTTGTTTTTACCTCTGTACTATAAATTCAAATTATGATATTTCTCATTTTTATATAATTCTCGATTACTACAGCAAATCAATGTTTTTCTCCTTTCTTGAAAAGAATAATAAGTAGAAATTTCAAACAAAAAAAGGGATTTGGTTTTTTTTGTTTAGACAAACATCAGATACCGGAATATATATATATATATATATATATATATATATATATATATATATATATATATATATATATATATATATATATACTGCTCAAAACAATTAAAGGATATTAAAAGTTTTATATAAAATAAAGATATAAGCGAATTTTTTTTTTTGCCGAAAATGGAAGAAGAGAATCACAAATGCAAATTTTTCTGATTTTCAAACTGTGCAGTATACTAATTTTGAGTTCGACGTCAAAAACGTCACTTCAGCGGCAGCGAATGAAATTTGACGTTCAACTGAAATGGAGACAAGGATGATCGGCATTCAGTGACTGCTTTGTTTCGATGAGTACGATGTCTCAGCGAAGTCATTTAACCGATTCAGAAGCTTGGAGAGTTGTTGGTAGGTTAGAAGGAGGCCAAACTCAAGCCGAAGTAGCGGAAGCCAATGGAGTGTCACAAAGTGTGATTTCCAGTATCTGGAACCGTTTTTTTGGAGACTGGAAGTGCAGGCCGAAGACCAGGACAAGGTCGTAGATGGGCAACAACGCCCAATGAAGATCGTAATTTAGTGTAAACGGCTCCAAGACACCGATATATGAACGCTACTCTTCTCCAACAACACCTTCGCTCGGCTACTGGCACCACGGTTTCAACTCAGACTGTCCGAAACCGGCTCCATGGTGTAGGTCTGTATGTTCGCCGACCGATGATATGTGTTAGACTAACATCAATGCATCGTCGCGACCGCAGGGAGTGGGCAACAGAGCATGTGAACGTGAAGAGAAATGAATGGAGCAATGTTCTTTTTTCTGACGAGTCCCGTTTTTCTGTCCATCCGGATAATAGGCGTATTTTCATCTGGAGGGACCGTGGAAGTAGGAATAATCCTGCATTCGTGCACGAAAGTGTCAGATTTGGCGGTGGGGGAGTGTTGGTGTATGGTGGCATCTCCACTGACGGGCGCACAGACTTCTACATCATTCGAGATGGACCTCTGACTTCTCGACGATATAGGAATGAGATCCTCAGACCTATTGTAGTCCCTTACGCTGCAGTAATCGGAGATGACTTCATTTAAATGGACGATAACTGCAGGCCATATCGTGCTAACCTAGAGGAGAATTTTTTTTTCGAGGAAGGAATCGTACGAATGGAATGGCCAACGTGTTCTCCAGACATGAATCCAATAGAGCACGTTTGGGACTCTCTAGGAAGACGAGTTGCTGGCCGCCAACCACCCCCACAAACTCTCCAAGAACTGGAAAGAGCTCTTCTGGAAGAGTGCGACAAAATATCCCAACTCATGATTAATAGCCTCATTGACTCCATGCCTCAAAGGTGCTCAACGTTGCTGGCCGTCAGTGGAAACCATACCCCCTACTGAAAATGATTTCCTTTGAAGAAAACGCATTTTCTTATTCTTTTTTTCTCATATGCACAAATTCTGTTTTTTTCCTTTTGTACACAAAATGTGTAATTTATTCTCATATAACCTACTACGTCTGTCGACCATGTAGCAATCGACCATGTAACCATGAAGCTAAAATGTTTCCCAGCCACAAGATCCACCAAAACCGCAATATCCTTTAATTATTTAGAGCAGTATATATATATATATATATATACATATGACGGAATCACAATATTAAGTGACAAAATAAAAAGCAATTTTCCTTGCAATTTTCCATTTTCCTTTCTACATATGCTGTTGGACTATGCCTACACCATATGTTCTGTGAAAAATTTCATTTATATATATATATATATATATATATATATATATATATATATATATATATATATATATATATATATATATAAATATATATATATATATATATATATATATATAATATATATATATATATATATATATATATATAATATATATATATATATATATTATAAATATATATATATATATATATATATATAAATATATATATAATATATATATGTATTTTATATATATATATATATATATATAAATATATATATATATATATTTATATATATATATATATATATATATATAATATATATATATATATATATAAATATATATAAATATATATATTAATATATATATATATATAATATATATATATATATATGTATTTTTATATTATATATATATATATTATATATATATATTATATATTATTTATATATTTATATATTTATATATATATATTTTATATATATTATATATATATATATATATTTATATAATTTTATATATTTATATATATATTTATATATTTATATATTTATATATATATATATTTATATATTTATATATATATATATATATATATATATATATATATATATATATATATATATATATATATATATAAATGAAATTTTTCACAGAAATCGTTTCACTCTCCATCAGCATTATCTTTTATTTTATTGCCATTAAGGAACATTTTTCGTTTTGATTTCTTATAACTTTAAAAAAATATATCGACTAAACTATGTATGTTTCGATTTATGCAAAGTATGGTAGATTTGATTAACCTATTGTAATGATGCACTTTTTTAAAGAGTTGAAAATTAACATTTTTTTAAAAAAAATTGTGAAAAAATACAATGTGTTTATAGTATTATATAAAAAAGCATTCTTATTTAGTTTAATACATATGATAAAAAAATACATGTATTCAATAAACAACAATTCTATTAATGATGTAATACACATATAAAAATTAAAATAAAGGAACAACAATTGCTTTATATTTGTATCATGAAGCAGGAATCATAACTTTCTTCTAAAGAAAAACATTAAGAACAAAATATTAAAACGCGTTAGTTAATTTAAGTTTCTTAAGGATTTCCAATTGTATAAATAATACTCAATATAATACGAACTTAAAATATCTCTCATGAATTCTTATTTGTTGATATTCTTTTTTATAATGTATGGAATTAGATAATATAATATATATAATCAATGTGCTTTTCTTAACCTGAAAAGTCTATATGTTATAACATAAGAGTCCTAAGCTCAGAACTTTCTCTTTTTTAACCGTTTTCTGTTAACCTGATTCCTTTCCTGCTTTACAAGTCAAGAGAGTGTACGATGAACATGTTTCAGAAGTAATTTCAGTAGCGAAAAAACAACCAGATGATTATTTTGCTCTAAAGATTGGTTTTAATCTGAGTGCTAAGTTTGGGAGAGAAGCTTCTTAATATACAAAAATTTATTTTTCTCAAATAGATCTAACTTGTATTTGGAGAGGACAGTTGACAGAGAATCTTAAATTTCAAAGTATTTCTGATCAAAAGCTTGCAGTCATTAAATGAAGAGAAATCAATTTATAAAATTATAGATGTTTTGAAATGCAAAATTTTAAAATCATTTTGAGCAAATAAATTAAATATGTTTATTTTACTTTTAGGGAATCTAAGCGAAATATTCAAAATTTAAGCATACATACAGGCATTAAATGTGATATTTTAAAGGCATTGTAACTCAAAAGTAATTCATTTGGAACTATAATTTTATTTTTTGAACTAATTTCAATTTATGAAGTATTGTTTTAAGGATGTTTTCGCCATCTGTGTGAGAGCGGGAACTTAACGCGGAGCACATTTTTTCGGACAGAAAAAAATTCCTCAATTTTTATAAAAATTTGGGACATTGTAACTCATGCATTTGTTTATAATATAGTGTTTTTAAGATTACAAAATATTTAATAAATAATTAGTTTTTACTGTTCGCATGTAAAGAAATAGCTCATTTACCATTATGGTATAGGGTGTGAAAATCTATGCGAAACACATTTTATAAAGGAAAAATTTGTCAACTTGGATAAAAATGAGTAGTGTGATAAAATAACTGATTCTCTACAGGATAGTGAAGCCAGAGAGTATAATATTAATTATTGAGTACATTTATATCTGAAAAAAATATTCCGAATTTGGGACATATTCAGTAATATTAGCCAAAGACACAGCCTTAATACATAACTACTCATTATATAGTACAATATTTCATTTAATTACATACAATTTTAAGGCCTGTGCAATGGCTTTGACTTTAAAGTAAATAAAAAATGGAAAAGTTTTGCTGTTATTTAAATATTTGAACATTCTTTTAGAAGGCTGTTCATTCTATTTTTCGCTTTAAAGAAATGCAAATCATTTCGAAACTAATTTGTTTTAGAATATTCATAGAATTTTAGTCACAACTTCCACTTAAATAATGAGACATGATAATAAGCAGTTAAGAGGATTATACTTTTCACTGTATGTCTTTTTGCTCAGCTTTTTTAAAGGTTATTTTCTATAGAAAAATATGAATTTCACACATAGTAGAAAATCACGATACGTTTCATGTGAATACTTCATAATGAGTTTTAATAGTAATAATACTTTTATGGTAATTAGTTTTGATATGCATAAGTACCAGGTATAATTATGGAACACGTATTTCTTTAAAATGTTTTCAAAGAGTATTTAATAAAATGTATTAATAATAATAATAATAATAATCAAGAGAATCCTGCATGCCATCTTGAGTTTTTAGCATTCCTCCTGGTTCACGAGAGAGACTTTAAATATGGAAATTTCTTAAGAAGAGTTGGAAACCTCTCTCTCTCTCTCTTTATACTTACAATGTTAAATTGGCTGTTTTCGATGTACCTTTTCTCAAAATATGTTATATGTGCATGCTTAAAATTTCTCATACAATTAAAGTACACCTTTCTCATTATACTGAAATGAGCTTTTAGCTAATTTTGAATTTTTAAAATAATTTAGGAAAATTTTAACAAACATTGAGTAATTTGACACATTTTTTATATAAAAAAATTGTAAAAAATAAAATTTTTGTGTTTTTAGAAAATGCTCATTTCAGTATATATTAGACATCATTATAAAAATATAAAAAATGTACATACCTGTGAACAGTAGTTTCTCAGAAAAGGTACATTGAACATCAAAATTTACATTTTGATACAATAAAAGATACATGTTTTGGTTTATTTCAGCCGTTAAACCTTTAAGTAAAAACGAAGTACTTTGTTTATATTTTTCGCCGTTCAAATGGGCGTGGCCCAGCTTCAACGATTATTTAAAAATTGACTTTAAGGGCTTCTAATTACGCTAGAGGTAAAAGTAAGATATTTTTAGAAAGGTTAAAATCTATTCAATTTGATAAAGTAAAAATTTCAAATTGTCAAAAAAATAAGATTTTAGCTTTCCCAAATTCCTCAACAAAACAGATTAATAACCAAAAAAACTTCATGCAATTTGAAGGTTAGCCATAGCTGATTATAATCATACGACTTTATTTGAACTTAACAGTTAGTACAGTTTTAATGGATTATGTAAGTTTGTAAATAATAATGTTTCTATTTATTAAAGTATTTATTAAGTCCAAACCCCTTAAGTACTTATTAAAGTCCACCCTCCTAAATCCTTTCAGTTAATTCTGGTTTTTTAAAGTTAATTTTACAGAATGTAAATACAATCCAACACTTAAAGAGTTAACTCCTAAAGCAAAATCTTATAAAAAATTAAGATTACTTTTAATTTTAAAGGAATTTAAGTACTATAAAAACATCCATGAATACCTTTAAGTCTCATGAACTATCAAGAAATACATTTAGAGTAGTTTATAAATTAGTAGTGTAAACTAGCAGTAGATGTACAGTTCCCGGATTCTGCCCCCTTTGCCTTGATTCTTTTTTCGATTTATTATAATACTATGCATATATTACGTAAAATTTAATTAAGAGTATTTTTGTATAACTAATTTTATTAAATAATTTATTTAATTTATTTTTACTGTTTTTGGTTCCCAATAATCAACAAATTCAAAATAATATGTTTGGTGGGGTATTGAGGTAGAATTTCAACCCTGGACCCATCCCCCTTTGAATAATTCCTGTTTTCGCCTCTGTAAATTAGTATACATAAACTAGTATTTTAAATTTTAAGAATCAGATTACCTAAACGCCATCTCAAAGCTAGGTAGCTAACAAAATGTTTGACAAATACTTAAAACACATTTTTAATAAATAGGTGTAATTTTTAAATTGCATGAATTATTAATCTGATAATATAGTAAAGAATTTGACTATAATGAAGACAAAAATATATTTATAAAGGAAAAGAGCAACGTGTTTTATACGTAAATTACATAATCAATACACGCAAAAGCTGAAAGAAACATTATTAGTACATTTAAAAAAAACCCTAAATAATGCATTTTTTTAGTAACGATATAAAAAATAATTAAAAATGAAAAAAAAAAGAGGAATTGTTTTTTTTCAATGTTACGGCATTAAATAAAAGATCATAAGCTCTTTTTTTATAAAAACTAAAAGTTTATTTAAAATAAATATATGCATAATGATTAATACTAAATGTAATATACACCTGAATTTGCAAACAAAATATTTCTTTTGAAACTAAAATATTATTTAATTATTTTTCTATGTCTCAGAAACAAAACTAAGTAAATTTTCCTTTGTAATGACTTTTATGCGATCAGTACAACAGATTTCTATACAAAGTACGCAACAGGCTTAAAGAAAGATTTAAATGGCATAAAATATTCGATGTCATCTAAATAACTATACATTTACTGAACTCAGCATTATAAAAATTTATACATGTCTTAAATAAAGAAAACGTGAACCCCAAAATAAAATATTTTTATATAATTGCACACTTTATATAATGCTCGCATCAGGAGAAATTTATTTAGTTTTACTTATCAGGCATAAAATTAATCAAGATCCTCACACGAAAAGTAATTAGTAAATTTACAAATTGTCTTCATTAAAACGTATTGCTTAAAACTGTTTTGAAGAAATTTGCTAATATAATCTTAAATTTTATAACGAATAAACATCGAAATAAATAAAGAATCGACGATGTTTAAGAACTGCCAAAAATGTAAAATTTTCATTAAAAGAAGTAATTTTATTTTTGGTATGCAAAATTATATTTCATTAAGAACCATTGTCAATTTTAAATTTCCAAGTAAAATTCCAATTTTAACAATGTTCTTAGGAAAGCAATTCTACTGAATAGGATACCGAATCATTGCAATGTTTTTAGCATTTTTGTAAAAAAAAAAAAAAAAAAAAAAAAAAAAAAAATAGCATTATCGAATATTTAATCGCTGCTTAGTATGTCCATATTCTATGTTTAATTTATCTATCAATTACATATGATTTTTATTCATGAACTTTTAAAAGCCTTTATTCATGTTAACTCCAATAATAATCCAATTAACCTTATACTTTTAATTTATGTACCAAAGTATTCTTATTCAGAATTGTGTAAACATATTGTTCACTATCAGTTTCAAAGCCTCTAATTGAATATGTCAGATACCATTAAATGTTTTCAAATTTTACCCTCGATATTAGAATATTCAATTTCTTCCATTAGCGAAAATGAATTTTCCCAGGATATGACTTTAAATGATGCCTTACAGAATTCACAAAATTAATCTTGTAAATAGCAAATGATTACTGAAACGTTATTACCCCTAGCTCAAGTTAAACTAATGATTTTACTAATAACTTTTATGAATGCCTTCAATTATGTTGAAATGTGCATTGTATTTCATTATACTTTGCATTATGATTGAAAATATTTACTCCAAATTGTTTGAGGGAGCAATTCTCTGTTGAATTCACTTAACTTTCGCAGAAGAATATATTTTATAAGATTCTGGTTCTTGACTTTCACCAAAGAGAGAATAAAAGTAACAAGACATTTTTTCGAGTTTCATTTGAAATTATAACGATGCATTTTAATGGAATGCAGTTTTATTTTCTAAAACTTTAACGATAGTATCAAATCTTTCTTTGCTTAAAATAAGGATAAAAAGAGGTTTATTTCGAACATTGCATGTAAAATTTTAAAAGAAAGAGATCCCTGTTCAAAAAAACTTAAAGGATCACAAAACTTATTGTTAAGATGTTATTTTAAATTCAAATTCGTATTTCACTGAATTGTACTTACCCAATTTTGTTCTAGATTTAGAAGTAAGAGAAATATAATACATTTCTCTTATTTTTTTCTCTCTTGAAGGAAGATAATATCTACCTTCAAGAGAGAAGATCATTAAAATGTTTAAAAGTCGTCGTAAATTTTGCCGTCGTAAATAATTACTTTAATCATCAATAGAAATGAACGCATTTCTTTCAAATCCTAAACAATTATAAAAATGTTTTTATTTTATTTTATTAAAAACATTTAATTAGTTCAGAAGTTTGAATATATTTATTTCCCTCAATATGAAAAAATCGAAAGTTTATATATATATAGGATGAAATATTACAAATTATTCATTTTTTAAGGATATCTTATTTTATAAAATATTTGGAATGTGAAAGACTTCATGATGTATAAAAAGAGTAGCTTAGTAATTAAACGTAAAGAATTAGGCTTAGTTATCCTTAGAAATTAATTGTAAAAGAATTAGAGATCAGAATAAAAATTTGAATAAGAATTAGATATATGATAAGAAATTTGAGAAATCATAAAACACGTTGTGTACCACACAAAAAATGTTTTTTTTTTATTAAATAAAACTATTTGAGACATCTATTTTTCTATCAAAAAATTATATGGGAAAAAGTTATTATATAAGAGATTCCTTCCATGAGAAAAACAATATGTATTAAACAACAGTAAGATTATACCCGTATGTATATAACCCGTTTGAACTCAAAATATTTTTATATTTTTCAGGAAATGATGTTTTCAAAAAAATTTTATGATATCTTTACATTTGTATTCTTACTTTTATATCTTAACTTTCTACGTCGTAAAAAAAAGGTGAAATAAAAAAAGGCAAGTGAAAAAAGTTGATATGTGAAGGTAAATGCAAATGAATTGTTTAGTTTTAATATTATTACTGCCAACAGTGAGGATTTATTAAAGTTTCTTAAGCTAACTTGGAAAAAAATATATTATTTTATTAATAGATCTTGAGGATCATCTAATAGACGCTAAGAGAACATCCCATTGAAATCACTGTAATCAATGATATGTAGCTCCAGAAATCAAACATAATTACTATACTCCATCATTTTTGCCTCATTAAATTTTTAACATAAATGCACTATTTTTTCACTAGAGTGAATTCTATTTATCTGCCTTCAAAATATTTTTTCAATAGCAATATAAAATCATTTGGCTAGATGCAGTATGCATACGGACATTAAGTTTGTTTTTTTCTTATCAAGGTTTTATGCAGATCCTTAGTAGGTGTGAAATTTAAAGCTAACACGGCGATTAACTTGCTAAAAAACGTCTTACATATGAGAATCTTTCATATACATTGCTGTTTCTATTGTCTGAACTAAATATTCAGATTTATTTGTATAAAGATATATATGTGTATATACATATATTGTTATAAGTTAGTAATACAAGTCATTATATTTGAATAAAAGCTCTAAACTCGAGATAATCTTAAGATTATTTTTCGACATTTTCAATCATCTTCTATGGTGCTAGAAATATAAAGTTTTCTTAAATTAAAGTAACTATTCAGTAAGATAAAAAAGTTTATTGGACTTTTAACACACAAAAAGTTTTAAAAAGTATTAAATGAAAACATAAAGTTCTACTAGTCGTCATTGAACAAGACAGCTACAGTTACACTGTTATACCTAAAAAGTGACAATGAGTAAAGGCAGTTGAAATAGTTCTTAATTCACCAATCTCCTCTCTCAATTTTCTATAAAAATAATCTTTGACAAATTAATGTGTCATTAAAGATTTATGAAATTTAACAGGAAGCTAATTCTCTAAAATGAAATACCTTTGTTAAAGTGTAAGAAACAAGTCATCTTTGAACAGGAATATGCACAAGAAGGTCCAACAAAAAAAAAGGAGATTTTGCTATAGCAAAAAAAAGTAGGAATAATAATTAATAAAAATAAATTAGAATTTGTTCGTTTAAGTTGATTGCTTGCATTTTGAATATGTAAATAATAGCTTATTGGGTGAATGAATTCAATAAATAAAATAAAAGAATTAGTTTTTTCTCTTAACAGAATTGGTTGCTTTCATATCTATATTTTCAATTGAAAATTTTAATTTTTGTGGCCATGTATAGTTTTAAAAAAATATGAAGTCTTAATTTTCTAAGAATAAAATATTTAAAATAAAACCAACTTTGTTTTTTCTTGAAAATTAAAAGCTTTTCGTACAAAAAGGTATATTTTTATTGGCGTCGGTGTTGATTACTCATTTTCTTTTAAATTTTTTTGTCCTTTGGGAATTTTACAAACATATTTGTTCCAAGGCTTAAAGTTAATTTTATGAGATACAAACAGTAATACTTTTTATCTGCGATATATAGTTAAAAGATACTTTAAGATATTGAAGAGATTCACGGAAATCTTCATACAAGACAAAGAGATACACTCATTTTTATTTGTGTACATCATCATTTTAAATTTATGAGAAGGATTTAACACATTCCCAGTCTCCAGGTAATATAAACTACAACATCATTTGCTTCAGTTTAAATGGAAATCATTTAAAATAAGCTATTTCCCAAGTACAAATTTCTGAACAACATTTAGAATTCATTGAGAATCATTCTTATGAAGTTAATCCATTCCATTTATCACATTTTCCATCGACTTAGAAACGTTTTAAAATAGATCCCTGGGGAAACCTAAGCGTGAAGAAATTTATCGGTAACGGTTTATAAGGGTTAAGTAGAATTTCGAAGAACCAAGTAGCTTTTAATTCTTTCTAATACATTAAATTGATATATTCGGGCAATATATGTTATAGTTTGCATTAATATTTGCATACTGAACAGGACTTACAAGTGGAATATAAATGAAATTTGCTACTATATTAGTAAGGTTGGTGGATAAGCACGTGATAAATTATTTTGAAGAGGAAAGCCGCATGAGATTTTTTCATTAATTTTCTTTTAGCCACCAAATTGGGTTGGTTAAGAAACTCTAATGTAATTACCTTGAACACTGTGCATTATTATTTAAAATACTTATAATTAAATATATGCATTTCAAAACTACTTGATTGAATGGGGATTTTAAGCATATTATAGCAATATCATAAAATGAAAACCATATTAAATAAATCATGGAGTGAGCGACTCCCTCCTGAAGTTGCTCCTTCACCGTCTAGCCGACCTAAGAGTGTAGGAGGAATAAAAGCAGAACCAGAAACTTCCATTATAACACAATTATTTATTCTACTAAAACTCACTAATCACAACAGTTTAATCTCTAAGTGAATGTCAAAAGAGTAGTAGATAGAAAGCAATAAATATTAATCAAACAAGCGCAAGTAACCAATCTAAACTAATCTAATCTATCGTCAATTACAAACACCCAATCCACTAATTTAATACAGTGGCAAACACTGTTCTTAATTTTAAGCTGCGAAAATCTACTTTATCTCGCCTGAGTGGCGAATGTAACAGATTCTCAGCTCCCTTTCCTTACAATTACAAAACTCTGACTTCATGTAAACGAACTAATTTAAATATCAAGGTTTCTTCTTGAGAGGGATGGTTGTGATTTAAACGCGAATGCTAGCCCAAAGATTCCCCAAGAGGATTAGTGTGAAGGTCGCGTAAAGATCCGTCGCAATGTGACGGTTAAAAATTAATGTTTATGTTACAAAAATGATAATTACAACTGAAAAAATGGTGCGATATGATTTTGACCAATCAAAACAAAAAAATTTAAATTAAAAAAAATAAAAAGTTATTTTCTTTAAAATTTAAATTTATTTAAAATGTTGCATTTTTTAGTCTGGAAAATACCAGCTTCCTAACTTATACTGTAAAATATTCTGATGAATTTTTTTTTGTGTGTTAGAGTTTAACGCTTGATTTTGTCGAACATCTAAAGCTCTCGAGTTGGTATGGTGTGGAAGTTTGAAAAGTGGGATATTAAATGAGACGGCATCTTCGTTACCTTATAACGGTCTCCTCAACGGGTTCCGTACTCTAGAGATTGTGACTCGAACCCGACTTTACAATAGGAGGTGACACCATGACAGAAAAAACTTGGAAAAAACTACAGACACAAATAATCAAGTTAATGGTTTTATTGATCTATACTCAAGGATTACGAGGAAAATGAACTACACTGCTGGTCACCCTAAATGCAACACCCTGAAGGAAGCATGCAAATCACATGAAATTTACAACATATATTATCGTAGGTGAGATATGCAAATGATTGGAATTTCTGCACAGACACACATCACAAGGGCCTGTGGCGCCACCTCAAAGCGCTATTTAAGGCTTGGAGATTGCGACAATTTCAAGTTCCACAATTGTGTTTTTCTTGTGGTTTTTTTCAAAAAATGATTAGTAGTAGAAAACAGCGATCAGCTTTTGATCAAGTATCCGAGTTCGACAGAGGAAGAATAGTGGCCTACC
>BMAU01016025.1:600000-751424 GCA_019973935.1 Trichonephila clavipes | reverse complement strand
GTGTGGCAATATTTAAGAAAATATCACGCGCAACGTAAAATTTAATTGTTTCTTAAAAAGGTTTCTTATTTTCATATGCTTATAATTTTTAAAATTATGATTATATTTAAACATTTTACACTTTTTTGAAACCTCATTCATTTCTAAATTATGTGCAAAAGTATCAAAATATTTAGTTTTAACCTCAAAGGATTATATCTAATCGAAAATTGCTTACTTATACTGCTCCCAAGACAAAGCTAACACCCTTGAGACTTCTTAAATACATATATTGAATTATTTTTATCTAATATCTATTACTTCTAATTTAAAGCAACCGTAGTAAATTGCTTAAATGACAGTATAATTAAAAGCGTGCGCAATACTTTTAAAATTAAATTATTGTAATATAGTTTTAATGATTTGTCAGTTAAAATGTACAAATATCATTCAAGCAATATTTTTAAAGTTTTTAAATACCTTTAAATACATATACAGAGAAAGAGAGATAAAAAGAAAGACCATAAATATATATATATATGTAGTAGCCACCCACACCAGTAGGCGCCGCAGTGACTATTAATTGAAACTACCAACATTATCTGTAACTGTGTTTCCAGCAGACATGTTGAATGTAAAACTGAGCGCTTAACTATGTGGTGAGAGAATGGACGTGTTGCGCGGATATTTCGCTAGCTGATGTTAAGGGCTGCCACCGCCCTCCTTTTTATTCATTCTATTTTAGTATTTGTCTTGTGTCGCATCACCTTTTTAACTAATTAACTAATTAATATGTGAACTATGCCTTTATGTTCATTTCCAACCCGAAAAGAGGTGTGAATCCTCACCTCATATAATACCGTGACCCCACCGTAAAATTTTGAAAAGTGAATTCAAAATTAAATGAAGCCTAAAGCAGTGGCTTGTATTCTACGAACCCCATTGATTAAATAAGATTTTGTATGGATTTAGCACTTTTTGTCGTTTATATTTGCAGTAGTTTTTCATTGAGACATTGAACTGACAACAGAAGAAAGGAACAATCCCGTAAACACTGTTCCAGTATATTCCAAATATATATATTTTTTGGTTTAATTAAGATTTGGGTTTTGTGGTTGGCAATTAATTCGGAGAAATGAGTCTTAATGATTCCTGAATTAATTTTGAATGTGCGCTTCGGGGGGATAGGGGCACTGCCGTTCTGGCATATGCCAGATCCCTTGCAGAAGAAGAGTTTCATTGATGGAATTATCCAGCCACTTTCATTTTATTTTTGCAAAATATTACTGACCTCACACCTGATCCATTGAAGCAAACTTGGATCCTAATATTGACTCTATTTGCCTGCACAGATGGTACAATACACGAAGAAACCATTGCTTCGTGAAATTCCCCTCTTACTCTAATGCAGGCGAACCAGTGGCACGCGTGCCATTGATGGCACGCGGCACAATATTTTTGGCATGCCAGTTATCAAAATGGCTAGCAATGTATTTCAGAATTTCAAAGTTCACTATGAAGTATTACGAGCAAACGCGAATAATCCGGGGTGGGGAGCATATTCGTTTGTTATTGCCTTGCCTTAGTTACGTCGCAGCTACCATTGCTTATGAGGTAAAGTTTGTCTACGCATAGCATAGTCAGTTTCATTGACACAACTGTATTTTAAAGTTTATCTGTGTTATATTTACGATTTTTAACTGTTATTTAACATGGGTAGTTCATCAAAAGTGCAATAAGTGTAAGATAGTAAAATTTGGTGGACCAAGAAACATAGCATTATTAGTAAAGGCGACCAAGAGGCGTGTGTTTTATATTCTGGAATAGTGGCATGCAGAGCTGCTCAAATTCAGCATGTTTTCTACAAAAAGTAACATCTTACAATCCTAATATAAGCTATTTATCATCCACACAATGTGCAACATCAGAAGTCACACTAATGTTACTTTAATCTGAATTACACGTATAGCTGAAATATTTATAACTATACAGTGCAAAAAGTATTTTTTCGTGGTAAATAGAGTGTTTTGTGTTGTTAGTATTTAGTTTTATTATTTTCCCAATAATTACAAGTCAAAATTATTTGACGGCACGTCTATACTTTATTAAACACTTCTTTAGAAAAAATGGCACGTTTATGTATAAAGGTTCGCCACCCCTGCTCTAATGCACCTGGAATAGACTAACTCTAGACTCCACATGACATTGTTCCATTGTTCAGCATTTCAATTTTTGTGTTCTTGAACAAATTAGATCTGCTTTTGTTTTCTTATAATCGCCGAAACGAGTGGTTTGGGGGCTCTGCATCAAAAGTCCCATTCCTTTAAGTTCTCGTCGTACTGGGCTTGTTGAAATGTTTTTTGTTTGCACTATGCAACATTGCTGTGGGTTCAACATTTTTTTTGCTAGTTTTTTTCATCAATCGCTAGAGATCTGCGGTTCCAAGAATTTAAAAGTTTTTTCCGATCATATTTATTTAAAGATGTTTATGGTTTTCACCACTATTCTTTCTGATCTTAATAATGTGTTGGACCGCTCTCAATCTAATTCTTGTAATTTTAGAAATACCTTTACTTCAGTGTTTCTCAAACTGTGGGACGCCCCCCTGGGGGCTGTAACCCTGCGAGGGGGGCGCGAGCATATTGAAAATAAAAGGTTTAAAAAATAATTTTTTGGAATGAAGTAAAACAAAATGCTTTCTGACATAATAAAAAAAACACATTTACACTGATATAATTTATTTTTATCATCTGGTGATCATCAAAAATAAAAGATTCCACTTCAAACGCTCATCAGCCATCTTTGATCCTATAACAAAATTTTTAAAAAAATATTTTGTGTGCTTTGCTGTCAATATGAGAACGATATGAGATTTTTTTTTACGTTTCTTTTAACTATACCAAACGCTGAGAGATTTTTTTATTACGTTTCTTTTAACCTAAAATATTACTTTAGCTGACCTTCTAACTTACTGGTATGGTTATCTCCGTCTTTTTTTAGGGAAGTTGTAAATATATATAATATATTTCTGTTTCATCTTTTTCCATGTGAAAGAATTTTATGATATATGGATAAGCATGAGTATTCTGAAACATATAATGCATAATGATAAACGTTTTACACAATTATTTTTTAGAACATGCTACACTTTCTCCATGAACAATTTTGTAGTTTTGATTGCTGTGTTGTACGACATTATGGTTTATAAATGTAAATAAGCAGAATATTAAAAAAATGGGCATCTGTGATCCCTATTGAAGGAAGTTGAAACTGATCAAGCAATTGAAGAACCTACTGAAATAATGCATATTAATCAAGATAGCGAAAGTAAATATCAGAAAAACGTTAGACATAAAACGTTTGAGTTGATTTGTAATTTTCAAATGCTGCCTAAAGATATTTCTGAAGAAAACTATGAAGCCATAATGTAGCACTTCGCCTTGTCAAAAAGACACAAGGAAGAAAAAGTTCAAAATGCTATTTGTAGATCATCAAACAACAGCAAAACTACAAAAACGTGAACACAATATGACAGTTTAGCTGGAAAATAACGTTCCTGTGTTGTTAGCGAAAAGTTTCTGTGATTTATGTCCTTTATTAAGGACACGTACATTTGGAACAGTTTCTTTAGTTTTATTGGATTTTTTCTCAAATTTTCTAGGAAAAATTGAAAAGTTATTATTTTTAGGGGGGTGCGATAAAAATTATGATTGAAAATTGGGTCGCCAGTAGTGAAAGTTTGAGAACCACTGCTTTAGTTGCTTTCGTTAATTGATCCAGGGCAATAATTTGACCCTTTGTTTAAACGCTAATACATTTTATTTGCTATTAGGTGGAACAACTTTACGCATACATTCTACAGAAATTAACAGTAGCTCAGTGTACACTATTTAAAAAAATAAATTAACTGTGGTTATATACGAAAAACTCTGAACTTCCAAAGCATCAAGAGCTCTTAAGTATTTGTATATTCACTTTGCATGGTGACTTTTTTACCAGGTTGTATATCTCAGAAACTGAATACAAAATTTATACGTCACACATCAATTGGTATGGAAAAGCATGAACAAAAAATTGTTTTCCAATATATTTAATTAACTTGTTATACCATTAAATTTTAGATTTTCGTCGTTACCAAAAATAACATCAAATTGAAAATGAGTTAAAACTTTTTTTCTAAGCAATCATCAGTGAATAAAACACAGTTTATTGTAAGTGCTTCGCCAAAATTCATTGAAAATAACGCACTAAGAAAGTTTTTAAGCTTATATTTTTAATATTTAGCAACTATCTTAAATCATTCAATTCACTCGCATAACATGTATATGAACTTATTCCTTTATGCTCAGTAAAATCATAAATGTTAAGAAAACAGATGAGGAATTTTCACATACAATTTTAAAAGCTATTTAAAATTTACGTTTGCTTTTCCTAGATCTTTGCAATTTTCTTTAAAACACATAAGGGATGTGATGCTAATCTGAAAAAATTGATGTATTTTTCTTAAAATAAATGCATGATTCTCCTTGAAGAAGATTATTCACAAGATATTTTTGAAATTATTCAGATATTTGTGGAGAAAAACATTTTGAAATCTATAATGCTTCGTAAACCACAGACAAAGCATCACTGTTAATTCTAAATGTAAGAGAGTTTTTACAAAACTTTATAGAAATTATTGATTGTTTCATTCTTACGAATTATGTATTTCAAAGGACAGTGAAATGGAATTATAAAAGGGCTTACTTTCAAGAATTATGTTTTTACAAAATATAACAGTTTCTTTCGAAATGAATGGAATCAAACAGTAACTCTCTCTCTCATTAACATGGGTTAGGTCACTGTAAAGAATCTATGACCCCTTGACCCATTAAATACGGTTATCTGATTGAAATCAAATGTTATACATAATTAATTCTTTCGGTTTTATTGGATTACTTTTATTTAGAATTAATTCTTCAGTCTAATATTAACATTTTATAAGGCCTTGGTAAGAGAGTAACACCAACTTAATTAATTTTTAAATACCTATGGAAAGCTATTTTCCCAGAAATAATTTGCACTGCTAGCACTTCGGGGATAGCACAACTGATTTCTAGAGATATTCGAGTTACAATCATAAAAGACGACCTTTAAATTTCCTGAATAGCAAAAAAAAAACCCCGCTCGAGATGACTTACGATCGATTTAAGTTGGTGACCACATTCCAACATGACAAAAATCATGTTGACCTTTCTGTTTGTGCTCTACTTAAACACATGAGAAGGGAATAAGATGCGTTTATAAAGCTTGCAATGTCCCATTATGTATCGATTTCTGTTTTCTGAAATTTCATTGAAAGTAATATGCATAAATTCTTAAATTTTTGAATTCAAAATATGTCTAATTTATTATTTTATTGGTATATTTTAATATTTACCAATTAATTTTTTAAACATCATACGATGCAATATAAAAAGAAAAGAAAAGCATACGATATGCCCTACTTTTAAATAGCTAGCTCACAGAAGGTGATGAAAAACATAATTCATAAAAAATTGTCTTAAAATCAAATTAATTTTAAGAAATAAGCTAAATGAATATTATAAATCAATCTTAATCCTAAAAATATTTTAACATAACATTAGTAGAAAATAATCTCGGGATGAGCAAGATCGACTCAGCCTTTCAGACATTCAAGGGGTCGATAAATAAGTACCAAGCTTGCTTGGAAACTAAACACTGGAGGGTTTCGCGTCAGAGTGACCACATCACCACGACATCTGCTCATGCACCTCAGTGCAGAAGGTCATATGTATTGAGATAGGCACAGAAGGCAATGGGCTGTTGCGCCACTAAGTTTAGTGTAGTATTAGTAGAAAATATTGGGTTTACAAAGGATTAACTACTACTTATCTACAAAAAAAATTTTAATAAATGATAAATATTCCTACATAAAAAGGGTTTTTCTTATAATTTCTGTCACACAAATAAATAAAAACCTATTATAAGATACATTGGTATGCAACTGTCTGAAATGAGTGAGTTAGTATTTATTAATGTGGCACACAATAAAACAACAGGAGGGCTAATAGCAAAGGACCTTGTGTTTTTGAACCATGGTCAAGCGACGTGCTATCGTCTAAAAGTTGATTACAATTAAAAATTTCAAAGAATTTATAATTGTAATTTCTTTGTGAAGAATTCTGTATGCTTCTAGACGCATTAAATTAACTTTCTTGACTGCAACCTTGTTATATGTTATACAATTCATTGTGGTTTTCCACATTAAAAAAGTTTCCTTCCCTTGTGTCTTAAACATATTGCGTTTTATCTCTATTTTTTTAAAACTCTTACCATAAGTAGAACCCAAACATAACTCTGGGAACCTAATAAACATATAAACAATAAAACAAAGATTTCTTAGATATTCCTGTATTGCTAAAGAAATGTATGCCAAATTTCCAATCGAAGGAAGATTAGTGCAAAGTCCAAATATTCCCCACCCTTTTTCATCCACGTGTTCAGACCAACTATTCTTTACAATCATTGAATTCCATCAAACTTCCATTATTGCCTACTTTCGCTTCAAATGACTTTATTCACAGGAAAATTGTAGTGTTAACTTCAAAACACACACAAATGATATTGTAATATCATACATAAGAAAACACTTATGAACAGTTTATTGATAAAAGATCAAAGATTTGGGAGAATAACGCCTTCAATTTTGAAATCGTGGGGCCATTTAAGGTTGCCTTCTCCTAATGAATATTTCGAAGTCCAAAATATTCTTATATGAAAAGAATATGTTCTTCTATTACTTCAATATTTCGGGTGTAGACACAACAATTTTATATATTCTACTTATTTATTTATTTCGCATTATAATTCGGGTTTTTATGTTAACTCCTAAGGGATTCTTTATGACTCAAAGTAAAGGAATCACATTACAGTAAAAATAGTATTAATTCCTTAACCGGTTTACCCGTACACCATACGGGCTACTGAACGTTGACCGCAACTTATTTGCCCATACGCTGTGTAGACACTGAAATTTTCTTCTTTCTATCTTTGATTTGCACGCATTTTGAATTTTTATAGTGATATAATCAGTGTCAGTGTTCTTAAAAGATGCATTTTGTCCATGGTACTAAAATACTTCTCATTAGGGATTTTCTTTGTGGTAAAGGTCGAAATGTTTCCTTGACTGCAGTAATTTAGATCCTTGAAATTTTCCTGTAAGGGACAGGGATCGACAAGATTATGTGCAGTTTGTTGCACGAGAAGAAATGAAAATGAAAAGATAATCCAAAAAAGTCCAATATATTTCTGTCTCAATTACTATGTAAGACTTTGCATTACACTATGCATCAAATTGTGTGCATATATGTATGCACACACACAAAGCCTCAACCGTTTGAAAATGTGGTACGAACATGAAATTTTTTTACAAGTATGAGAGAAACCTTTTTAAGGTATATGAAGCAATCTTCATGGCATCAAAGTGTATTTACAAAAAGTTAACATTTTGGAGTTTTCTGTTCCACAATTATAAAATAGTGTGGAAATTTTAAAATTGAACATTAAAATAAAAATTTTCCATTTTTTAATTTTTTTAAGTATTATTCTTTGTTATAAGAAATAAAAAAATGTACCTTTGAAACATTTTGGGCAAAATGGACTGGTTAAGGCAGAGATACTCAACCGCGGGCTGCATACCCGCGGGCTGCATGTGGTCCGCCGGGCTTTTCTAAGTGGCTCACTCGTGGCCCATTGCCCTAAAAAATTCAATTATTTAAGAACAATGCATAAAAAATTTAGCGGGAAATTCTCTCAATCAAGCAATCAAATCGACCGATTTTGCTGTCGATATTGTACGCTTGCGAAAAAATTGCACGATTTTTTTTTCTGTTTGAAATTGTAACGTTTAGTAATAACAAATTACAATGAAACAGGGAATGAGAACTGGAGTAGTGAGCTTTTTCTGGGGGTGAATGCGATTTTTAACTATAAACAAATAATATTGATTTCAGTCTGGAATTCAGTCAAAACTCCTCTTTGCTGCCTTTCTGCATTTGATAAATTAATGTTTGAAATAAAAATAAGAGATGCTTTGTCAAAAGAAAAAAAATCAAATTATCAAATGGCTTGACAGTTTTGTTTGTATGGTCATGAATGAAGGGGAACCGAAATTACCCCATAACTCAATAAAAATTGCATAAAAACGAAGAAATTTTTTATGTGTATTTGATAGAGATTAATATAGTATTAAAAGCCAAAAATGAACTTTAATATTTTGATGAATTTTCCACATTTTAAGTGTCCAATATTTACTTGGTCTTATGGTGTTTTTCCATTAATCCTCATGCTGCAGCCCGCATGAAATATTTGCCAAACGTATGCGATTTGGCGTGAAAGAATTTTGAGTACCCCTGGTTTAAGGGGTTAAATATTATGAATAGCATTATATAAAAAGTATGCATATTACAGCCGCATAAACAATTCAGAAATGAAAAGCTTTAATTTTATATTCTTTAGTCTAAATATTAAGAAAAAATACTAGCTATCTTTTACTCGTAAGATAACGTTAAATATAGTTGATGTGAATGATTATAAATATAAAACCGTTCGGGAATCGAATCCAAGCTAATGTACTATATTTTCTAAAAAAAATAGAATTCTGTCAAAGTTTTTCTTATATGAATATGTTTGTTCATTAAATAACATTTACAATGTGAGCGAGACAATTTGATTACACACCATTCTGAATTATTTCTTTTGATTGAATAACAAATGTTTCTTAAATTATAAATGAACACGGAGGTTGTTCCTTGAATTATTTTATTCAAAGGCCAATATTTGAATAATGATGAAGAAAGAACGATAGAATTTTGAAACGATTCAAAAGCTGAAGAATTGTGAATTGGTATTGGAAAAAATAATAGCAGCTTTAATTAATAATGCAATTAAAATAAAAATATTTCAGAGTTGACATAAAAAAATTGTTCTTTTTCAATTTGAATAGATGAGTGATGTGCTTCTTCAAAACTAAATAATTAATTAAGAAAGATTTGACAATTGAGCAATACCCATCAGAAAACCGCTTCTTGTATTTTATAATTATTTTCTTTTTTTAAAACTAGTTGGAAAAAAAGGAGTTTCTTTAGTCTTTTCATGCCTTCTTATGTTAAAGATTAAATATTTTTTTCTTTATACAAAAAAAGGAAAAACAAATAATGACCTAAAGTAAGCAAAAAAAAAATATAGATATATTATTATATTATACACACGATTTCTTTTCTCTTAATAATCATTTCCTTTTATTTTGTTTCAATTACATTTTGAAAATTAAAACCTTTCACGTGTCTTTCTTTAAAAAAATATCGTTTTAAATATTAATTTTTATTGTGTTACTGAATTTCAAAAGTAATTTCAAAACTTGTTTGAAACTATGATGCTATTAATGCAGTAAAAGTATAATGTAATATGTATTATTACACAATATTAAACTATAACAACTATTAATACAAAAGTTACTCCTTTCGTTAAATACATTGCAATACGAAGTATTTCTGAAAGTGTATTAACATAAAGTGTTTCGAATTTACAAATTTTTAAAACAGATATTCAGTTTCCCTATTTTACATAATTTTCAAAGTATTTATTTAATATTTTTGTATTGTAAAATATCTTGAAAGAAAATTACATCTTATAAGAATATGAATACATCAGCCTTTCGATATTTGGGCAATAGAAAACAATTTAAAATAATTTCTGGGTGGAAAAACATTATCAATATAACAGAATTCTATTTATTCTAACTTATGAGTTAATTATTTGATTCATTAGTGGAAAATAATTTGTTTTCAATTAAAATATTGAGGAACACGTGTATGTTATTTGAGAAATTCTTTCCGGAGTAAAAATTACAAAATGTAAAAACTGACCACCAAATGAATCATTAATATTTCTTCAGATATATAAAAAAATCAAATATATAGCTAATATCAAAACTTGCATTGATAGAAACATTCTGATAAAAATGCAAAATATACATACCGATGCTACCGCAAATCGAATTATAAAATAGCTTAATTTCCTTAAATTTTTGTAATTAACTTTATTACTTCACATTGTGAATAAGGGGCAAAAATGAAATTTGTTTTACAAATAAACATATTTTTGAAAGATATCAGAGTAAACAGAATAAGGTTTTCAAATATTACTGAAATAAGCTTCCGAACATCATTAAAAGCCGAAATATATTTGTGATAGCTCTTACTGTGGATATTTTAAGAAAACAGATAACGTCATTCAGAAAATGATAAGCACAAAGATACGAATCTTAAAAGAATGACTTCCATTAGCGCTGTAAACATTTCATCAATGTTTCCTTTGCGATTCTTATTCAATCAACAATGATAATATGAATAACACATCTTTTCTTTCCTCTAAAGTGTAATTTAAACCAATCACATTGTACTAATGATTTTCCTCCCCAACATTTAAACACAGTTTAAAAATATTACTCTGAAAGCAAGCAATGTCTTAATACATTGTCATCTGCATTCGAAATAGAATACACTCACGAAAGAAAGACGTCAGAACATGAAAGTATTGCCTAGCGCTTTAACAAAGAAGCCCATATTATGTTCAGTGGAAAGGCTACACCAGAGAATTTCCGGGATATCGTTACTTGGATAAACCTTTGTTATAAGTTCGCATTCCGTTAAAGATAAGTTGATTTTAATGTAAGGTTCAAAGGATGTGTTAGAGGAGATTAAAATGGAGGAAGCGTCGGATTAAACCATTTGTTTGAATTTAATGATGATGATTTTCTTCCTGGCATTACTTGCCCATTAGATATCGGTCAGGTAATGTTATTTTTATCCACTTTTAGAAGTTGTCTAAAAATATTTTTTATTTAACACATTGCGACAGAAGCCTCCAAGTTGTATTCTATTTCGTTTCATTCCGTCTTTAAAAAAAGATTTTTCAAGTATATACATTTTTTAATTAACAACACATTTAGCAAACTTTCATTAATTAGTAGATATTTTTAAGGCTCTAAAATTCCCCCCTTCTTTTACACATCGAATTAAAAGTTCTGTGAATCTATAAATTATTATAAGCTAAAAATATTTTATAGGATATTGTTTATAAAAAGATTGTCGAGTGTCATTAATTGGATCATCTGTTCCACTTTAAGTATCTTCTTTGAAAATTTAAATTAATCTGGAGATTAGAATTTAAAAATTATTGATACAAGGTTCGTTACGGGTTGTGTGTGTAATATAAAATCTGTATTCCGAGCTTTATAATCTAATTTTGGAAAAAATAGTTAACTCTGTATAATGTTTAACTCTTCCTAATATACATTATCCTTGTTTACTTTTATTTTAATTATACCCTTTCAATTTGATAAAATGTTTCTAAAATGTAAGCATTTATTTACTTTTTTTATCGATTTCATTTCTTTGCCAGTGCTTTGTAGATACATATTTTTATTAGTTAAAAAGATTGTTTTTTCATTTTTACTGTAGCACGATCATTTAATTTATCATTGTTTATCCTTATTTACTTTTTTAGGCAAAAAAGGATTAGATAAAAATAAAAGCTACTTAAGTTACTTTTTTAAAAAACATTGCTCTTAATTTTCAAAAAAATATTAAATACTTTAGTTATTTCTGAAAATATGTTATTCTATTCAGAAGGACTAATCCTAACCATTGCATTTATTTATATGTTAGTTATCACAAACTTTTGAGCACCTGATGTTGTCTTAACAATTATTTCAGATATAAATTAAATATTTATAACGTTTTTTGTCGAATACCAATCTTATATTCCTATAACAATTGTAATTAATTAGTTGCTTTTTACTTTTTCTTTTCAATACGGTTTGTAATCTGAAGTTTATTATGCCTTCATTTCTTAAATATAAAGAAAAAAAGAAATTTTAAATCGGAAAAGAATAATTAAAAAAGATTCAGTTCGTCTTTACATTCTAAAAGTTAAAAAAAAATTTTTTTTCTTGATTTATAAGTCTGAATGGCTTTCATTTTAAATTGTGTTTCGTAAGTTGTTTAAAACTGACTCTAATTTCATCAAATTAAAAGCATAGTTTTATATATTAATATATTTTTGCTCTGCCGGCTGGGTGGCGTAGTTGGTTTGTCGCTGGTCCTATACACACAAGGTTGCGAGCTTGACTCCGGTCCTAGTCGGTGGCTTTTCATAATGCAGAAAATTGACAGAGACCCTGTCGTATGATTATACGGCATGTAAAAGATCCCTAGAGTATCTGTTTGGCTTAGGTGGTCTCTGCAAAATTAAATCCTAGTACAGGTTCGCATCTTCAGAGCTGAGGTGCCTCCCTCTAGGGAGGAAACTGGGCGTCAAAACTACCTACGGTGATTGGTATCCACCTCTATGGAGCCGCACTAAAAAGGAATACCGGCTTCCAAGGAATGTTCTAGGTTTGCAATGATAAAACACCAATCCGCAACCCATTAGATATAAAAAAATTTGCTCTCTTTTTATAATAGCAGCATTTGTGCATTATAATCTTCTTTAAATAGTAGGAACATTCAAAATTGTTCACTTAAGGTTGTGAAGGTCCCTTAGGACCTCATTTTGAGAACAAGAATAATTCTGAGTCATAAAAGAACCAGTAGCCATTTTTATAAATAACTTTCTTTATTTGGTTATCTTTCCCAAATAGAATCAAAGACTTATTAACAATTACTTCTAATATTATGAGGTTTTAAAGGTAATATCCTTTAAATTAATTTAATTAGTTAATGATCCAATTAATTAATTTATTAAATAACGATCACGCAGAAATTACCACGATAAGAGATCCCAGAATTATATTTAATAATGTTCTTATTGAACATTTAACTTTAATCTCACTCTTAAAACTTTAATGAGACTTTAAATATAATTCTATATTTACCACTCGGATTCTCAATTCTTCATGAAATTAAATTATCTCCAACAATAAAACTTCAATTCAAATTCACTATAACTTTATGTTTCAATATCTATCTCCTACTCCTCTAACTTTATTATTTCGTTTGACTTAAATACTGAATCTAATCTGCATAACAAGGAATCCTGTCCGCTTTTTGGAGTTGATTGGAAATAGGTAGGGAATTAAATTTCCCTAAAAAGGTCGGCTTAGAAGGTTAGTGATAAAGTTCCGTATAGATTCGTCACAAGGTGACTGCCTACCTTGAGAGAGAGAAAATGTCGTGTTTTTCTTCTACATAAAGCATTTTTTTTATTTCAAAATCTTATAGTTTGAACATTTTTCTTTCCAAAACAGTTTTTCTTTTTCCATTACGTGAAAAAGAAATAAAGTTATAGTGTTTTTTAAAAAACATCACTCTCTGCAAAGGGGTAGTAAGATATGACTTTAAAAGAGTTTTTCTCAAAATTATGTTTTCGAAAGAAACCCCTTACCAGATACATGATCTTAAGAACCAAACCAGATAACGTTTTAAAATTTTCTGGGAATGTTTATTATACTATTTTTCATTCAGTGGACTATAAATTTTGTTGTAGATTAAATATTTTTTCATTTAGGGTAGTTTTTATAAAGAAAAAAAAACTTTAAAAATATCAGAATTTTCATTTTATTATGTATAATTGTCTGTAATTTTTTTGGACTTTAATATCTCTCTTAGATTTTGGTTCATTTGAAGAGCACCATAATATGTATGTTTTGTACAAAGAAAATTATGAAAATTCTATCAGAAATTTTTATACAGTGTTACCCGTTTTAGTAAAAATTTGGTAAAATTTCCTTGAAAACAGCTAATTTTTTAAAAATGCAATATTTATTTAAAAAATTTTATGTATTTACATATTTTTTTTATTTTTCTTCCTAAAAGCACTCAATTTGTTTCAAAAATTGTTTCTATAAAAAAAATTGGATCCGAAGATAGGCAGTTACCTTAAGAGTATTTACGGCTGTAAAAAAAAATCTCTACTGAATTACTTAAACTAGCACAATACTTAAAACTTGATATTCTCTGAGATTTTATTCTTAAACTTTATTAACAGTCTTAATCACAACATTATTAACTGAAAGTTTAAAAACATGTTTTAAACTTTCCATTTAAAACATTTACGTTTAAACTTATTTTATAATAATTTTTTTTTACTAAACTGTTTTGAATAATACTTTGCTTAAAACCTCACCTTAATACATCTATCAGACTTTGAAACAAAAAAACTCTCAATGCTGCTTAATAGACGAATAAATTTCAATTCTCACCCTAACATTCAAATCTAGGAACGTCAATTCCAGCAGTTGGAGAAACAAAATTGCTTACAGAAGAGCAATGACTTCAACATTCTTAACCTATAACCCCAACGGAATACAACTTAAAGTAATTTATCGTTTAAAACCTAAGATTTCTATCAGTAAAGTGGTTACTCCTAACTAAACTTAACAGGAAATGTCGAGCATTCATGTCGAACGTGCGTTGACTATCAAGCATAAATTAACACATTTTCCACATCCGATTCGGATATCCTCTAACACCATCTAACCACTAGGCAATAAAACCTTCATTCAAATTCTAATTTTATTTGATTCTATGCCCTCTCTAATTGGTTCGACTGATCTATCAAAACCTTAGCTATCATTGAGATAAATATTAACAGGAAAAATCATTCAGAGGCTGGCTTGGGATTCATTCAGGCGTGCCTTGGTGCCTTTCACTAAGACAAGTAACAGACATCATAAGAGGAAAGCCATCACATATATCTATTTTGATGAATATAAAGATAATATCATGGCATACTGAGATGTCCTTTTGCCATTTCATAGATAATAAACACATGTTTAGTATAAGCAGTGATGCAATTATTTTTTCAATATCAATAACATACAGGATATACTATTTGCAGACCTGATTGTTTGTGGTATATTTATTATTTGTGGAGAGTAGTTCAAAAAAGTAATTGCTGTAATTTGAAATTAGTTCAAATATTATGTGGGAAACTTCTTAATGAAATCATAAATCCTCTGAGTAATGAATAAATCTAACAAGGATTCGATTTTTTTTTATTTTTATTCTTTTTTATCGTCTTATTTGAGTTTATGGTACTTTTCCTTTCCGTTGGCGCAAATCTCGCCAAGCAGGCCTTATTTGCGACAACACACAATATACACATAAAAAAGGCTTTAAATGTCAGTTCTCATTGGTTTTTCGTCTATTTTTGATGGATAATGAAAATTCCGTGACTGATAAGACTTGTTATGAAAATGTAATGGTAAAAGGTTACCAGCGGGAACATTACGTTTGGCGTTGGTTGTATTATTTTTGGCGACTTTATCGCTTGCGCCAGCGAAACGGAAAAGTACTGACTTTGTTAATTACTAAACTTTAACTTCAGCTCAAGAGCTTTTTTTTTAATGTATTGAAGTTGTTGTAGAAAGTTCAAAAGAAAGAAGAGTCTGTCATACAAAAAGTATAAAATTGATTTACTACTATAATTACTTCTTTGTAAAATACCCTATTTCTGTGCGCTTAAAAAATAAAATACGTTTCTTTTTAATACTAATATTTCAGAAACAATTTTAATGAAACTAAAAATCAACACACTACTGTTATTTACGGTCTAAGCAAAAAAAATTAAAGTAGTGGTTTTAATATTCAAAAGTCAAACAACCTTTATGAACAATTTTTTTAAAAACATATAAAAAAAACTTATAATAAACAGGGTTATAATACATACTATTTTTGTATATCAATTTCAAAAATTTTTATTTTGAAAGTGATATTAAAAATTAAATAAAAAAATAAGGAAATACTTTTAATGGTATAAATTTAAAGAAAATTCGTTTTAATTAATAAAGAAGCGAATTTTTTACATAAAAATTAGATTATTTACTTATTTATCTTACATTTTTTATAATTGCACTTAAATTTTCTCATTGATTATCTACTCATTAACTTGTTAAAATCAAAAATTCACATTGTTTTGGTTTTCTTTTTAGTTTTTCATTCCAAATTCTTTAAAAAGACAATATAAATAAAATAAAGATGCATTAACCTATTAATCAAATGTTAACTTTAAGTAAATTTAAATGCTACAGACTGAAAGTATCCTTGTACTTCATACGGAAAAGAAAAATGACAGGCTAGAACGAAGAAAAACAATTTGACGAAATTTATCTTTTAAGTAGATCGCAAAATTAATGACATAAGTTTTCGGGAATGATAAATGAGTGCTTTTTTATATTCAAATGAAGTGAAACACTATGATGGAATGATTTTTCTTTTCAAAAATGATTGATCCTTGTCAGCAAGTTAAGAAGCTTAAGCAGAGATAATTAATTAATGGCCTTTAAACATATCACGGGACAATGTTTCTTACGCTTTACCAATTCAGGCTCGACGTTGAATGTAGAACATCTCAAAAGCTTTCGACACATTTTTAGAATTTATGCAAAAAAAATGTATAACGAAGAGTTTAAAATTACTTAAATATGTTAAAAGAACCATTAACTTTTTTGTGTATTCGTAATTTGTAACATTGACTTCAAATTAAACCTATCGTAAAATCCGGCGTATAACGCGCAACGTCGTATAACGCGCAACGCCGTATAACGCGCAACGCCGTATAACGCGCACCTATACTTTCAAGATGCAGTTTTTAATTTTTAGATATATTCGTCGTATAACGCGCACCCCCTATTATGTTTTGAAGGTATTTATTCGAGGTATTATTCCAAGCTTTATAAAAAAAAATAGTATACTTCTAGAACTACAACTCTTTAAGTTCATAAGGACTGTCATTTCTTTTAAATAAACAGTGTTTCTATTTATATAGAAGTCTAATTCTTCCTATATACCCTTTTTTTTATTTTTAAAGCTCTCACTTTTTTATACCTGGCGTATAACGTGCACCCGTAAATTTCGTTCTTATTTTTTGTGTTCAAAGTGCGCGTTATACGCCGGGTTTTACGGTAATTCGTTTTTACAAGGTACATACTTTGCTGTTTGAATTAATTGGGATAATTTTTTAAAAATAAAAGTTTTTTTGTAATACCTTATTTTTTTTAATCATTTCATACCTTAAGTAGACTGAAAAATCTCTGTATTAGTATGAAATATGTCCTTCTTTTACAGAAATTACTTCTTCGACATATTGTCACGGAGTTCGAAAGAAGTACACAGTTCAATTAAACAAACAATTAGATTTATTCTAACGCTTGGAGCTCGATACAACACTGGACTGAGAACATGCCCAACTGGCGATGAACTCTGCTTTTATACACTTCGGAATATTCGAGAAATACCCAGTATGCACTCTAAAGAATGATCTGGATTCGTCTAGAACCTAGAGAAACAATACATTAAAAACGAGAACAAAATTCCAGTCTTTGGATAAATCTGCCGGGGCCGGGATTCGAACCCGAGACCTGAGGAAGTTCAGTCCAACGCTCTGCCAACTCGGCTATCGGGACTTGGTATCGGGACTTATGCGTGCGGCATTGCTCCCCTCGAAAAAGAAGACAGCGCCCCGCTGTCATTTTGTTCAAGGGTCTTTATTCTGGAACGAGTGATGGGTCCTTTGTATGATTCTTTGGGAGGAATATCCTCGGTTTCGATTTGCTCGGCGGGATCATGGTACGGTTTCATACGCAGTACATGAACAACTTCTCTTAGTTTTCTTTTCGTGAAGCAGGATCAAAATCTTGTACTGCGTAAGTCACGGCTGATAAACGGCGTAGCACCTGATACGGTCCGAAATACCTTCTTAAGAGTTTTTCGGAGAGACCGACTTTTCTCACTGGAGTATAAATCCATACGAGATCTCCGGGAGCGTAGGATACCATTTGGTGTTTGGAATCGTAACGTCGACGATCTTTGTCTTGAACTCTCAGAGTGTGCACTCGGGCTAGCTGTCGTGATTCTTCGGCTCTGGCTGCTATCTTGGTGATGTTATTGTCATCAAAATCGTTAGGACAGAATGGTAGCATTGTATCTAGTGTCGTTTCCGCTTCACGACCATGAAGTAAATAGAACGGCGTAAAACCTGTGGTCTCTTGTTTAGCGGTATTATAAGCGAAGGTTACAAATGGTAGAATTTCATCCCAATTTTTCTGCTCTACATCCACATACATTGACAACATGTCGGCCAAGGTCTTATTGAAGCGCTCCGTCAGTCCATTTGTTTGGGGATGATACGCCGTTGTGAAACGATGATCAATGTTACACAAGTCGACGAGAGAGGAAACAAGTCTGGATCGAAAGACGGCTCCACGATCTGTGATAATTACTCGAGGAGCTCCATGCCTGAGGACAATTTCTTCAAGTAAGAACTTCGCTATTTCGTCGACTTCGGCTGTCGGCAAGGCTTTTGTTATTGCATATCGCGTTGAGTAATCCGTGCAGACTATTATCCATTTGTTTCCATGAGCAGACTTTGGAAATCTCCCAAGGAGATCAATTCCAATGCGATGGAAAGGAGCTATAGCTGGAGGGATGGGAACTAAACGTCCAGGTGGTCGTTGAGGAACGGATTTTCTCCTTTGGCACTCCCGACAATGCATGACATACCGAACGACATTTCGGTACATTCCCGGCCAGTAAAATCTCTTGCGAATCCTGTCATAAGTTTTCGCGAAACCAAGGTGTCCTGCGGTGGGGGCGTCATGAAAGTGCCTTAGTATGTCTGCTCGTAGATGTTTAGGAATGACTGGTAACCACAACTTTCCATCTGGATCAAAATTCTTCCTGCAAAGGATACCGTCGATGAATCTGAATTCTTCGTTTTTGGATGAGTTGCTCAAAAGTTTTAATTTCGCAAGGTCTTGATCTTTTTCTGTTCCATCGCAAGGTTCATACTCGTCGTGACTGCTAAAATTTGTCTGGTGTTTCCGTTTCCTCTTCCACTGGATTTCTCGAAAGAGCGTCGGCGTCACTATGCTTCTTACCGGTTTTATATTTTACGTCAAAATCATGCTCTTGAAGTCGGAGGGCCCATCTGGCAAGCCTTCCTGAAGGATCCTTTAAATTCATGAGCCAGCACAAGGAATGATGGTCAGTTACAACAGTAAAGTGTTTTCCGAATATGTACGGCCGGAATTTGTTGGTAGCCCATACGATGGCAAGACATTCCCTTTCTGTGGTGGAATAATTCTTTTCGGCTTTTGTCAGAGTTCTAGAAGCGTATGCTATAACTTTCTCGACATTATTCTGAATTTGTACTAGGACAGCTCCGATACCGTACCCGCTTGCATCAGTATGGATTTCTGTAGAAGCTCTTTCGTCGTACATCCCCAATACTGGATCCGAAGTAAGTGCTTTCTTAAGACTGTTAAATGCTTCCACCTCTTCAGGACCCCAATGAAACTCCATGCCACTTTTCAGCAACGACTGCAAAGGTTCGGCGAGATAACAGAAACCTTTAATAAATCTTCTAAAGTATGAACAAAGGCCAAGAAAACTTCGTATGTCATGTATATTCTTTGGAGTGGGAAAATTTCTTACGGCTTTTATTTTGTCGGGATCGGGACGAACGCCATTACTAGATACATGATGGCCTAGAATCTTTACTTCTTGGGCAGCAAAAAGACACTTCTTTGAATTTAATTTAAGACCAGCTTCCTGAAGACATTTTTAGAACAAGTCTTAATCGTATAAGATGGTCTTCAAAAGTTTCTGAGAACACTATTATGTCATCTAGGTAACAAAGACACATAGTCCATTTAAAATTGCGTAGCAAATTGTCCATCATTCTCTCGAAGGTCGCAGGTGCATTACAGAGACCAAACGGCATGACTTTAAACTCGTATAAGCCTTCGGGGTAATAAATGCCGTCTTTTCACGATCCGCTTCGTCTATTTCTATTTGCCAATAACCAGATCGGAGATCCATGGAAGAAAAGAACTTGGTACCTTTCAGACAGTCGAGCGTATCGTCAATACGAGGCAGAGGATAAACGTCTTTTTCGTGACGCTATTCAACTTGCGATAATCGACGCAAAAACGCCAACTACCGTCTTTTTTTCTTACGAGCACAACGGGTGATGACCAAGGACTTTCAGAGGGTTGGACGATACCTTCATCAAGCATTTTCTGAACCTCTTCATGAATGATGCGTCTTTCAGTCGGCGAGACTCTGTAGGCTCGTTGGTTGATTGGAGCATGATCACCAGTAAAAATCCTGTGTTTCACATTCGTCTTCGCGGCTGTCGACTTGTCGGTCTTCGTGAAAAGCCCAGAAAATTTCCGGAGTAGTTCGGATAGCTTTTTCTCTGTTCGTCACTTAACTCGGGTGACATCATTAACGAACAATTCATCCGTGACTCCGAAGTTTCTTGCTGGTCATCCAAGCAACCCGATGTGTCGGAAATAACACATAGATGCCCTTCATTTAGTGGTTCAGCTTGGCCTATGCACATTCCTCTAGGGATGATTTGGTTTCGGAACTGCAGGTTGGTAACCCAGACATCACTTTTTCCGTTACGATATGTGGATACCATGGACGGTGTAGCAATATTTTTCTCGAAGAGCAAATGTTTGCTGCCGTCTAGAACTACATTTATGTCTCCTCGGATTTGATATCCTGATACTGTTATTCTAGTTAAAGAATGCGGCTTAAGTGTATAGTCTCTGGTGGCATACAAATTCCAGGCGTCAGGTGCTGTGGAGTCTCGACAGATGTCTTCTAGAACAAGTTCATTTTGTCCACAGTCTATAACGGCTTGAGACGCCTCTAAAAAGTCCCATCCTAGGATGACGTCATGGCTACAATGGGATAAAACAATAAATTCAAAAGGCAGTTCTCGATTGTTTATACGGACACGTAAAACACATTTCCCTATCGGCCGAACAAAATTTCCATCCGCAACTTTCAGCATAACGCTCTTGGCATCAGCAAACAGAACTTTCTTTAAAAATCGGCGATACTTATCGGATATGACAGAAAACGATGCCCCAGAATCTACTAGAGCACGTATCGGCTTCTTATCTATTATTACGTCTAGTTGGTTACCAGTCATCTTGGCGGTCGACGGAGGATTTCCAGTACAAGCGGCCTCACCTCCTTGGAAGGTCGCTCTGTTTAGTTTTCCTCGCTCCTACGGCCTGGCGACTGAATGGATCGGCGATATGGCGACGGGGATCTGTAACGACGTATTGGGGATCGGCCTCTCGTGGGACTTGGCGTAAAACGGCGAGAAGAGTTTGGTCGGCGTATTTCTTCTTCAGTGCCAACGTCGTCGAAATTCAGTCGGCGGTTTCGAGAGTTGTCAAAGACAGCCTTTCTCTCTCGGCAGTAGCGCATTACATGTCCAGGACGTCCGCAGTGAAACAAACAGGTCTGTTGTCAGCCGTTCTCCACACATCTGTTTTCTTGGTTGAGGTGGGAATTTCTGAACAGGAGCTCTGTATTTCCTGGTTACAGCGGCGTATGTTGGTCGTGGTCTAGTTTCTGTAGGTTTTGTTGACACTGGGGCCAAAACTCTTTCAACTTCGTCTTGAACGATCTCTTCTAAGGATTGGGGATCGGAGTCCAAAGATTCTTGCGTCTGGTTAACTAGTCGATGGACTTCTTCTCGTACGATTGTGCGAATAAGAGAGACCAAATCAGTCTCATCCGTCAGGGATGCAACCGGTACGACGTTTGGAAGCCTTTCAAATCTCGGTCGACCAACTCTCTTCTGCTTCATATCTTCGATATAGTTGCACCATTTGATAAAACTTGCTGTGTCGTTGATTTCTCTCGTCAACAGGGCCTGATAAATATCCTCAGCAACACCTTTCATTAGGTGTGACACTTTTCGTCTTCTTTCATCAGAGGATTTACCTCTTGGCAAAGTCTAATACACTTTGTATGTAGGACTGTGTACTCTCGCCTGAACGCTGGGCTCGGCATTTTAGTTGTTCTTCTGCCCTTCTGGTATATTTTTGACGGTCACCGAAAAGTCCACTTAGTCCATTTTTAAACGCTTCCCAGGAATCTAAGGCGTCTTCGTTGTTGACATACCACTGTCTCGCAGTTCCGTCAAGAAAGAAATAAACGTTAGCCAGGCACATCATGTCATCCCACTTGTTAAAGTTGGCTACTCGATCGTACTCTTTAAGCCATTTGAGAGGGTCTTCCCCAGGCGCTCCTCGGAAGGTCGATGGCTCCTCCATTGCTGTAACGAAGGTGTTACTACAGCGGGCTTGGCTTCTTGCTCGGTCGGCATTTTTGTCCTCTTCCTACTATTTTCTTTTAACAGTCCGAATTCGGGGATAATCCTCTTAACCGGAGGCTCCTGCGAAGGTTGTCACTATTATCCACGTTTGACGTAATTGTACCCCGCGCCTCCACCAAACTTGTCACGGAGTTCGAAAGAAGTACACAGTTCAATTAAACAAACAATTAGATTTATTCTAACGCTTGGAGCTCGATACAACATTGGACTGAGAACATGCCCAACTGGCGATGAACTCTGCTTTTATACACTTCGGAATATTCGAGAAATACCCAGTATGCACTCTAAAGAATGATCTGGATTCATCTAGAAACTAGAGAAACAATACATTAAAAACGAGAACAAAATTCCAGTCTTCGGATAAATCTGCCGGGGCCGGGATTCGAACCCGAGACCTGAGGAAGTTCAGTCCAACGCTCTGCCAACTCGGCTATCGGGACTTGGTATCGGGACTTATGCGTGCGGCAATATATTGACATTGATTCCACTAGTGTACCGCACATGTTCTTGACTTCATCATCGTGGAACCACACTTGTATAGCACATTTTATTATTTTTTCTGTTGTCTTGCAACTCATCTTAGCTCAGCGATTTTTGAAAATATGCCATAAGTTCTCAGTAGAATTTAGGTCGGGTGAATTACGAGTACTTTTATTTTATTTTCCCGCATAAAAATCTGGATCAATTTCGAATTGTGACAGGGGGCCAAGCCCTGTTGAAACTTTCCATTAAATGTTTCCATGAATGGAATAATCTTAAAGCGTAATATTTATACACATTTGAAAGAATTCAAGATGCTTTTAAGAGGAATATTAAGTTTTCAGTGCCACACATTTGCTGTGAAAAATCCCCAAATCATCTGTTAAGAAGGGTGTTTTATAGTTTGTTAGATATGACCCCATAGCAGAGTTTCTACTTCATTTCACCCAACAACTTTTGCTTTGTACTCCTAGACAAATAAATGTGTTTTTCTTCACTGAAAATCACCTTCTTCTAGTCATTAACAGTCCATAATTGGTATTTTTTGGCCCATACTGAGCGTGTTTTCATCATTTTCTGAGTTATAAATTGTTTTTTCCTTGGCCTTGTTGCCTTACGGCAGACTTCTAGAAATCTTTTCCGTACAGTTGAGGTACTCGCTTCAACGCCATAATCCAATAAACCTTTTCGAAGGTCCATGATTGTCTTTCTTATATTTATTTTTATATTTCTCATTAGAATTTTATCAGTTCTTGAAGTAGTTTTTCCGTTTGCTTCCACATTTTTCTTTTCTTTTTGGAGACTTTTTGGGATTTTAAGAGCATTTCCAGATTCCGGATAGCGGAATCTGGAAATGCTCTTAAAATACTTAAAACACATGATTTCCCCACACCAACTGCCGTAGCTATATATCTCACAGTCATATAAGTAGGCTCATTAAGGGTGATTATTTTAGAACGCTTCCTCTGAGTAATATCCATCTTTGAACAGGCAAAAGTAACACTATTACGCAAAATTATACCCACCAGCTGCCCCACTGAAAAGCTAACAACTGAACTACTGATGAACTAAAACCAGTCAAACGAGTAAATTATAGACAAGGTCGATCCTTCACACTACCATTTTGCAGGTATAATTGTTTTGAGGCTGTTCAGAACATCACATACCAACGTAGACAAGAAAAATATGTTTGTCCCGATTAATTCGAATAATATAGTACGTTCCTCTAAAAGTCCATGTTAAGGACGTGCTAAAAAAATACGATTTGTATGACAAAAAGGGGTTGTGTTCACCATCACTAATTTAAGAGGAAATAAAAGAATTTATTGAATTCACCGTTTGGTAACTGCAAGATATTGATCGAAATAACTATCTTCCCCAGAAAGATTTATTATATCCACTATGCTTGATGGTTGGTTCCTTGTCATGGTCAATAATGAAATAGGATCAAAGGTCTTACAAACAGCATCGGCAGTTTGGATGTAGTTACCTTGGTATAAGTCCTCACGGAGGTTGTTAATTTTGCCGAAATGGCAGGACAGGAGAAAAGATGTTTTGTGTTAAGCTCCGCGTCATGACAGTGTTTGTAGAAAGAGTACTTTCTTGTCCCGTTCTTCTGAATTTGCATGCCTCTAATGTTTCTGGTTCTAAGCCTTGTTAATGTGTTTGTCATGCTTCTACTTGAATTAACTTCAGGAATTTGATGTTTTGGCTTGATTTTTCTATCGTTAAGTCTTGATTTTGCTACTGAATTTGCATCGCTTTGGATGACCAGTGATGCAGTGTTGGTGAAACTGTTAAGTTGCCTTGCTTCCTTAGCCAGGGCATCTCTCTCAGCTACCTCCTTTTCCTCAATATCAACATGCACTGGGATTCCGGTGATGCACTGTTTTTTTTTAACTGAAAAGTTGACGAGGTGTATAGTATGATCCCAATGAAGATTATTTTCCAATAACGATGCTTTGAAAAGAAAACTGTTCTCTGAAATATTTTGCGGTATCAACTTTTTTATCAGAAAATTTCTATCCCTTATTTATTTTGCTCTTTTGGTTTTGTTAATCTATATATATAAAGGAGAAAAGCGACTCACTCACTCACTCACTGACTAATCACGAATCTCCGGAACAATTAAACCTACAGACTTGAAATTTGGTAGGTAGGTTCCCTTCATGGAGTAGACGTCAGCTAAGAGCGGATTTTGCAAAGTTCGAACCCCAAGGGGCGTTACGGGGGCTTAAGGGGCGTTATAGATAATTATTTCCATTACTAAACTATTAGATGTACAGTCGTGAAACTTGGTACACAGATTTCTTTCATAAAGTAGAGATTCCCTACATAATGATTTTTGCGAAAATAGACCTCCAAGGGGCGTTGAGGGCGCTTAAGGGGTGTTATACATAATTATTTCCATTTTAAAACTATTAGACGTACAGTCTTGAAATTTGGTAAGCGGATTCCTTTCATAGAGTACAGATCCCCTACAGAATGCGTTTTGTGAAATTCGACTTCCAAGTGGCGTTGTAGAGAATTAAGTGGCGTTATAGGAAATTAACTCCTTTTTTAAACTATTAGACATCAAAGCTCGAAATTTAGTGAGCTGATTCCATTCATTGAGTAGAGATCCGCTATAAGATGCGTTTTGTGAAAATCGTTTCCTAAGTGGCGTTGCGGGGGCTTAAGGGGTGTTATAGATAATTATTTCCGTTTTTAAACTATTATACGTACAGTCTTGAAATTTGGTAAGCGGATTCCTTTCATAGAGTACAGATCCTCTGCAAAATGGGTTTTGCGAAAATCGACCCCAAGTGGCGTTGTGGAGAATTAAGGGGCGTTATATAGGAAATCAACTCCTTTTTTAAACTATTAGACGTAAAATCTTGAAATTGAGTAAGCAGATTCCATTCACTGAGTAGAGATCTGTCATAAGATGGGCTTTGTGAAAATCGTTTCCTAAGTGGCGTTGCGGGGGCTTAAGGGGCGTTATAGATAATTATTTCCATTTTAAAACGATTAGACGTACAGTCTTAAAATTTGGTATAAGCGAATTCCTTTCATGGTGTAGAGATCCGCTACAAAATAGTTTTGGGGGAAATTGTTCCCCAAGGGTCACTGAGGGGGATTAAGGGGCGTAATAGATAAATATTTCCACTTTTCAACTAATAGAACCACCTGCTTGAAAAATAGAAGGTATGTTCCGTACATGGAATAAAGTTCCTTTTACAAAGATTTATGCGAAAACGGACCCCCAAAGGGGTGGGGTTGTGAGGGATTAAGGCGTGTTATATAGAAAGATTCCTGTTTTTGAATTTAACTCATTTACTTGAAATTTGTTGAACACTTTTCTTTATAGTTGAATAGAGTTCCTCTAAGAATGGATTTTACGGAAATCAACTCCAGGGGAAAGCGGGGAGAGTTATTGGGGCGTATTGATAGACAAAATTCCCGTTTTTGAACTGCTAAGACTATAATAATAAAATTTGGTTTGCATGCTTCTTTTGTTGAATTGGAATCCGCTAAGAATGTTGTCAACGAGGTATTTATGATAAAAATTCCGTTTTTGCTCTGTTAGATTTAGACTTAAAATTTAGCACGCATGTTTATTTTATGGAGTAGAGATCCACTGAAAGTTTCTTTGGTGGAAATCCACTTGATTATTAGGTTAAGTGAGCGAAAAATATCTTTCTACTTCTTTTTTAGATATAAATAGAAATTAGATATTATAATTTATGTTTTTTTATATCAAGGGGTGAGAGTGTAACAGCTATAAATATATTTTTCAATACAATCGAATTCTTAATGCTAGATATCAATAATTAATCTATATGTAAACAGTATACATATATACAACATCGTGAAATACCCAGTGAAGCGGGTGGGTAACGGCTAGTTCTTTATATAATTATTAGTACCCACCTAAATAAATCTTTAGGTCTTTTTAGAATTATTAGGTGCGTTCTGTGTATACGTTAACGTTTGAAAAATAGTTTTTAGACTTGCATTTGCTTTAACCCCTTAACTTCCACCGACGTATAAATTCGTCTTTCTCAACCATTGTTTTAAGTGCTATATATATACTTCCTTCCAAAATATGATTCCTTTCACTGGCGTAGCTAATACTGAGTGGGCCCTGTATCAAAATTCCTTTGTGGCCCTTTTTTAGATATCAACTGTTTGGACTGTAGTTACACATGTTGGGGCCCCTGCATCTTGGGGGGCCCGTACCATTGATACGGTGGTAGCTACATCCCTGATTTCTCTTCTTTGAGGTTCTAAAAGTAAAACTATGCCGTAGGCTTTGGAATGCAATAAAATGATCTTGATAATGTTTGCGAGAGAGAAGTTTTACTTATTTAAGAGAAAAATTTTCTTATTTTTACCTTTACCCCCCCCACACACAACACACCCCATAAACGCGCTTATATGAAAAAGGGGCCACTGGGGAGCGAGTCGAGTACTAATCGGCAGTTAAGGAATTAAAATCCTCAAAAATTAGATTAATATTTAACTGATGCACCTCCTCATCATTCTTTTGCGGGATTCTTTGTTAAAAAACTTGTGAAGTTTTTTTAAACTACGTAGAAAAATACACAATTGAATGTATTTATATAATACAAATTACTTTCATAAAATAAACGTTTTATATTTATCTTTTCCTTGAAACTCAAATTATAGATTTTAAATTTTATTACAACAGGAAAAATTTAATTCATCAAAATAATATTCGTGAGAATCTTATTGAGATTCTTCGCATTATTTTGTGAAAAAAATTTAAAGGATGATTATTATTTATTAGAAAATTAAAAATTAATTAACTATTTTTATCCCTTTTTTGTGTATTTATATCATAAGTAAAATCTATGAACTAAAAAAATTTGATAGAGTTAAAATAAATTCGATTACTAAAAAGGCGAAATTTATTTTGACTTTTTTTTGACGTCTCTCCGTTTGTTCCTTCCCGGTAAAAACTGATGTTAACAAACGAACAAATGTCAGAATCAGCGGTAATATGGGTCTTCGCAAACAGAGCGTAAAAAATTGTGAGAAAATTCCATGATTTATTGATCCACTCAATGAACGTTGAATACAAGTTCGTTTTCCGCATGTTATCGGATCATCATTTAATGTTTTCAAGAGTGACTGTGCAAAATTGTAACATAATTTTGTAAAAGATTTCATAACTGTAACATTTTGCACATTTCTTATGACAGAGTTCAACTCAAATAAAAATTACTTAAATTGTTATATATTGTCGTAAGTTATTTCAGCTTATTTTTTAAGAAAAAAGTTCTAGCAAAGAAAAATAGAAAAGATTATTAATTTAAAAATTTCTGATACAAAAAAATTGTCAAAATTAAAAAAGTAGTGAGTAATGCCAAGAAAGTTTTCAGTCGTGAAAATTGATTAAGAAAGGGTAAAAGTAAATTGATTTTTTTTTCTTTAAATGGAAGTATTTAAACAGAGTACGTAACAAAAATGTTCGCATATTTTCAATTCGAATTATGTAAAAGAACATGATTATTATAAAGCAGGGATGGGCATTATGTCGATTGCGATCGACCGGTAGACCACAAAGACATTTTGGGGTGACCACTTGAAAATTAGCAGTTAGTAATTATTTACCGAAATATTCAAGATATGCTGATAGCATGCAGCTTAAGTCTTCTACCGACTATAACTACGAGAACTAACTTAAGATTAAAATGTTTTATTTCTTAATGTATTTTGAATTATTTGATAAAAAAAGGCATCACTTTATATTATATTTGTGGTCATTGTTATTATGTTTGTATCTTCCGTTTTGCTTCAATGGCGGGTTTAAAAGTATGAGTTGTTTTTTATTTTAGTAAAGTATATATATATATATATATATATAAGATAGATAAATAGATAGATAGATATAACTTATTTATTGTACTCAGATTTAGCGCGGGCTCTGCATTTTTAAATGCAATTTTAAGGTAAGTTACCTCTATCTTGTAATGGATTTAGACATTCCTATCCATTATTTTCAATGAGTTTTTGCTCAGTATTATTAACATAAAGGGGAAAGGTTTGGCTGACCACAAAACATATTCAAGCCCACTTTTATATAAATTATTTTATTTATAAGCTGTCCTGTCAGCAAGGTTTATAATACTGCAGCATCCATTTTTTAAATTTCAATTACTCATATATCAGGAGTGGGCAGACTTTTTCAACAAAATTTTCTCTTATGATACAATTTTTTTCTTCCGTATTTTTTAAAAAACCGTATTTACTCGAATCTAAGCCACACTTTTTCCCAAATGTTAATGCTACTGAAAATCGGGTGCGGCTTAGATTCGAAGGGAATTTTTTTTTTTTTTTTGGATTTGGTATTTAGAGCAATTACAGCTTCATGCATGTATTTATAATACTGATAAAGAAATCATTATTCACTATTTATTAGTTTTCCTTTTAAATTTATTTTAATTTCGTAAAATTGGTTATCGATAAACCATTTTAGAAAATTTTTCAATTTTCACAAAATCTTGTTGAGAATTTGGAGCGCGGCTTAGAATCGATGGTGGCTTAAATTCGAATAAAAATGGTATTTCTAGACCTTCGTATGATGGAATGATTATTAGGTCTTAGTCAAGGCGATCACACCCCAAAATGTCTTAACGGTCCACCGGTCGATAGCGATCGACTTAATGCCCACCCCGGCTCGTGTGTGTACACGTGCGTGCGTGCGTGTGTGTGTGTGTCATATTCCCTATTTATTATTAATTTATATTAAATATTGTAGATCTGTTTCTTACCTCACAACACCAAAGCTATTGGTAGGACAGCAAAACATTGGAAAATCAGAAGTAGCCTGTACCCTGGAAAAGTCCGCTCACCCAGGTTATAATGTAATATAAATGAGATGACATTCAGCACAATACAGTTCAGCTGAATGGTATCTATAATCTACGAACGGGATGTAGAAAGGAATTATATTAACACCTTCGTAGCTAATGAAAACGTATGAATCAAAAATAAAATATTCCAGGTATCATTCGTAAACATTATTTTTCTTGGATAATTTACTAATGAAATATTCTGCGTTAGATTTAAAATTAAAACATTTCGAAACAGATGGATGGTCATCATTTTATCATTCAACCATCCTTAAATTTTTCAAACTAGTTATTAAAACCATTACAAACTGTTATTATATATATTTGAAAATTGCTTCACTTTTCTTTTACTTATAACTTTTAAAAATATAAGACATTCAAATTCCTCGAAATTGAAAGAATTTTTGTTTTTCTATTGTGTTTTATGCTTTTAGAAATGTATGAAATGTTAAACACGCTATTTAAGAGCTTCATTCTTTCTTGTATTTTATTATTTTTTAATCTTTTACATTCACTTTTATTGATAGCTAGTTCATGAACGTATTTGACATGCCTTACAAAACATCTTTCATCTTCTTTTCTACACTTATCCTCTGATGATATGATTTAGTAAAATTTTACTCCAAATTTCTTAAAACATTGTCAAAATTTATGAAAATTTTCATATTTCCTGTTTGAAAAGCTATGTAACTAATGTTAATTGATCATATGAGGGCTGGGGCAAAAGTCATGGCAACAAATGTTTTTCTTGAAGATACCTGTCCGGTTGGAAAATGTGGCATATTTAGACGAAAGTTCAGGGTGTTAAAACTACATGTGAGGACAATGAATAGCACGGAAATTTCGTAACACACTAATTTATTACGGTAGTATACAGGGCAATATGGCCTTCATGGTGCAAAATAATGACAACACAGTACACATAAAGTTGACATGACAAATCTGGGCCTATAGACCCTTAATGTAGTCCATGACCCTTAATGTAATCCATGAGCTGCTCGATGACGGCACGTGCCAAGTCGGTCCGCACACTGATTGGTCGTCCCGAATGTTGTTCATCACTGGTTGGCACACGTCAGTGCTGAAACTTTTCTATCCACCGTGCTACGTGTAGGGCAGTATTCCCAAAGGCTTCCACTAATTCACTGTGACATTCTATCACATTTCTCTCTCAGAGAAGCTATTTTGATGTAAGCGCGCTGCTCAACACGGGTTACTTCCATCTCACAAGACAATCACCAAATGACTAACTTCACAGCCCTCGCTGAGCTACTACCAGCTACGATAGAGCCATCTGATGTTCTGCATACACACTATGCATGCAGAGCTTTCACACATCACATATACGTTTGTGATCCGTTCCCATATCTACAAGAAAAAAAATAGTTGCCATGACTTATGCCCCAACCCTTGTATATAAACCTATGACACATAAAAATCTAATTTATATCGATCACCCTTTAACATTTTTAAGTAAACAAGCTTGTTTTCTTATTTCCAAAGAAGACCTTCTTCAAAAGCACACCAGCCACTAACAAGCTTTGACTGCCTCAACCACGCGCTCCTTCTAGCATCCGCTATTTCTAGCGACTCCTTTCTAATTTTTAATAACCCCTTTAAGATCTTTATATTTAAAAAATCTGAGCAAATCCGAGCCACTGAAAGACCACCAACTAGATGGTTGGATGGCATTGAGTAAGACAAGTACTTGGGGAAAACCTTAATAAACCAAAATAAAACCCTTAGAGCAATTTATAATTACTCGCTAAGCAAAATTATCTTCTTTCGGTATAACTTTGAATAAAGCAAGATTATATCAAGAGAACCAATGCAAAAAAAAATTAATATTGCTACATAGCCAAGCAAATCCAGATAGTGATAATTAGCGCATCAAAACATTTCACTCTTCATTAACAACACACCTGTCGCTGTAGGCCATGCACTGTTCCTTAAAATGTAGAAAAACCATATCCCACACAGCATATCATTAGTCTATCGCCCAATTAACGTCGATTAGCCGGTCAAATGCCAAGTGCTGTCTTCACATCTATAATTCATTTTTCTTTTTTTCTTTGGACCGGTTTCTTAAACGATATTAACATTGCAAACGTGGCTCCTGAACGACTGGGAGCTATTTGACCACCCCCACATTAATGATACAGAAGATGGTTGTAGTCTCTCTTCCTGTGTTATTTGTGTCTTGTAAGAACAAGAATTTACATTTTGATTTCAATGGGATTTGAATATTAAAATGTATATATAAAAACCCTTGTATTATAATTATAACTGGATTTCTATATTAATTTAGGCATTCGTTTTTAAATAGCTGAATTATGCGTTTTTAATAGAAGGAAGAACATGAGTTTTCTTTAGAAAATGCCTCATAAATATGTTGAGATAGGGGAATTTTTAAATTAAATTATTCTCCAGAGAAGTTTATTTTAATAAATGTCTTACTGAAGAAATAAATTAATCCAATACTTTCTTGATAGTGGAAGACATGATAAACCCTATAAAAACCTACTGCACTTAAAAAATAATACCGTAAAATCCGGTGTAAAATGTGCACTTTTAACTCAAAAAATAAGATCGAAAATTACGGGTGCACGTTATACACCGGATATAAAAATGAGAGCTTTAAAAATGCAAAATATGAGCAAAGGAAGAAATTAGACCTCTACATATATAGAACTGCTGTTTCTTTGAAAGAAATAACATTCCTTATGAACTTTTTTTTTAAAGGTTGTAGTTCTAAAAGTACACTATTTTTTTATTAAAGCTTGGAATAATACCTCGAATAGATTACTTCAAAACATAAGAGCATTGCGAACGTGCATTTCAGGTTTCTTCGTAAAAAGGGGATGCACGTTATAAGGTGAATATATGTGCCTAAAAATTAGAAATTGCCACTTTAAAATATAGGTGCGCGTTATACGCCAGATATTATGGTAATTAAAAAAATTTGACTTTCAAATTTATTTGTTTTAAAGGTTTTTAATTATTAATATCAATAAGAAATATTTTGTTATTGTTCGTTTTTCTGAGGTAAAATAATTTCTTACGTAGAGCAAGTTTTAAGTTAAATTTGGTAAGATGTTTTGGTCCCATGATTTGGTATTTTTATATAATAAATGTGAAATTTGTTTACTACTTAATTTTTTTCTTTTTTGAAAATTATTTTATATTTTATACCATTTTATCGGTTTTTTAATCATTTAAAGATTATCATTTTTCATTCTTTTTTAAAAGTTTAAGACTGATAGGTTTTTAAACAAGGCCCAAATATATATATGACGTATGAATGAAGTTACATTTAAAAATCTTCTACGGCAACTATTTTGCTATGCTCTCTATGCTACAACAATAAAAACTAATTACTCCAGAAACCAGTTAGTCCTTTCAAAAGTAAAAGGTCATATATTATATCTTGAATTAAGTTTTCTGAAAATTTAAATTTATTCTAAAATTCCGTAATTTGAATCAGAGAGAGAGAGAGAGAGAGTACAGAGAAAAACTTATTGATATACATATTAAACGCTATCCTATGTCACTTTCAGAAATTTTTTGCTTGAAAATATTATGCATGTCAGATGTTTAAAGTCTAATATTGCACAATTCGCCATCAAACCATTACATCTTTACGATCCAAGTTTCATTTAAAAATCTTTTATAATGATCATTTTACCCTGCTCTTCTTTTTAAGTTATCATTTAGAGTAAGTGATGAAACATGTATGATAGATAATAATGTCATCCCTAATGCCTTCACATTCTCTCTTATTGACATCTAGAATGATTAGAACTGACACAGACAAATAAAAAAAAGGATAAAATATATTTTTTCCTTGCCCTAGATGAGCTCATTTGAATCTGATGTATAATTTTTACATCAAGTAAACTATTTTTATTCAAATTTTTTTTTCTATTTCGAAAAGGGAAAACAACCAATGAAATCCCATTCATTGCCAATGAATGAGAAAGGGATGAAAGTGATCACGTTCGGAAAAAAAATCGTTCCAGTTTCTGCTCGCGTGATGCTTACAATCAGAAAAGAAAATGGTTTCCCAAAGATAATGCTGCACGTGGTTGTGATTGAGTGTCGAGATAAAACTCTTGTCGGCAAAGCCTTTACCAGCTAATCATCAAATCAAAGAAACACAAGGAATGGCCATATTCTCCAAGAGTTGGAATATTTTTTTATTATTATTACTACAGAAGCACTATTCAATTGTTATTGAGAATTTTTTACAACAATGGCGTGGGTAAAATGGTCGGAAACATGACATACCTCTTCTCGCACCTAACGTATATCGCGTGCAATGGCACCCATTAAACAAAACGGATTGTCTACCGTTGAAAATCCGTTTCGAAATAATCGGCACGGATTTTGTGAGGGCGGAGATAGGGAAATTAGAGATAAATAATTTTTGTCCCAGATGCTTTTTGGGAAATTGTCACTGCGTGGGTTGTTACACTGATTTTTTTATACACGACAAGTGGTGACGAAGGAGAAATATCTCCAACAAAGAGTTCAACATTTTGCAATGCCTAAATGTAAATTTCTCGTCACGAGGGTTGGGTAGCATGGTGACTGAACGCAAGCTTGAAGCCATTCCATTTTTTTAAACTTAATTTTATTTTATCTGAATGATAGTTATGTGGGAGTCATTTTACTTTTCTTTAATTGTATACAAATCATTTTGTTTGATCTGCAAGAAAATCACTTTTTTTTCAAATAACGTTTTTTATACAGTAGATACATTTCTCGAAAACCGTGTAAAAATCACTAAGAAAAATGTCCGATTTGTATAGTATAAATGGCGGTGTTTTCCATGCTACTTTTAAATACAGTGTTAGATGAAATAAAGAGCATTTAGTTACCGTAAAATCCGGCGTATAATGCGCACCTATACTTTCAAGCTGCATTTTTTATTTTTAAAATGTATTCGCCGTATAACTCGCACCCTTGTTTTTACGAAGAAAATTAAACTGTATTGGAAAAATTACTTATACTGTATTAAACTGTTTTGGAGTCATTTATTCGAGGCAGTGGAGCACACAAGGGGGGGGGCCTAGGCGTCCGCCCCCCAAAGCCCTTGATTTTTTTTCCAATTGATTATAATTCTAAGTATATAGTACGTAAAATTTAATTAAGTATTTGTTAATAATGATTAATTTTATTAATTAATGCCAATTATTTATTAAATAATTAGTTTTTTATTGTGTTCTGTTCCCGAAAATGACAAAATTAAAAAGAGCATGATGCATGAATGGTGAACTTTCAACCCCCCCTTTGAAAATTCCTGTGTGCGCTACTGATTCGAGGTATTATCTTAAGCGTTTGAAAAATGTGGTATACTTCTTGAACTACATCCCTTTTTCGAAAGGAATGTCATTTCTTTAAAATAAACAGTATTTTTATATATATAGAAGAATAATTTTTTTATGCCCATCTCTTTTCTTATTAATAAAGCTATCATTTTTATGCCCGGCGTAGGACGTGCATCCGTAAATTTCGATCTTAATTTTTGTGTTAAAAGTGCCAGTACGCCAGATTTTACGGTAATTCAAATTAAATCTTCTGTTTAGATAGTTTAAAATTTTTAAAATTAGTTGAAGTTAAAAATTATTCTAAAAAGGCCTTAAAATCCTGAAAAGTTTAGATTTGGAATGTATTTTGGGTGAAGACATTCAAACCCACATTCTAATTTAAGGAAGTATATTAAACACATTCAACTTTTTCGTTTCATTGCAATCATTTTTTTTTTGTCTTTTTGATACGAATAATAATTAATTTTCATTTCTTTTATAAGATTTTAATTCTCCTAAAATCACGATGTTTTTTTATGCATATTTCTGAAGGTAGAACAACTTTTTAGAATACAGTAATAACTCAACAAGCGAATCCGGAGTTAGCGATTTTCAAATCTTGTCTAGTCGTCTTTAGTTTGAGCACTACACAACTCGATTACTCACTCCTTGATTCATGTTTAGCTAACCATAATTAGTCATAATAATTATTTTGTTAGTCATAATAATTTTAGTCATAATAATTTATTTTTTGTTATTTATTTCTTACAAAATGAAGTTTGATAAAAAGTTTTAAAAGGCACCTAGAAAAAAATGTATCATTTATTTCATCAATGAAACTCAGGCTGAATCAGTGCCAGGGCCTGATGAAATTGGTAATATGATTGAAGAAGTTGTCGATCTTCCCAGGAAAATAAATTTAGAAATGCATAGTGATGACGTTGAAGAACTGCTGGATTTCCACAATCAGTAGCTGACACTTAATGAGCTCATGGAAATGCATGAACAAGAGAAAGGCATTGAAGTCTTTAGAACCAGTTCAATCAGAAGATCGAATGACGGTTGAAAATTTAACAGGTATCAGTTTAATTAAAAAATGTCACAAATTTCAGAAAATATAGATTCCAAGAAAGCACGTATTTTTTCAACAAAACAAGAAATATAAAAAATTATTAGAATGCTATGAGGAACTTTTGAAGGAGGAAAGAATATTTTAAACGGCGCACTATACTTCATTAGGTTTATGAAACCTTCTACACCAAAATAGCTTCGGTTTGTGATTTTGTATTTGTGTTCTAAGTATTAAGATACATTAAACATGTTAATTCAAAGTTATTATTTTCTTTCGTCTCTGGCTCCAACTAAAAATAATTTATATTTATTTATATGAGAAATTATACCCCGTCTTATGGGTTATCTCTCAGTACCACCTATCACATAAGTTCGAGGTATTATTGTATTTCTCTAAATGCTTTAAATTTGTATTTATACTATAAATTACTTTTAGGGAAAGTACTTTTAGATAATCGGTAATTTAAAAACTATCTGAAATCGTGAAAAAACGCTTACTATCAAAAATATTTTAAAGTAATAGAGCATGTATTATTACAAAAAAGAAAGCGTTCACATTGTTCGTAATATACAAATTAAGTTTCATCATCAAATTTGCAATCGTTTCTAAGACTAAAAGGTGTGTTTAATTTATTTTCTTTCAATTTTTATTCGAATGCTAAACACTTTAATTATGATAAATAGCTTTATTTGAAATTATGACAAGAGTTGATGAAAGTATTTACGTATTTATGCATTACTTTCTGAAAAATGTATAAATGTCCTCCTTAAATGAACCTATAATGAGAAAAAATTTTAATATTTATAACTGGTGAGAACAAATTTTCAATTTATTTTATTGAATTGAAAGTAAAAACTAATTATACTTCTTTTGCAATGTCTGTATGTGTTTTTTAAATCTTTAAATTTGCAATTTCATTTGATGCAATGGTTAATAAAAATGATTTGTAGAACTAACGTAAAAAGTTGGCATTTTTAATTGCATGGGTTGAGAATGCCATTCTTCCATATACGGCATGAAGGCGAAAACATATATTATAGAACTAATTTAAAAAGACTGAAAAAGGCACGTCAGTTCCTTAAGTAATTCCTGCAAATAAAGGAGTGTTCCTGGAATTCGGTTAAGTGCAAGAATTTCTAAGGTAGGGTTTTTTTTAAATGAAACTTTTGACATAAACGAAATTATTTATTTCTGCCCAAAATTATAGCAAGACAATTTTTAATGGTTATTGATAAGTTTAGTTAAAAAAATTGCTTATATCATTCCACATTTCTAATACAATAAATACTTACGAACATTTCTCTTAGTAAAAAGAAGATCAATACCGATATAGAAAACAAAAATAATTGAATTTTATCGTATTTTTAAAATAATACGATAAAATTCATAATTATGGATTCGTTCCTTCTCTTTCTATTTTTATTCTCATCGTATTTTTTGAAATGATGATAATCTTTAACACATTCTTTAAAGTGTCATCTATTAAAGAAATACGCTGATGGAATGGAACTTTTTTTGTTAAAATATCATAGAACACTGTGTAAAATATTTATATAATGTTAGCATATGTGTACGAAATTATTTGGGATATATGGCACTAATTTTTAAATAAACGTGAAATTATTTTTACAACCAAAAATAAGTAAAACTTATAGGCATTTTTAAAAAATATTTGTATTTGTCGGGAAAAAGGTCATTTAAACATTTATTAGATATATATAATTTTACTACTATATATATGTGTGTGTGTGTGTGTTACCGTTAAAGTGTACAATTTAGTTATTTTCACAGACAAGAATTAGACAAGTTAGTTAAAGTTTTTAATAGATGAAAAATGTCATACTTTACCTAGTTATTTTATGAAATAACTAACGATAGACCGTTAAAACGAAAAATAAGCAATTTCAAAGTTATTTTGTAAATTAATTGATCATATAAATAGCTAAAGTCTCTCGACAAATATATTTTATCCCATTTGCGGTTGGTTAATTGATAAATAATGAAAAAAAGAAGATGAAAAAATTTATTATTACTTATATTTCTAACATTAGCTAAACAGAAAGGGTAAAAAAAAGAATATGTTGCTTGCAGAATAGTTAAATACTGTCAAAAACAAGCGGGAAGGAAAACTGTTGCTTCATAAAAACATTGTGTAAACCTTTTCAAACAAAAATGTGAGAGAACTTAAATTTTGAGAAGTATATTTTACTGTTCATTGTTTATTAGAGCAAGGATTGCTGTGATGATACTTTGAATAGCACTACATATTATTTTTGTAACTAGCACACTTTTTACTATTACACTTTTTTTTTACACGAACACTTTTTAAGTTCTTATCTAGAGTCGCAACTTTGAGCTGTTGTAACAGATCGAAACGATGTGTCAATATTCGGAACTTCTTCAATGAAAATTAATTCTCGCTCACACATATACTGAACTGAGATTTAGAATGTAACTCTCGAAACTCAAAATTGTCTGACTAAAAGCAGATGGAACCAGTTCAATGAACTTTCGAGTCGGTATTTCATATTGAAACAATCAAGTAATCGTTATTCCTTAGAATACCTAGTTAAATCGTAAAATACAATAATTTTATATACTTTAAGGTATCCGACTACGTTCGGAACCGTGATTTTCAAAAGCGCATAAATGGATAATTTTCGTGATATTTAGTGTCACTTCGATTAGAATATATGCATAAAATTGTTTTAAGGACATTTTGATAAAAAAAATTATTTAAATACAATATTTAGGCAAAAAATTAACTTAGAATATTCTTTTTTCCAAATGTTCTCCTTTTGTGAAAAATGCTTTTATTAGAATAATATTTTGCCTGTATATAGCTCAGACCTCTGTTCAGAGGCTCAACTAGAATTTTTGAAATATATAACTTAGAAGTGGGTTTATTCATATTTTACGACAACAGAGGGGAGCAATTTTAAGAATAATTATTTCAATTGGTGGTAACTCTGAAAATAATGTGAATTTTTCAACAATTCTAGTTGAGCTTTTGTAGAGGAGTCTGAGCTATATACAGGCAAAATATTATGATAATAGAACCATTTTTTACAAAAGGAGAACATTTGGAAAAAAGATTATTCTAAGTTAATTTTTTGCCAAAATATTATATTTAAATAAATTTTTTTTTTGTCAAAATGTCCTTAAAAAAATTTTTATGCATGTATTCTAATCTGATTGACACTAAATATTATGAAAATTATCCATTTATGCGCTTTTTTAAAATCACGGTTCCGAACGTAGTCGGATACCTTAGCTGACTTATCTAATTATTTCATGAAATACCTAGTTATTCTATGAAATAACATATTTCACACTTTAACGGTAACATATATACATAATGCATAAATACACATATATTACCTTACAGTTGTGTTCACATGTATAAATGTTACTTGTATTTTCAAAGCTGAATTGTATCTCGCAGTAGAGAAATATATATAGTAATAGAGTACTAATTTCCTAACAGCTTATGAATCAAGCGACACAGAGAGATTTTGAAAATGTTTCATCTTTAAATAATGCGTTGCAGACATTATTTTTGAGTGTATACATTCTAAACTAAAAATGTAGACAAAAATATAATTATTATTTTTGTTGGTTACCATTTTAGGACCTAATTCATACCATTTATGGCATTGCAATATCTTAAGTGTTAAGTAGTTCATTTGGTTTTAAGACAATTTATTAAACTCGGAAGTTTTTTAATGTTTGGAAATATAGTTAATATATATTAATAATTAGAATTTTTCAATTACTTATTTCATGCAATACGGAGTACATACGTGTTATGCTATTGACCATTTTCTTTAAATTAAAAGACGAAGCCAAATCTCGAGATATGCAGCCAATAGTGAAAAACCTTTCTCGTTGTTGTTGCAAAACAATAAATACAATGGTAAACACATTTGGCGACGTCTTTTGAATGGGCGACTTCATTTAGTTTGGCAAAATTGGCCAATGATACACGCAAGTACCCAATGCACATCAAAATCAACCATATGATGTAAAACAGCCATTTGATTTTATAAGTTAGTTTGCATATGATGTTTTATGTCAGTCAGAATAGTTTTAGATCATTTTATACAGAATACTTACAAATCCTTTTGTAGATAATTTTTAATAATTTTAGGTCATTACAATCATTTAGTTATTAGGTATAGGTCACACAGCAAGAACGAAACTAAATAAAAACAAATGTTTTTTCATAAAATAGATGGATGTAACAATACATAATATGCTAGTATTGGAACTTGAATAAGCTAGCTGTTTTAAGAATTTTTAGATATGCATTTATATAAGTAATATAAAAAAATTAAGTCAATTCCTACTTAGGTTAACAAAGAAACATTTTATTTTAGTTACTTTTTTAAAAAATAATTGCAATTAATATAAGTATGTATATACGTATGACAGAATCACATTATTAAGCGGCAATTAGTTTTTATTAATTACCAAAAAAGTATCGTATTGTCATCCAAAACAATTGCTTGTATAAAATTTCAATTCAACTGAATGCTTTAAAATGTGAGAAAAAAGTTTTGCCTCAAGTCGCTAAAAAGGAAACCAACGTGGTTGTATTTGTAATTCTTTAAATAATTAGTTTCAGTCAATTAACTTTCATTAATTATGATTAAATTATCGTATTGTCACCCAAAACAATAGTGTATAGAAAATTTCAGCTCAAATAAGCGCTTTAAAATCTGAGGGAAAAAATCCTTTTCAAGTTTTGACACAAGTCGCCAAAATGGTCGCTAAGTAACGAAAAATGAGGCCAACGTGGCTGTATTTATAAATATTTGAATAATTAGTTTTAATCAATTAATTTTTATTAATTATAATTAAATTACCGTATTGTCATCCAAAATAACAAATTAAAATGTATTTTATTAACGATTGAAAATTTGAAAAAGGTATAGGAAAATTGTGAACTAATAGTAGGAATTGAATGAATTAAAAAACCAAGGCATATCATTCAATATCAAAACAGGAAAATAAATAAATTAAAAAATATTATTAGCTGCATATTGAATCAATAAAACTAGACCATTAAATAAAAAGCTTTTAAAACTTTTATGAAATACTTTTTGCATTTCATTAACCAGAGACCTATAACTCCTACACCTTAGATAAACACATCCAACTCAGAGGTAACGCTGTATTCTCAGTAAGACAAATAAGAAAAATCCAATCAAAAACAACGATGTATGAGTCACCTTTGTAATCCCCGGACATTTGGGTATATCTCCGATAATTGAGGTTGAGAACGGATTCAACTTCCAAACCACATTTCACCCTTAGTAAATACTGCTATCGCTTGACACCATGGGTCAAGCAAACAGTTATCAGAATTATTCCATTACGCAACTCTTACTGATATACGTTATGATATATAGACAAAAAGAAGATCAGGTTTTTACTCTTTCAAGGTAAAGAACCAAATACGTTACAGCTGAATTTCGCAAATACTGAACACAATAAAATGTAATAGGTACCTCTAATTTTCTTTTCATTCATGGTACAAAGGAGATATTTTTTTCGTGATTCTCTTTACTTTTTTTTCTATATTTTTCTTTTCTTATTTCCCGGATAGTAATTTTAATTTATATTTATCTTTCTCGTTATTTATATGGCTTATCATTCGAAAATACTCAATTTAAAATCTATAACTGTAACTTATTTACCATGATGGTGTAGCAGAATCCAATCCGTTTTTAATTGAATTCATTAATTATTGCCTCACGGCCACCTTCTCGTTATGTTAATGATTAATTAACTTTTATATTATCAATTTAAGTACAAGTTATCATTATTAATGTGTTTTTATGAAGGAAAATTTATTGCTCTGAAAAACGTGGATGTCTGTATTTTATACGCTGATTTTAAAAATATAGTGTTTTTAATTGTTTTACCTTTCTAAGTTATGACAAAAAAATTAAACATAAGTTTATAGATAAACAACACTTTTTGGAGTTTTTGAGAAAATAAGTAGCAGAAAAATGTTTTATTTTATTTTTCTATATTTTTTTTATTTATTTATTTATTTCTCTATTTCATTCCATTAACAGTGAAACCATTTTTCAACTTGGACAACATTTGCTTACATTTGATCATTTATCTATATGTTACCATTAAAGTTTATAATTCAGTTATTCCAAAAGAATAACTAGGTATTTCATAAAATAACTAGGCACGTCAGTTAAAGTATATGATGGATGACAAATTTCTTCTTTACCTATTTATTCTATGAAATAACTAATGAAATATTAATAACTATTCTATGAAATATTAATAACCGGTAACTTATTCTATGAAATAACTTACCGGTTTAATACTTTTAATAAGAAAGAAAATTTTAATTTCAATATTATTCAAATAACTTTCTGAAATAGTAATATTGATAGTTCCACTCATAGAAATATTTTTCTTAATCATTTATAGAGTAAAAAATTTTAATTAATTAAACAGTGGAAAAATTAATTACGTTATACAATTTACTAATTATTATTTGTATCATGGCTATCTGATTAATTTTCTTTAAGCACATATTCATAATAAGTTTAATATTATTGATTTGTTGGAAGCGTTTCTGTTCTAATTTTTTTCTTTATGTCTTTGTTTCTCATTTCTCCGTACTCTTGTTTTATTTACTTTTCCTAAATGGCAACGTAATTTTTTTATTTAATATCTTTTAAATTCGATAAAACTTTTATTTATTTTAAATTTTTCATGTGTTTTGTTTCCAACAAAATATTCTTTAAATTTTGATATATTTGTGTTTCCTAAGTAAGATTTAAAATTGGTTTTTTGGAATATTTTTGTCATTTTTTTTCTTGTACACTTTCTTATTTTAGACATTTTGGTGGGCACTCGTTGACGAATTTGCTTAATATTTTCCTGCTTAAATTTGTATGTTTTGTAACTTTTAAATGAATTTTGGTTCCGATTTACTTGTGAATATGAAGAAACCAAATCACTTAATGTATAGTATTTTGTTTAGATAATCTTAGAAATAGGCTTACAATTAATTTTTTTTCTAGTACTATTTTGTCTTCATTCTCAGCCTCGTGATATAGACAAATATTGGAAAACACAATGCCTTAAAGAAATGTTTAACTCTACAATTTTAGTTCCTAAGACTAAAGATTTCCAAATACATTACTAGTATACCACCGATTAACTGCTTTTATCAAAGTAGAACCCAAACTTTAATTGTTAAAAACTTTTTGCACTCACAGAACATACATTGTGTATACTGTCTATTAGTTTTATATTCCATAACTAGTTGGTATACCCGTTCTTCGCACGGGTAAATTGAAAAATTAAACAATACACAGACTGAAGGATAAAGAAGTTTTTAGTGAGTTAAAATTTTACGTGAATTGTATATTAAACAAAAAAAAAAGCTTTTTGCATATCTCAGCTGAACAAAGAACCATGTTTGCTAAATTTTAAGTCTGTAGATGTAATACCGGATAAAAAAGATTTTTTTACTTATAACGCCCAGTAACTCTCTTGTGGGTTGATTTTTGAAAACACCTTCCTTCTGCTCAGCAAAAGTAACACATTGTTACAAATTTTGTGTAATAAACGCTTAAAATAGTGTAAATAATTTGTATCTGGATGTGTATTACGTTAATATTATTTTCTGATACATTTATTTTATGTTAAATAGCTGTTATCCGCGACTTCGTCCACGTGGTATTTAACAAAAAAATGTTTATTCAATTCGCAGAGCTTACGAAAACTTAATAATTATATATTCCACGTAAAGAAATACTTATGCTATAAGTATAATGTCGTTCTTCTACATTGTGAATCTCTATGCTTCTTTTTTTGTTTTATTTTTTTAATTTGTTTTATGTTGATTTTTGGTTTTTTTTTTTGTATTAAATTTACTGAACAATCTCTGTGTAAACAATATTGAATTTATTGAAAAATATCTCTATATACAATATTAAATTTATTGAAATATCTCTCTATGTACAATATTAAATTTAATGTGAACAATCTCTCTATATACAATATTAAATTTATTGAAAAATCTTTATATACAATATTAAATTTTTAATGAAAAATCTCTATGTATACAATATTTGGTGTACGATTTTCTTGGGCTAAAACAACAACGCTGGTGGCATTCCTTGCACGTGAACATGCCACGTATAGTTGCCTATGGGAAAAGCAACCCTTAGTTAAATCTCTGCCAGCTTTACTTAACGTTTGCCCTTGTGACTTGTTAATTGTCATAGCAAAGCTGACGTTGATAGGGAATTGCAGTCTTCTGAATTCGAAAGGGAAATTCGATGGTATTATGGGAATTCGTGGTATAAATGCTATCTCACCTTTTCCGCATCCGGATATTATACGACCATCTATAACGTTTTTTTGCAATAACACTGCTCGCAACCTAGTGCCATTGCAAAGTTTTGGTGGGTTAAAATTACGGCGTAGTATGACGGGCACACCAAGCTTAAGTTCTAGTTTGTGAGGGGGTAGACCAGACACAATTATACTGTTTAAAAATTCTGTTGATTATTAACCGCTTCATCCGGATTGCAAACTGTATTGATCATTGGAATAATGATAAGCGTTGAATGCAACAGTTCAAAACAGGTCTAAGTAGAAGTAGGGTGAAACGAACACAAACGAAGACGCAAGCAAGGGGTGAGAGGGACGCGTGACCTTTAACACTGTCGATGGGGTGAGGACTGTAAAATCATTAGGATCAGAGAACTTGAACGAAAAATGTCACGAGTGGCAGCGACTTAATCAAACAAAAAAAATTGATGAACTGTTAGAAATCGTTGAGACAGAAGGCTCGCGAAATAAAATAATCCCCACTGAATAAAAATAATCCCTATTGAAATAAATCATCCCTATTTAAATCGGATATTGTTCACTATTTCATTGGTTTTAATTTTATTTTCGCAGAACCCTAATATTTTATATAAAATAAAAGTAGCCTAAGTTATTCTTTACAACATTAGCTATCTGCCAGTGAAAGTTCCGTCAAAATTGGTCCAGCCGTTTCAGAGATTAGCCGAAACAAACAGACAAAAATTTTAAAAAATTGATTTTTCATATAAGTACCGTATATACTTTTAAATGCATTTAGTAAAAAGCTGATAATTTCAAATTACACACAGACACTTCATTTGTATTTATATGTATAAATAAGATTACTTGAAGAATAAATTAATTATTAGGAAAATATTTAATGCATTGAGAAATATTTCAAAATTTTATAAATGTGTATGCTAGTTGTATCTCTTTCATTTATACAAATAGCGTGCTGGTTAAAATAAATGAGTTTAACTTTCAAAACATATGATAGCTCACTTATTTAGGCTCTAGAGTTTCTATATCAGGGTCAATATGTAATTAAATTCAAATTAGAATTGAATCTAAAAAATAATCTAATGATAATTAGTGATATATTTGTAATCCCTTTCCCAATTTCAAAAATTATTTCTTGTTAAAAATTAGTATGATACAAAATTGGAAAGCGAATTTAATTAATCTTCCAACAATATTTGAAATCTTGCTCAAATTGCAATATGCAGTTATGATTAGTGATTCTGTTAGGAAAAAATTTACATCATATGTGGAATTATTTTAAGCGTATTTTTCATTCGTGTCTTTTAAAATAATAAAAGTGCAATACATATTATTTAAGTAGTGTTATCTAAAACTATATGATGTTTCTTATTATTTTTTGGCAATACACCCATGTATCCAGATCATTTCAATAAAAAAAACATTAAAAAAACATATGCTATGATAATTTAATGACAGCTTAACAATGTTTGATACTTTTTTCCCCTTAAACGACACAAAACCTTGCTTTTAATAAAATCACGCATTTCCTGATATCAGTAGTTTAAAGGAAAGCACAACTTACACTTAATACAAGCTTTGATGAATTGAATGCGGTATAAAGGTTTGATAAAAAGAAAAACACGTTTCTTGACAGATTGCAAGACAAAAAGAAATATTAATTTTAATGTGTTCACATTTTCGTGCTTAAAACAAACTTGAAACACTACACTCATAAAACTTTCATCAATGTTATAAATCATCAATACGGCTGTTTAAAATGCAAAAAAAAATCAAATGTATAAAAAAAGTTTGTATTTTGAATGCTTTTGCAAACAGCATAACCACGTGCACGTGGAATTATGATGATACGATTCGCGTAGCACTATGATTTAAATAAAAATTGCGCCACGTCCATTTTTCAGTTAAATTGCTTTTCCATTGAGGTCAACCCATAAAATATTTTTTTCCCACTCACACTATCATCTTTTGGTCCAACTCTATAGTTATTGAAGCTTTACGTAAGAGCCACTTCCAGTGACTCAAGGTCAGTTCTAATTTATTCATGCTGTCTGTTCTACGTGTTACGGCTGTTAACCTTAAATTAAACTAAATATGATATCCTTTTCGAAAATACTGGGATGGTCATTTTCGCTTTCGTAAGGTCGAAGCATTCGACCTCAAAAAAAAGTTAAAGAGTTCTTCAAGCTTTTCCAAAATTATTTCGTCTGAATGGTGTCAACAACCATACTGGCTGAAACAAATGTTTATGAGTGGAAATTTTGAGAGAATTATTTCACTTCAGTGCTAACATCATAATATACGTCTTGGATTTTTACTATTCATTTGATTTTGACTTGTATTACAGATCTTTTTGGGAAGAAAATAAAAAGAATTTATTAAAAAATATTCTAATATTTTTCCAGGAGCCTTAAGAATTATTTTTATCGTTTGATAAATTAAATTTGATAAAACAAAAATTAACTTTGGATGCTGTTACTTATTTTTGCTATCCTTGATCTATTTTACGAAATTTCTTTTAACTGTGTTGGGGTGAATATCGTTACTTATAAATCACAGCCTAAATAATCCCCTCGGGAAATTTTTCCCAAGAATCCTCTGCTGCTTCATGAATATTTAAATTAATAATATCAGACGAACAGGTTTGAGAAAACTTGCATTGTTTCTCAGTGTTTTTTTTAATTTGTTTTCTTCTTACTGAACATAGCATTATGCAAAAAAAAATTTAATTGAAGATCTATAAATTATATTAATCTATGTTCTTTATAATTTTAAAATTGATTTTTAGTAACATAAGAGCTTAAGCAACCTTGCATTGTACGGCAGAAAAGAAAATCCTTGATGAAATGTCCTTATAATTAACGTTCGTTGAGCTGATGTTAAATTCTTGCTAAATAATCTTTTTCAATGTCAAATTAGTGATAAAATTAAATTTGATAAGTAAATATATGTTTAAAATGATAAGCATGAAATGCATTACTATTCGAGTGAAAGTTGGTTGCAAAATATGCAAATCGAATTCGGGAATTACAGGGAAAAAATTTTTCTTTATCGGAATCCATAATATTTAATATTTTTTAAATATAATTTATTGATTTGTTTTTCTTTCATTTATAGGCTCTAAAAAGGATAGCCAAATAGTAATTCATTCGAAAGAATATTTTTTTATAAAATAGAGAAGTACTTCGATAATGTTTGCATGGCTCTTTGAGAAGGAAAGAGTAACTGAACAATTAAATCATTCATCATTATTTTCCTGTTGCTGTATCAGTGTTCATTTACTTGAAATTTCAAAAAAGCAAAAAAATTAATCGTATTATTACAGACATCATGCAGCTAAGTTCTAGAAGATATGTTTATACTCAAATCTCATTTAAAGCTGCAATATAAATATATAGTGAAAATTATTTAACACGAAACTGGGGGGAGGGATGACTGAAATATTTTTTCCTGTTAAAAGGATTTCGTGTAAAAGAATATAGCAAATACAACCCATATATTTAACAAAATTAAGTTTATTAGAGTATTTTTCATAAACATAAATATGCATATATTCAATAAAAATCAATGAAACAAAAACATTCACAGGGACTTAATAAAATTTAATACAAAACTTTCTCGAGTTTTTTGAAAAACAAAGCATTAATTGAGTTTTGGGAAAATAATCTTACATTTTTCATTGTATAGCATCAAACTATTCGATGCCGTCCTTTTTGTTATCATTTCACCATTGGAAAATGCGTCTAAATAATTGCCCATACTTTTCATGACGTTCCTCGTTTCGGATGACGGAGGAACAGGAACTGCATTATTCATTTCTTTTCCGTCATCGTAATCTGTATCAATAATATTTTTTGAGTTTTGAATAAACTCTAAAATGTCTTTATCTGCCATAAAAAATTGGGATTGTGCACACATTTTCATCATCTACTGCAACGAATTCTTCAGATGACACAGTAGGACTGTCGAATAATTCAGAAATTTTTTCAAATATTTCATTATATATATATATATATATATATATATATATATATATATATATATATATATATATATATATATATATAAGTGCCAGCTCAGTTTCAATATCCTCCTTCTCAAGAAGGGAAAGCTCTTCGTGTTAAGCGATTTTCGTTTCGTGTTAAGAGAAAAGTGCATGAAGATACACAGTAGTTTGTTGGGACTGTTGTATTATTTCGTGTTAACCGATATTTCGTCTTAAACGTTTTCGCATTAAAATTATTTCACTGTATTTTATTTACCTTTCCATTTAACAGAACAATAAGCCTCTTGAAGAATACTATTCTTCAAGGATATCTATTACCTAATTCCTTTTAGTGATAATCCACTTAACTTGCTAATAAATTTACCTTTAAGCCCTAAATTTCCAATTTTATTTACTGTAAATGAATAAAGCAATACAAAACCACTTTTATATTTTAAACACACACACACACAGTTCTCAGGTAGTTACTTAAAGAGGCCTCTACATTCAGGATCGAAAAAGTTCGTTGAAATTATTTTCATAACAGATCTATAAGAAGAGAACTAACCAACCGCGAACTACAAGTAATCATTTATTTATCCGCCTTAATTGCGTGGTTCAGGTTTTTAAATAAAGAAAAAAAAACCAAAGAATTACAAAAAACAGCATTCCAATCTAAATTATAAATATCCTTAGAGCTTTTCGAAAAATCAACAAGAGATAGCTCAGCGCGAACGGTTAGGTTCAAAGGTGTATGCACACCTTAACATGATATATCTTATTTCAATATTTAATAGGATTTGACATTTGAAAAATTAAGTAGACACTTTCACACCCCTGAAAAGCTAATACTGAATTCTCAAAACTAATAACAACAACGATTCAAACTCGCTAACTTTCAGTGGAAGATGACGGCATAAATTTACGCTTGAATTAAAAACAAGAAAGTTTGAAGAGACATGCTACACTCCTCGACTAAGGTGCGGCTGTCTACGATGTTATGGCTTCAATTTGACTTGTTGAGATTTAACTCTAATCCATCTTTCTTTTCTGACTTAGTGAAGTTTTTACTACTATGTCACTTAAAAAACGTTAGACAATAACGGGTGTTTTTTTAATTTGTGCTGTTACACTGTCTCGAATCAAGCATTGCGAATGGGCGAAAATAAATCTTTTAATAATTTATACTATGGTAAAATGCTTTTTGAATAAAATATTTTAATACTGATAATAAATATTGTTATTTATATGGGATATTTATTTATGCTCGAATAAGTTATTTCTTTCTTTTCTCAAAACTAGTTGTTATTTTTATTTAAATTTATACAAATTTTTCTTCACTTCGCTACCCAAGGTATTTATGGTTTAACCATATGAACGTTTTAACAACATACTTTCCTAATTCCGTTTCTATATCGTTAACTACTACATCGTGTTTATTCTGTTAATATTGCAAATTTTGACAATTTCTTATTCGAATTTTCGAATTTTACTTTTTAATAATTCTTTTATGAGTTTAATCATATAAACAACATGATACGAATACATAATAATAACATATTGCAAAAATGCACAAAAAAAAATTTTTTTTTATTCAGAGTTTTTGAACTTAATGAATTCATGAATTTTTTTTATTTTGTACACATTTTATATAACTTCTAAATGTTCCATCTTGTTCAGTGGTATGAAAACTATTAAGGATAATAAAAAATCCTTCCACATCATTGTAAATAAGGAATAAATGGTTTATTAACATAAAATACCTTAATATTTTGCAGGAAAAATATAATAGGAAGTCAATTTTTATATTAGTTTTTGCTCCAGTAAGTTTTATTGAAAAAAACTATTTTCTTATACACCATTTGATTATTGTTTAAAAACAAGAATACAAAAAGCATAATGGTATATGTAGAATTATTTAGAGGTACGGTGAAAATCGTTTGACACGAAACTGAAGGGACTGAAATATTTTTTTCGTGTTAAAGGACATTGAAAAAAAAACATAAATTCACAAAATTAAGTTTGTTATAGAACATTTCATTTATATAGATATGTATGCATGCAAGTATGAATCGAATGCAGAATCGAATAATTTATCGGGATAACCATACATAAATTAAAAATGTGTAATGTATATGTTACCGTTAAAGTGAGGAATTCGATTTTTCATAGAATAACGAGGTATTTCATGAAATAACCAAACAAGTCAGTTAAAGTATATAAAAATATTGAATTCTACGATTTGACTAGGTATTCTATACAATAACGATTACTTAATTGTTTAAGTATGAAATACAGAGCTCGAAAGTTCTTAGAACCGATTCAAGCTGCTTATAATCAGCTTTGTACCACTTATAGCTGCTTTGCAATGATGCGTGTGTGTGTACTCATCATTCCATTACTTTTATACATAAAATTTAGACGGTGTATTTATGTTAGAGTTTAACATTTTGGATTACTAACAAATATTTTTGCAATCTGTTTTCAAGCAATGTGGTAGAACCCCCTCAGTATAGAGGGCGCTGCTTGTAATAACATGTGTTGTTTACATCAGAGATCTTGTGTACGTGACCGAGTGCAGACGCACTCCATATTCCATTAAACTTATTATTTAATCTTACACTTGTCTTCGATGATTTATTGAATTTAATTGAGTCTAATTATTGTGATGATATGAAAGTTGATTGACATAAAAGCATTCTACCACTGATTAACTGAACACACCGATGATCGTAACACAATGACTTCTACAGAAATGGGAGACCAACCTGTAAAAAAGGGGGAGATTTAATGTAAGAGAGATTTTAATCTTTATTAAATAAGTATGGGACAAAGGAAAACAGGGCTGCGTTTACTCGTGAAAAATTATTAACTTTGATAGGAGAAGTAAAAAGTGCTAAAACAGCTCAGTAAAAAGCACCACGTGACTATTGGCTGCTCCAGAATTATAATATCCTTGTGTGAAGTTCAAGAAGTAGAAAAGTTAGTTGTATCAGTAACAGATGCAAAACATATTCTTTTTTCCCTCTCTCTTAATGTTAGCAGTATGAGCAATAATAAATTATATATGTGGGAGACAACAAGGGGTCCAAGACGTTTGTCTTTCTTCACATTTATTAAAAACTTAAACAAAAATTAATTAAAAAGGTAGATAAGTTTGACAATGATATGCAGAAGGTAACGCCTGCTCGCGCACCTCTCGCGTTCTCCTTTTTCCTCTCTTAAAAGTTTTGGTTCTACTTTCACTAGTTCAAAAGTTTCCACAGTTTCAGTTCTCATTAGCTGCGCCTGCGCGCGAAGACTGCTCGGCTTTGGCTGCCACAATCGGCCAGCCTGATTGTACACTGTCCGCAGCGGTACGTATTCCTTTTTTCCTTTCCATGGATACCAGAGGAGAATCTGAAACATACAAAAAAGACGGAACAGACAAGGACTATACGACAAATACACAAAGATTTAACATATCATAATTCTGCTGAACTAGACAGTTTCTCCATCATGTGAAGGCATCTCTTCGACATCCGGAAGGTTCCACAGGAAAACATTGTGTTTCACAGGCATAAGAACGTCTTTTTTAATGAGTTGATCTTTGGTTGAACGCATCGATATTTTCCTCTCTAGAGTTCTGGACGTCTGTTCAAAACGATTTCTCTTTTTCCTTCGTTTCCACTGCCAGGGCTGGAAGATTTTCCGGAGCAACGCAAACCGTCGATATTTACTCTTCATAGGTGAAGGGTTATCAGAACAAGATAAACGTCTGGTTCTCTGACACACAGGAATATCATTTTTCAATTTAATACACATTTTTAACATAGTACTCTTAATGTTATTGCATTTATAATTCTTAACTAGAGAACTCAAATCATTTCTAGTATTAAAGTTTTTAACATGTGGCAAATCATAACTAGAGTTTTTTTTCACACTTGAAACAGAAACATTTGAATTAAAATGAACACCCAAAGAGGATCCACTTTCACTCAATAAAACATCGCTCTTTGCGTGGCCTAGTTTCTTTATTTCAGCATATACACTGGGATGTATAATAATTTCTTCGGTCAAGGTCGGTGATATTGCCGTTCGAACACTTAGACCGGGAGAGTGTTGATTAAGAGAAAGATTTATCGGTTTAACTTCTACCATACGCTGTTCGCCAAAACATGAACTTAATGTTATTATTTCTTCGGAAGGTGTTTGCACTCTAATTAGTGAGGAATTTAAAACTGGGATCTGGCAACCTGAATCGATCAAGGCTGTTACGGGCTGATTTTCCACAAAAATGTTTACATATTGAAATTGTTCGAATCCATCGCTATTTTGTTTTTCGCTCTCGACTTTCAAAGTATTCACGTTTATTCTATTATGGATGTGGTCGTTAGATTCTTTAGGTTTAAAACGCTTCTCACAGTCTCTTGCGCAATGAGATGAATCACCGCATATAAAGCAATTTTTATTCTCTCTTTCAAGATATTGGAGATAGTTCTCTTTAATCTCTGGTTTAAAGTTTTGTGATCTATTTTTAAAGGGGTCTTGGGTATATCCATAAGTAATAGGAATTTCTTTATGTGATCCGCTTCTAGATGAAATATAAATATCGCACTCTTTAGCTAAATCAATAGGCCTGAACCAATCTTCTGCTTCTCGAATGCCAATACGAGTTGCGGTTTCCTTATTTAAAGTTTCGAACTGTTTCTCTTCGACTTTAGCTGCAGGATTTAAACTTAATGCTTTATTTTTAGCCGTTTGAAGTTCGACTTCTTTTTCTAATTTTGCTAACTGTAGTTTCGCGAGCTCAATTTTCTGTTTTTCTAAAGTTACCTCTCTTTCGTTTCGCGATACCCTCTCATCTATACAGTTTTTAATTAAAGTTTTAACGAAATCTGGATCACTTTCAAATGTACTACTGTTCTCAATTTTAGTCTTTAGTTTAACTATAGTGTCCGTACTCTCCACAGTACCGTCTAGATCCTCAACAACTCTTATGAAATTCTCTTTAAGAGCGTTTTTATACATTTTAGAAAAATATGGAAAGATCCTACCTTTTTTTTCTAGCTCCCTTGTTGCTCGCACGTACAATGTATCCAATATTTGATGAAAACGTTGATTCCACTGATTTCACCTCTTCGCAGGTAATATAGTTGAAATTGTTCGAATTGACACCTCTTCGCAGGTTATATGTGAGTGGTTCCAACCTCTACACAGGCGGAATTTTCGTCGATGGGTTCCAACCTCTACACAGGCGGAATATTTGTCGATGGTTCGTTGAAAAATACACCTCTACACAGGTTATTTTATTCAACAGTTCCAACCTCTACACAGGCGGAATATTTATGCTGAGTTCAAACCTCTACACAGGTTGAACGAAGTTTCCAAATCCCGGCCTCTACACAGGCGGAGTATTCATGCTGAGTTCAAACCTCTACACAGGTTGAACGAAGTTTCCGAAAAAAATGGCGGAGCGTCTCCTTCACGGACGCTTTTGTTCATTGTCCAGACTTTGGTTCAAAATCGAAATTTTATCGATCCCGGCCGAGCCCCCATAATTTGTGGGAGACAACAAGGGGTCCAAGACGTTTGTCTTTCTTCACATTTATTTAAAACTTAAACAAAAATTAATTAAAAAGGTAGATAAGTTTGACAATGATATGCAGAAGGTAACGCCTGCTCGCGCATCTCTCGCGTTCTCCTTTTTCCTCTCTTAAAAGTTTTGGTTCTACTTTCACTAGTTCAAAAGTTTCCACAGTTTCAGTTCTCATTAGCTGCGCCTGCGCGCGAAGACTGCTCGGCTTTGGCTGCCACATATATTATCTGCTTTTCCTTATTATTTATTAATTAATTATCCGCAATAGAGCTAAAAAATAGATAACTCATTCAGTTCAATTTACTTATAAAATAACTTCAATCTTTAAGGTCTATCTTTAGTTATTTCATACAATAACTATTTATTTCATAGAATTACTAGTTATTTCACAGAATTACTAGTTATTTCACAGAATTACTAGTTATTTCATAGATTTACTAGTTATTTCATAGAATTACTAGTTATTTCATAGAATTACTAGTTATTTCATAGAATAACTAGGTAAAGTATGGATTTTTCCTCTATTATAAACTTTAACTTACATGTCTAGTTATTTCATCAAATATCTAGTTATTCTACGAAGTAACTGAATTATACATTTTAAGGTAACATAAATTAACGTTTTAGAAGGTGTGCCGAAATATCGACCACGCGAGGGCGCTGGTGTGCGCACATCTGTATTAAAATTGTAAAGATCGTTAGTGTGTGTGTGTGTGTGTGTGTGTAACTTGTATCGTAGGATGTAAGCCGCATCGCGGCAATTCGTATCTAATTAAACATTACTATACCTAAATTATCTCATGGAATTATTGTGGACTGTCTTAACTAATTCACCCGGATACACACTCCTTTCGTATTCGAAATAATTATGGACATTGCTTCGTTTATAATTCGCTACAGAAGGAGTATAGAGACTTTCCGGAAAAGAGTTCAATCATTAAGGTAGCTTTAACAACTATATGCAATGCAAACCAACACCTATTATTCTTAATTTTGGAGTTGGGTTGTATATGATATTGCCTTATAACATGACCCTCACATTTGTATTCAAGGTTTGGTAACAGTCTACACATTAATTAATTCGCGATTGATTCATATTTTAAAGTAAGCAGAAACAATGGCATGGAAATCATAAATCTCTCTGTCTAAATTTTTATTATTTTAAAAATATCTTATAATTTCAAATGTCTACATACCTAAAAGTAATTACTGAAAATGAATCGAAAATTAAAATTACTAACAGTATTAACGCAGTAAATATAAAATCGAATTTTTTTTTTTACTGTACAATTATTTAAAAAAAATTACGTATTCAGGAATTTTTAATCCAATTAAAATTTAATTTACAATAATACTCCAAATGATAAAACAAAATCATTCTATTTTTATATAACCTCATCGTAATTCATCAAAACTTTGATAGGAATTTTATTTGTATGGGAAAGGGGATGGGACAAATCAAAAGTGTAACGTTACAGAGCGACATTACAAGAAAAACGTTACGCACTTTTGTGATCTTGTCTCCACAAAAATGTACAGTATATATTAAAATACTATTAAAAACTGCTTTTCTATATTACATATATCAGAACAAAAAGTAGTTGTGACTACAGTATTACCTCCTTAGGTCTACTTTTTAATTTTACACGACTTTTTTTCGAATATCTTATAATAAGAATCATTATAACTCCAAATGTAGTCCCTCTCGTCATTAATAACTTTAACTGACTGTCCAAAGGTGCAGAAGCATTCTCTAGCGATCACTGATCTTCAGTCGAGGCCATGTAAGGGCAAAGTAGGGTCGCTATGGAAACCTGTCCATGTTTTTTATCCATGATATGAGTTGTCTTTGTGTAGCTTATAACTTAAATTAAAAATAATTGTTATTCTAACGGAAACTTCATTGAATCCAATCAAGTATTCAACACTTTTAGTTTTTTATCTTTACCGTACAACGCACTACACAATTATATAATGTAAATGAAAATTACTCAGGAATTTTTTTTATATGAATGCGTAACATTAATCCAGCGTTTCTCAAACTGTGGGGCGTGCCCCCTAGAGGAGTGTGATAACTCTACGAGAGGGGAGCGAGCACATTGAAAAGTCGAAAGCAAAAGATTATTTAAAAAAATTATTAATTTACTGAAAGTAATGAAACGCAAAATATATTCTGACATAATACAATATAAAATACACATTTGCACTGATATAATACACTTATAAAGGTATCAGTACTGCACAATGTATTTTATAATTAATTTAACAATACTAAGTTACAAATAGGTTTAATAATTACCAGTGACTCCATGGGCTTGTCTTATATAAAATGTTCACAAAAATTAACTCTTGTGTTGATAAAATATATATCGATTTATACTTAATCCCTTAACTGCCGAATAAAAGTTACGGGGTTCACTTCCCAAAGCCAACGTTAACCGCATAGGCGTGCGTATGTGATATACTGGGGGGAGGGGCTGAAAAGGAATAAATAAGTGAAACCTTCTCTGAAATAAGTAAATCCTACGCAAACACTTCCAAGGCCCTTTTATTGCATTTCAAAGCCTTCGCAGTAATTTTATGAATAGAAGTATATAGAAAAGATCGTATTTCGAAAATACGTATATATACGTCCAGGCAATTAACGCTTTGGTTGAGTGAGACCAGTGGCACTTAAGAGGTTAAAGTCATATTGTAGCTTTAGCGTCAAAGTATAGTGTTGTTGGATTTAATACATTATTATTGTATGGAGGGGGGGCGCGATGAAAATTGTGTCGCAAATATTGAAAGTTTGAGAAGCTCTGCATTAATCACATCCAATGCCTTTTCAATTTGTTCACAATCCCTTTTTTAAATACCCATTTCTCAGCAGAAACCCTCCTTCGCAACGACATCTCATCACATACCAATATTCGAAATCATTTGAATAAATTTCCAGTCACGAGCATGCGTCCATTAGAAAAAACGGGTCCAAGTTTTTTTTTCTTGTTTTGCTTTTATTTCACAGCATTATAAACGATCTGAAGGGTTCCTCTAATTGACCACCTGCTTTCCACCATCAACGAAAGAAAGGTCAGTACGAATGGGCGCTCCAGATTCTAGAAGCTGGACCCAGTCGGGTTTGTTTTCGTTTAGTCTGAAGTTAAGCGATTGCGTCCAGTGATAATAATTTTCAATGGAATGTAAATAAAGTGAGAAAAGTAATGCTGATTAGAAATTATGTTGAGGCAATCGTACAACTTATTGTTTTGTGCAATATTAAAAAGATTTATATTGATATGAACTGAACTAAGATATCAACATATATGTAGGTATGAAATGCTGTTATCTTAAGTGAAATATTCATTGAATTAAGAAATTTGAATAATACCAGAAATTAACTAAATATATAAAATGTAGAATCTGAAAAGAAAATTATTTTGTTTAGATTTTGACAATTATAAAAATATAAATAATGTTTCCGATCATCTTGATAAATGTTTAACCTCTACGAGAGAATGTTATCCACAAAAAACAAAATATGCGTAAAAAGGGTCAAAGAAAAATGCATAGACATGCATGGCCTATTACACAACTGTTTATCAAGAAAAAAAGAATACAGCTCAAATACCTGCTGAAAATTTGTATAGAATTATTTATTTATATGCTAATGCAACTCATTAAAAATTGCGTATCTTAGAAATATTTTTGATGTTTTATTTTACCTTACTTTCTTTTAAGGTTTTTCTACTTTTTAATGCGAGGAAATAATTAAGATATGAAAAATAATGCATTATATAAAAACATTAAGATACGCATTCTTATACGTAGTCAAATATAAGAATTAGTAATAATTGTATTTGAATTGTCATTATAACTTTTTTTAAAGAAAAATTATCATTTATTCCCATTAAAAATTATTTTTTTATTTTCATTTGAAAAAAATATGTAAGTTTAACTTTGAGTGTGTTTCAAAATATGTAATTAGATTTGAAAAGTTTAATTCATATCTCATTTTAATAATCAAAATCTGAATCTCAAACAATGCTGTTTTTAATTGGTGACTTATGTATGAATTCCGATAATATTTTTCATACACTAGATATGTATATTTGAGCTTATTGTTAGTATTTTTTTTCTATTTTTAGATCTTTTTTAAAACGTTGATAGCATTTATGTTTTTTAAACTTTTTTATATTTTAACACATGTATTTTTAAAATCATAAATATTAAAGGATGAAATAAAACTCAATTTTTTCCTTGACGATTGACACCACTCTACAAATCATATATTCGTTATACTTGTTTTGCTCCAAAATTCTTCAGTTTCTTATATGATATACATGTGCTTTTTAGTCAATGGATTTTTATAATTGTTTTTTGGACAATTTCAATTGAAAATACATGTGAAATGATAAAACTATAAGAAAATTATATTTGAGCTTTTTATAAAAGATGACCAATTTACAATGCATTTCATAATAATACTTGAAACATCGTAACTTTATTTTAAAAAATTTGAACAATATAGAGGATTTTAAGTTATTCTACTTTCTCAAATCGTTATCAATCTAACAGTTAGTTTTTTTTTTTTTTTTTTTTTTTTTTTTTTTTTTGTTCAGGATTATTAGAGTATTTTACTACATTAATTTATATTTTTTTTAACTGTAAGCAGTCTTTAATCATGAAGAATGTTAGAAAATAAAAATGCACGTATCATACGATACAAAAGACTTACAGAATATTTTCCTTAAGGTATCCGACTACGTTCGGAACCGTGATTTTGCCAAAGCTTATAAATGGATAATATTTATGATATTTAGAGTCACTAAGATTACAAAATGTATATAAAACTCTTTTAAGAATAGTATTACAGTAAAAAATTATTTAAGTACAATATTTTGACAAAAAATGAACATAGAATGACCGATTTTCAAAACATTCTCGTTTCATGAAAAATAGTTCTATTTAATAATATTTTACCTGTAATAGCTCAAATATCTGTACAGAGGCTGAGCTTGAATTTTTGAAATATGTAACTTAGAATTGGATTTATTAATATTTTACTACAACAGAGGAAAGACATTTTAAGAAAAAAACGCCGATAATTATTTCAATGGGTTGTAATTCTGAAAATAATATGAATTTTTCAAAAATCCTAGCTCAGACTCTCTGGAGAAGTATTTATTTTTTAAGCAAAATATTACTATTTTAAAAGCATTTTTTATAAAAGGAGAACATTTTGAAAAAAGATTATTCTAAGTTAATTTTTTGCCAAAATATTGCATTTAAATAATTTTTTTTTGTCAAAATGTCCTTAAAACAATTTTATATATGTATTCTAAACTAAGTGACACTAAATATTCTGAAAATTATCCATTTATGCGCTTTTTTAAAATCACGGTTCCGAACGTAGTCGGATACCGTAATGGATCAGAAATTTTATGCATGTCGTTGAAATATTTTCTAAAATAGTTTTGATTACTTCAAAAAAAAGCACAATTAAATACCTGGTAATAAATTTTAACATACATTTTAGTAATTCTTTATTTTTATTTATTTATTTATTTATTTCTTTTCTGAAGAATTTATGCTTACGTATATTCTACATGTGACAGCGGTCAGTTTCTTATATCACTAACAAATTTCATTATTTAAAGTGGAACATTTTATCAGCTTCAGCTTAAATAAGAAATTATTCTTAAATAATAATTAGTATATTTTTAAAAACACTAATTTATTTGTTTGTATTTTTAAGAATGATTCATTATAAAGTTAAATCAATAAGATTATATAAAATAAGACAAAAAAGTGAAAAGGATAATCACATTTACTTTCACAAAAAGAACAAATTTAAAAATTTTCTTTGAATTTTAAATAATGGGTTTTCTAAAATGTATTTTCTAACATTTTTCTTCTATTTTAAGATATCTAAGGAAAAACTTTTTTTTTAAATAAATGAATTGACATTAGTTCATATGTTTCATTATTCATTATGTCTATCCTGTAATTAATCATATGAACTAATTTGCTTAAGGGCAAAAAGAACAAACTAATCAGTCTTTTTGCTACTGGATTTTTCAGCAAATGAATACGTCTATAGAAAGAAATGAGTCACTTGGTAGTTATCATTACTCAACCGCTCGAAATTCACAAACGAAAAGTTTTTGAGATAATCCAAATTAATGCTTTGAACATTTTAAATATGTATCTTTAAGAATATGTATCTTTCCCTTCCCATTTCTATATTATGTTTAAAAAAACACTTCATATTATTTCTGTGTTTCGGTTTTTTGCTTTTTGTTTTCTGTACTTCAGTGAAATATAAAATAACTTTTAACTCACAATTAATGTTTTTATGCCTCTTTTTCTATTTAGGCGTTTTACGTACCTTTTTCCTCATTTGTTATGGTATTTTATATTATATAATAAATATATATAGCAGTGGCGTAACGAAGAATAATAGAGCCCCCCGTGCAAAGTCAGGTTTTGGACCCCAAACTCCAATACGTACTTGGCGTCAGTGAGGATTTGGGCCCTCTAGAACCCTTCCCCTCCCCGCGATGGGGGTAGCGGGGATGCAGGGTCGCCTCTGATAAATAGTATTTTGAACAAACTCACAGTTTTAAACCTTCTTTTTCTTTTACATTACTTTAAAATTATTAATTTCTACATTATTATAATAATAAAAGTTATAGTAAAAAAAAAAAATTTTTTTAATTTTCTTTTTTTTTTATACAGAAATAAAAAAATCTCATATCTTCCTCTATAATAATTTGTTTATGATGTGTAACATCTTTCCTCTCGGTTGCTGGTTTTTGTGGGAGTGATTTCGTAAAAAGGGACGGATGTGTGTCACAGGATGTGACGTAAGCGTGCGCTACTTGATTTGACCAATGAGAGTGCGTGGCTGTGTCTTTTCTCTACCCTCGCATGGGGTCCAACTCTAGTAGCCATCAAGCACTCGAGCGCTTGACTCTATATCCTTTAGTCACGATATTGGGGGACATTAGTGCGGCAGAATGTTTATTTGAAAATGGACAAACAGTGACTTCGGTGGTCGTATACATTTCTTCGAATCAAACGGTTAAAAAAAAAAAATTAAAGATTTCTTGCATTTTGTACTTTTACCATATAACGAAGGTGGTTCTGCTCTTTTAAAAAAATTACCACTCGTTTCCCCTGATTTTGAGTGGTGATTTTAACTTCAGTTTGCCAAAAGCTGAGCCGCTCATAGCTTTTATGAATGATGAACTCGAGCTCGAAATGAACACAAATCAAACTGTTTCGACTGTTTCCAGTGGTACTGTTATTGACGCTGTTTTTCAACGGTTTTTAAATACTTTGAAATCATAGTTATCATACGTCTATTGTCTCCGCTCTTCCACAAATTGAACAAGAATAATTGTTTTTGATAAAATATTGCATTTTTTTACTCCTGTTGTTAATTAAATACAATTTTCATTAAAGATATAATTATTCGATAGAAAATTATTTCCAATCCTACGCGATTTATAATTTTTTTCTGGAAAAAAGTTTTGCGTATTTATATAACACGATAACATGTCAGATGTTGCACATCATATGAGACTACTGTAAGACTCGTTTCTTTTTTTAGATAGCAGAATACGAAAAATAGCCATCAACAGGATAAAAACTCTTATTTATTAATATTTCATATTTTTTCTGAGAAAAAATAAGCCTACTTCATTGCATTTTAATACATAGAACTAATCCTAATATATAATTATAGCTATTGATCCCTAATGCATAGTAAAGGGTGTTTTTTTAGAGGTATAGAACTTTAAATTGCAATAAAACAACGATGTATTATTCGATTGACATGAATTTTTTTTTATTCGAAAGATAATCTTGTGGCATTACCTTTTAAATATGATTTCTGGCATAGGACTGCCACGGCTGGCTCGGATGTAGTCCAATCTGGACGTCCAATTTTCGATGACTTTTTCCAACATTTGTGGCCGTATATCGGCAATAACACGGCGAATCTTGTCTTCCAAATGGTCAAGCGTTTGTGGCTTATCCGCATAGACCAATGACTTTACATAGCCCCACAGAAAATAGTCTAGCGGTGTTAAATCACAAGATCTTGGAGGCCAATTCACAGGTCCAAAACGTGAAATTAGGCGGTCACCAAACGTGTCTTTCAATAAATCGATTGTGGCACGAGCTGTGTGACATATTGCGCCGTCTTGTTGGAACCACAGCTCCTGGACATCATGATTGTTCAATTCAAGAATGAAAAAGTTAGTAATCATGGCTCTATACCGATCACCATTGACTGTAACGTTGTGGCCTTCATCGTTTTTGAAGAAGTACGGACCAATGATTCCACCAGCCCATAAAGCGCACCAAACAGTCAGTTTTTCTGGATGTAACGGTGTTTCGACTTACACTTGTGGATGAGCTTCACTCCAAATGCGGCAGTTTTGTTTGTTGACGTAGCCATTCAACCAGAAGTGCGCTTCATCGCTAAACAAAATTCGCTTATGAAAATCGGGAACAACGGCAATCTCGTTTTGGGCCCATTCGACGAATCTACGCCTTGCTTGATCATATTTAAAATGTAATGCCACAAGATTATCTTTCGAATAAAAAACAATTCATGTCAATCGAATAATGCATCGTTTCTTTATTGCAATTTAAAGTTCTATACCTCTAAAAAAACACCCTTTACTTATCAAAATCTATAAAATACTTACAATTTTCTCCTATAGATATGTAATTGCCATTACATAATTTAAAAAACCAATGCAAATTAATATATTTTTTTCTATCTTATTGCGTGATTATTGCCTATTCTTTCAACTCTTTTCATTTAAAGAGTCGTAACTACTGAATGAGGCAATGAACCAATCCAAAGTAATTTCCCTAGCAATTGAGAGAATTACAATAACATTTATTTCAATGACCAAGATAACGACAGCTATTAAGAACAAACTACCATTAATAGTGATTACATATGACATGAGTAGTGATTAACGATTTGGTTAAAAATAAGAACACATAAAATACACATTTAAAAAGCTGGGAAACGGAAGTGCGTAATAAAAATGTAAGTAGTAATAAACAAAAAGAATGCTGTCTAAATTGTTCTGACTTGTAGCAATTCCCAGTGTAGAGGAAGATTGAGTTTGGAACGACAAATAACATATTTAAAAAATTATATTTTATAAGAAATTAAAAAAATATATTTACATAACATGCATTTATCATTATCATTAACTGTATGATTGTATTCTCTACATACATTCGATAATCAAAACTTTAAAAACTCTTCATAATTCACTATAAAAAAATTATTGTATCATTAAACAGAATAAAAAATTCGCTTTTATCAATAATCTCTTTATATTTAAAAAATCCAATTTATTTCTTCTTTAATTACAGCAATTTTTAAAGAGAGATGTTTAGTTGGAGATAACCATGATGGTAAACAAGATTTTTTAAAAATTGTTTTACGGTACATTTATATAAGAAATTTATTTGAAGTATATAAATATAATGACGGAAAGTGTGTGCGTGTGTGTAAATCAAAAAACATAAGTATCTGAAAAATAAAATTACTTCACCATTCTATACTTTTCTTTTGGTGGCTTATAATGTAATGCCTAAATTCTTTAAGCATAAGTTTTGAATTTCGGTTGCTCACAGTTAACGAGTCATACTATCATATTAGTTATATTAGAACACTTAGGCCACTTTCGCCCGAGGCAACTTTTCAAATCATTTCAGTGTGAAGAGGGGAGAGAATTCCTTTCATTCACGCACACAAAGTTGACTTAAAAGGGAGTGCCGTAGCGAAGATCACAATCTCATCGTTGCAGTGATTGAGTCCAAAATAAAAAGCTTTCTCTATTTTTAATACACACAAGTAGCTATGTGTGAGGAACATAGCTTTCTTAATATCCTCTTAGTTGAGCTAACTGGTGGAGAAAACATGGTTTTCGAGACCTTCGTTGCAAGAAGTGTCAATTGAATACGTTTGAAGGAATCCAAGCGATTTCTATTCAAAACTAGCGCCCGACCATCTGCTCCTCCTTCTATTATGTGCGGCACAAGTTGACTCAAGTGAAGGGCCCCTTAAAGGTCATGATCTACCAGGCATTTAAATTTCGAAAACTTAAGGTTCATTTTATATATATATATATATATATATATATATATATATATATATATTACTTTGGTCTACGAATATGGGCGCATCTTCTCTTCAGTTTAAATCCATGCATCTATCTGAATGCAATTAAGTTCATCCAAGTGAAAAGGTGACGAAGAGTTTGTGCGGAGAGATACATATATCTTCTAATTTCTGAAAATATTTCTAAAATGTTAGAAAATAACTGAAAAATCGCAAATGAGTAATTAAAATATAGACTTGGATTACTTTATAAAATCATTAAGGAGAAATCATTCCGCAGAAACCATTGTTAATATTATTTGCTTTTTTGGGTCCTTTTTTTAGAATTTAAATCAATACAATTGCCTAGATTTGAGAAATAAGACGCGATTTTTTTCATATAGTATTCAATTCACAAATTCAAAATTACTCTAGCACTCGGGTCTTTATCTATTATTTAATTAATATAATTTGCTCATGAACATCAATAAAGCAATAAAAAATGACGCTATTTTACTTTGGTTTATATATCACTTCTCATATAGCCATAAAAATAAAAATATTATTTCTGATGATGTTTCAAATTTATAACTACTTGTGGTTTAAATAATTATCTGTGAGACTCAGTAATATTCTAAATTTAAAGTAAATTTTTTACTCGTTAACTTTCGATGTGATTAAAAATACACCGTTTTTTAAGCATTTTTTATATGTATATAATACTCTTTTATACATCTTCATATAAATTGAATTTTTTTTAAAGAATTATTACTACACACGAAAATTTAAGTTGATAAAACTCCTCTTATATTGTTTTTTTGAATTTTTTACAAGACTTGAATGCGAAACTTGGTAAAATAATCTCTAGTCATGCCAAGAATTACTAGGAAATACTCGTAATATCTTCCTTTACAGACTGCAAGTTGTGTAATACATTAGTTGGATCTTATAATTTAAATACATTGATAATCTATGAAATATATTTATAAAATGAAGCTGAGGTTTCTTCACATTATTTTTTTGGAAGAAAATGAAAAATATTGTTTGTCTTACTTTTTTTTTACTTCCACAATTTTTTATTTATACATTTAATGTAATTTGTTGAAAATAATTTCGCACCTTGACACTTTATAGGCTTCCAGTTTAAAATGGAATCGTCAATAGAAATATCCCTTAATCAAAACATTCTCAAATCAAAAAAACGTAATCTTCAAGTATAACAATTAAAACAAATTAAAATGAAACTTAATTTTTCAAGCTTTAGAATATATTTCACTTATAAAGTTTTAATTACTTATTTTACCCAGTATATTTCAGTCATGTTATATTTCCTTTTTGTCAACGTTTTATTTCTTTATTTATTTATCTGAATTCTCTTAGAAGATTACCTATATGCATATATGTCAAGAAAGTATTTGTTAACTTTTATACAAATTCAACTTCAGTTCTTTTGTTAAATTTTTAAAATATTTTTGAATAAAAAACATTTTTGCTAATTAAAAATTTATGAGAACGGTAATAAAATTTAAGAACAATTCTATTAGAAAAAAAATATTGAATACTTCCGTATTTAAGCATATGTGAAGAAAATATTGAAAAGAATTCATTGATAGACTGAGATTTTTTTTTCTCCTTTTTCATTGGAATATAACTTGTGCTACAACTTCCTACAAGATGGAGCCACCGTTGAAAGAAAATTTAATAAAAGAAAATGAGTTGAAAATTTGATAAACTTTTTCTCTTTTCTATATTTTCCAAATGCAGCACATTCCCAACTTACTTATAAAATAAATTACTTTTATTATTTTTTTTCTTTTTAAATTTTAATTGTACGTGTAAAAGCAATTTTGAAGCATTCAAAGCTCAGTATTATTTAAATGCTATTACTTTTTTTTAAGGAAAAAATATCATTGCACGTAATAATTTGATTTCCTTAGAATTTTCTCAGTGTTATATTACACGTTAAAAGTATTGACATTTGGAATGATGGGTTAACTGAGCCCGCGCTCGGAGAAGAAAAATTCGGAATACAAGACGATCCGGATAATTTAAATCGTCAAATGTTATTCCATGACATGTTCTCCGAAAAACTGGGAATTTTTAACTGTAGGCCAATTGATAACGGGGGTGCAAATTTAAATTGCATTAAATGCAACGTAAATTTTGAGAAATTATTGTAAAAAATGAATTTTTCTATAAATTTATGGATTGCTTCTCTGTTGAACTTCACTTGTACATGCACTAAATTCGAATAAAATTCAAAAGGTTTGAACTATTTTTGCAAGGGACCCACCTACAGGCAGAGGACGTCTTAAGCTGACATTGACATCATCAACATAGGACGAAGGATTGTGCTGAGAACAGAAATTTCTTTTAAAAATGAGATATCGTTTCTTTCTCTATAATTTTGCTCCAGATTTATTAACTGTCACAAAAGAGGTCCAGGACATTCAAACATTTACTAAAGTAATAAAATAACCAAATTCCCACTTCGACTATCTACAAGTAAATCTAAAAAATTTTGCTGTATGGAGATTTATTTTAAGGCAATAAAAAAACTGTTTAAAAACACGTCTTTTTCGCAAAAGAATATTTAAAAAAAAACAGATTTCAATAGAAATTTTAATACTATTTATTAAGTGATACTTAAGTATACTTGCGTACTATTTTATATAACATTAATTACAAAATAAAGATTGCAAAAGATAACTCGATATTCAAACACTAAATAAGCAATTATTCAAAACATAATTTCTCGCAAAAATGTCAACCAATATATGAAATGGTTCTCCATTTTTTTATTACATGCACTCTCTTTGTAGAAATTTAAATTTCCAAATCATAAAAGAATCAATAAAACATTGAGCAGTTGACAAAAACAAAAGTTATTTAAGTAATTTTACAGAGAAATGCATATAAGCAACAGAACTGGTGTAACGCATCTCATATTCCAACATAAAAACTGTGAAAAACTAAACTACCTGTTTAGAATTCCCTATCTGTTGCCGTTGTAGAATAAATGCTATGAAAGAAAAAAATGCTTGTTTTTGTCACTGTTCTAACCGAATGTAGTGCTACTTGTTTGAAGGCTTCAATGACTCATAATGCTGGCTTTAAATAAATGTTTTGTCTTCGTGTGTCAATGAGCTTGCCTTCTTCCTTTTGTATTAACAGTTCACAAAACGATGTAGGTTCAAAGATTTCCTTCAGCCGTTAATACCATCTGACATGCCATAACTCCATGTGGTATATGATTCTGAAGTTAATGTTTCGAAATATTCCCTTCTTATATAGAAATGATAAAGACAAGATGCATATCATCTTTATATAACTATAATTTCTACTAATATTTTTTATATTAATACTTCTATTTAATGTGATGAAAAATAGAAAGACGTTCGAAGCACGTATAAGATTCAGAGACACTGATCGAAAATTAAAATTTTTCGATTATATGTAAAGGTGAGAGGACCAGTGGTCAAAAACGATTTTTAGCATCAGTTGATATGTTTAAGATACTTAAGATTTCTAGCATAAATATAATTTACCAAAGAAAGACAAATTATTTTCATCGTATCGTAAGAGATAGTAAACATTTTAATGTAATTATTTTGAAAATTAAACATTTTTAAAATAATTGATTAAAATTACTGTAGTTATACTAAAGTGAGGTTGCCTTTTTAAAAATGCAGCCATGCCCTTTTAGAAGGCAACTTTAGCTGTAATTGGTGAAATATTTTAGCTAGTAAAAAAACATATAACTGAAATTTCGTAATCAAATATTAAGCTCATTTTAAGTAAAATTTATTAAAAAACTGACATTAAAAATTTTTTTGAGAATAGTGGACTGCTATTTTATCAAATACTTAAATGTATATAAGCTACTATAGTTATAGTAAAGGGAGGTTGCCTTTTTACGAAGGCAACTTGAGCTGTAATTGGTGAAATATTTTCGTAAAAAACCTATCATTGAAATTTCGTAGTAGAATATTAAGGTCATTTTAAGTAAAATTAATTGAAAAACTGATTTTTAAAAAGAAAAAAAATTTTGAATAGTGGACTGCTCTTTTATCAAATGCTTAAATATATATAAACTTAAATGTTTTTTGGCATTATTATTTGGAAACTCAAGAAATGTCACGTTTCCAATTTTCAACATGAATCATGAAATGCCATCCATTAATATACGAGAAGCCACATCAATTATATATCCCTTCAATTTGAAAATATAACTAACAACAATGGGTCCCGCAAACTTACTGAAGCAAAGTCCATAAAACCAATTTGCATACTTCGTGAAATATTTTAGTTTTATTCTTATTTTAAAGTTCAGACTTGCACCATCTACAATTTCTCTGACACTTTTATGAAAAATAAAATTCCTTCAGAACATAAACAAGATGCTTTAAATAATAATTTCGACTTGAAAACTTTTTTTTTCCTGTAAAACGTGATCTAAGTTCACTACCACTTAGCTTTATAAGGAACTTCGAATGTCCAAATAATTGAAAGCAGTCATACGTTTTCTTTCGCAAGTGCTTCACGTGAGTTGAAAAGTGAGAATCAATTTATTATATGATCCTCTCATCACGTCTCCTGACTAATAAAGGTGTTCGTGTCAGTCATGAATGTACGCGGTAACGTCACAATTCAATTCAAGAAAAATTCCATGATGCATAATAGTCCACTAGACAAAGAAATCAAAAGAATAAAAAATTAGTAAATTGAATTGAAACGAAAGTAACATGTGTATGGTTTCTACTGATGAGATTTGTAGGTAGGTAAATGTGATATTCAGTAATCTTCATCACGCTGGATCAAGTAACACGTTCTATTTTTCATTTTAAATTTGTCAATAAAAACTTTTTTTTTTACTCTCGATTTGTCCGATATTATTTCGAAATGTTATTTTAGATGACAAATGATTTTTGGAATAAATTCTAAAGGATAATTCTGAGCTTCTAGGTATGTAATGTGAATAGTCCTTTTTTAAGAAAATATTTCCCGAGAAATGTATTATATTTACCAAAAATAGACGCACAAAAATTACTAAGCAATTTATTTGGTAATTTAATGATTGCACCATACAGGTGATTTGCTACCAGACAACTTTTCAATAAAATGTTTTTGTTCCATTAAAGTATCCGACTACGTTCGGAACCGTGATTTTAAAAAGGCGCATAAATGGATAATTTTCATGATATTTAGTGTCGCTTAGATTAGAATACATGCATAAAACTGTTTTAAGGACATTTTGACAAAAACAATTTATTTAAACACAATATTTCGGCAAAAAATTAACTTAGAATAACCTTTTATTCAAAATGTTCTCCTTTTGTGAAAAATACTTCAATTATAATAATATTTTGCCTGCATATTGCTCAGACCTCTTTACAGAGGCTCAACTACGATTTTTGAAAAAGTTACATTATTTTCAGAGTTACAACCATTTGAAATAATTATCGGCATTTTTTTCTTAAAATTGCTCCCCTCTGTTGTCGTAAGACATGGATAAACCCACTTCTAAGTTATATATTTCAAAAATTCTAGTTGAGCCTCTGTGCATACGTTTGAGCTATATACAAGCAAAATATTATTATAATAGAAGCATTTTTCACAAAAGGAGAACATTTGGAAAAATGATTATTCTAAGTTAATTTTTTGCCAAAATATTGTATTTAAATAAAAAAAAATTGTCAAAATGTCCTTAAAACAATTTTATATACATTTTCTAATCTAAGTGACACTAAATATCATAAATGTTATCAATTTATACGCTTTTGCAAAATCACGGTTCCGAACGTAGTCGAATACCTTAATGTGTTTCTGTTATTTTTCTCTGCTTCTTTGCCCCATTGCTCGCAACTGCGGCATTTACGATTCTGAATTCCTATGTGATTCCTGATCGTATCTGTACTCACTCTGCAAGTTTGTCGATCTTGTAGCGAATCACCGTGTATATATATTCTTTCTTTCTGTCTTTCTTTTTCTTTTTTTTTTTTTCGTCTTTTTTTTTCACTCTCGACCCAACTCGGGGGAATTTCATGATGTAAAAATCGACAGTGTCCTTGTCATATGATTGTGCGGCATGTTAAAGATCCCAAGAATGCAGTTTAACTTTGGTACTCTCGACAAATTTAAATTCTAATTTCACAGAAGCCTTCCTTTGAGCAAGAGACCGGGCATCACAAAATTTTATTGAAGCATTTGTTATCCACCTAAATGGGGCCACACTAAAAAGTGAAATTTTACGGGAAATGTACTATGTCTACAATGGTACAATCTACAATCCTCAGTCCCAATTGAAAGAATAAAAATATTTTGTTTTTACTGATTCTTTTTAATGATTTCTTTTATACACTAAATGTGTAGATTGAAAATATTGTTTTTTAACAAATGAGTACTTTTAAATCACAATTACAGCAATGTGTCATAACCATTTATTTATCTTTGTATCTCTAAAACACTGTATATATATATAAACAAAAACTGTTACATAACTCCATATATAAGCCGAGAATGCCAGCCGATAGCCACGCCTCCCGGATTCCATTGTTCAACCAATCGCCATCATGCTACTCAGCATAATGGAAAACACCACTTTCACCCTGCCCAGCATCATAGACTCTCACGATATGGGATTGAAGACTGTTTTACGATCCAGATGCCCAAAAAGGAACGCCTATTAATGCCTTTTATATATAGATCAACTTGGAATCTTGTTTGTAAAAAAAAGTAATAAAGAAAAAAAAGTGGATTTTTTAAATTTTTTTTTTTGGGGTTAGTCATGTACAAACAAAATGAATCTTTTGAGAATTTTGAATGAAACTTTTATTTAAATGGAGTCGAAAAGTTATATAAATCTCTCAAAGTCCTTGTCAGAACACGAGTTTCCGAATAGTTTGTAAAATTCAGTCACTCATTAAAGTGTCTGAAAATATATAATCATCATACGGTGAGTTCTGCATGAAACATGGGACGGTGATCCCGCCCAGTATACAAATTTCTTTTCTCGCCCTTCTTCCAAACAAAGGAAGGGAGCAGAAGGAATGAATAGCACACATATTCTGCAAGACAACAAATGAAAAAAAGAATGTGTTCGTTTCAGACAGGATTACTATCAATAAAACTATTGTCATTTGTCATTAGCAATTTACTTTATATCAATTTGGTTGGAAAACTTGAAAAACACTTATGTCTTAACGCCCAGCAACATTTTGTGTCTCATGGTGACATGTTCTTCGTTGACGTCTGGCGTTTTACTTTACAAAAATTTAAATGGTAAATATTCATCCATTTAACGATGTTTTTACCCTCATTGCTACATATTTTAAAATTACATTAATTCTTTTTTAATACAGCTTGTATACAGGTTTCGAATTTTTGAAGAAAAAAAGCACACTTTCGGCTTATATTCAGAAATATATCATAATTAATAAGATAAAAAAAAATCTTCACAATATTGAAATACCGTAAAATCCGGCGTATAACGCGCATCAGTGTCTAACGCTCGCTCATACTTTTAAGCTGTATTTTTTAATTTTTAGTTATATTCGTCGTATAATGCGCACCCCCTTTTTTACAATGAAATCTGAAATGTTAGTATACAATGCTCTTATGTTTAGATGTCACTTATACGAGGTATTATCCCAGACTTTTGAAAAAATAGCATACTTCTAGAACTACAACGCTTTTAGTTCATATAAGGCATGTCATTCCATTTAAATAATCAGAATTTCAATGTGTGTAGAAATAAATTCTTTTTATGCGCTCGTCTCTTTTGTTATTTTTAAAAAGCTCTCGTTTTTATACCCGGCGTATGACGCTCATCCTTAAATTTCGATTGTATTTTTTATGTTAAAAGTGCACGTTTATACGCTGGATTTTACGGTACATACCTTTTAGATAGTATTTATCATTGTTTTATATTTATAATTAATATTTTTCAACAACAACAAATTTAAAAACTGACATATGTTTTTAGTTGCCTAATTAAATTTCTTTTCTTTTCTCAGGGCATCATTACAACATACTGCTCAGCAACAGGAGGAAATTCAAATCAATACAATTCAAAAGCCAAACGCTTAGAAACATTTTCCAGTAGATACGCTCTTCCGACGAATGTAAGATTTTTTTTCAAAGTATAATTTTTTCTAAAAATTTGAAGCAAAACTCTTTATATTATTAAATATGTTAAATATTATTATTTTAAATGAAGCTTTTGGAAATATTATTGACAGCTAATAAAAGTTCTATAATCATGATATTAAAATTAATTTCAACATATATATATATACATATAAGAACCAAGTTTTATATTTATTTTATGTATCAAAATTTAATAACTATACTTTAATGCAAAAATAACCATCCATTTTTTGAAAGACCATGGAATTGTTACAACATTATAGACTTGAAATAATTTTTTTGTTAAATTTAAGGATTTTTTTATTTAACTATTATTATTATTATTATTATTATCATTTCTTGGACCTTGACAATTTAAATAAAGTTATGTAGTTATGTGAATAAAGTTTATGTAACTCTAAAGTAGTATAAATATTTGTTTTCAAAATCCCATTTTTATCAATTCCTACTAGTAACTTACACTCTTTATATATTTATTTATTTACCTTGGTGGAATTTTCAATCGTTAATAAAATACATTTTAAAGCGCTCAATTGAGCTGAAATTTCATGTACATGATTATTTTGGATGACAATACAATAATTTAATTATAATTAATAAAAATTAATTGATTAAAACTAATTATTTAAAGAATTACAAATACAGCCACGTTGGCGACTTAGCGACCATTTTGGCGACGTGTCAAAACTTGAAAAGGTTTTTTTCTCACTTTTTAAAGCATTCAGTTGAACTGAAATTTTATATTGACGATTGTTTTGGATGACAATACGATACTTAAATGATAATGAATAAAAATTAATTAGCACTTAATGTTGTGATTCTGTCATATGCATATACATATTTATATTAATTGTAACTATTTAATAAAAAGTAGCTAAAATAAAAATTTTCTTTGTTGATCTAAGTAGGAATTGACTTTAAAAAAATTTTTATGTTACTTTTGTTTTTCATTTAATTTGATGTACAATAAAATAAATTTATCAACTTGGTTTATCAATTTTCCATCCAAATAATACTATTTGATATATTTTTCTGTTTTTAAATAAATTTTAATCTGTATAGAATCAATTAAATTTCACGTTAAATTATTTAACTATGCTTTAAACAAATTTTTATCAATTGACTTAAGTAAAAAATGAATTAATAGGTAATCACACACACAGACATTTGGAAAATGGTATCCATTAATGATAAAAAAAATGTATTTTATTTTTTAAATAATATAATTACAGAAAATGTGTGAAATATTAGAAACAAATGAGAAAAGCTTTCGCAGTTATTTTCGTTTCATCTTTGAGATTATTATGATATGAAAATCCATGTAGTTTTAGTGCTGTTTAACAAAATGTTATTCATAAAAGCTTCATTTTTAAGAAAAAATATTGAAGAAAAACATTTTTTAATATTTCTTTTTAATTTGAGACATATTTTCGTTAGAAAAAAAATTGCATATGCAAGATTTACAGCAACATGCATGAAATTAAACAAAAGAATATTAGAAAATTTAAGTTCATAAAATAGTTTAACACGTAAAATTATAAAAGCTTAATTATATTTGTTCTTAATTTCTAAAGAAAGTGATTTTTTTTCTTTTTGAAACATATATATTTCTTCATATTCTTCATTTAAGCTTAAGTAACTTATAAAGGGTGTTTTTTTTAGAGGTATAGAACTTTAAATTGCAATAAAACAACGATGTATTATTCGATTGACATGAATTTTTTTTATTCGAAAGATAATCTTGTGGCATTACATTTTAAATATGATTTCTGGCATATGACTGCCACAGCTGGCTCGGATGTAGTCCAATCTGAACGTCCAATTTTCGATGACTTTTCCCAACATTTGTGGCCGTATATCGGCAATAACACGGCGAATGTTGTCTTCCAAATGGTCAAGCGTTTGTGGCTTATCCGCATAGACCAATGACTTTACATAGCCCCACAGAAAATAGTCTAGCGGTGTTAAATCACAAGATCTTGGAGGCCAATTCACAGGTCCAAAACGTGAAATTAGGCGGTCACCAAACGTGTCTTTCAATAAATCGATTGTGGCACGAGCTGTGTGACATGTTGCACCGTCTTGTTGGAACCACAGCTCCTGGACAGCATGATTGTTCAATTCAGGAATGACTCTATACCAATGGCTCTATACTGATCATGGCTCTATACCGATCACCATTGACTGTAACGTTGTGGCCTTCATCGTTTTTGAAGAAGGATTCCACCAGCCCATAAAGCGCACCAAACAGTCAGTTTTTCTGGATGTAACGGTGTTTCGACATACACTTGTGAAATAGCTTCACTCCAAATGCGGCAGTTTTGTTTGTTGACGTAGCCATTCAACCAGAAGTGCACTTCATCGCTAAACAAAATTCGCTTATGAAAATCGGGAACAACGGCAATCTCGTTTTGGGCCCATTCGATGAGTCTACGCCTTGCTTGATGATCGTTTTGATGAATTGCCAAACCAAACTGAGAATAAATCACTTGACAGCTGTTAAATCGGTCGCCATCTTGGAAAGTAATGCCAACTTAAACTTCTATACCTGGAAAAAAACACTCTTTACATAGTTTATCATCGAAGACCTTTATCATATTCATGTTTGCACTAATGTACACTCTACAACATATAAAGCCACGGATTAGGAAGTAGTGTTCCGTATGGGAAGAAAATCAGTAGGTACGATATACACGTATTGAAAATTAAACGATAACAGTACTATAGGAATTGAACGTTTTATTTTAAAGAATATTGCTATAAAAGCAAAAGAAATTATCACAGCATTAATCCACCTCTTGATCAGATGTAAGCTGTTATCTGTCTGGGTATTGACTCAAAAATTGGCATATGTTTTTACCATGTACATTCCAATGGGAGAGTTGGATTAGTGCAATCCAGTAAGGGTCAAAGATTTCAGTTCATTATGGTCCAAACGAGCTAGCTCTTCTGAAAATAGATCCGTCACTCACACGTAGTTTTGGAGAAGCACAAAAATAAGTAGAAAGATTTCCCGTGTACAACCGGGCATTATTCTGTTGAAATGCTAGCCCAAAAATCCATGAAAGGAAAGACAACACTATGGGACGTAAATTCATGTTGACGAGCCGCCATGTTGTAACAGAGTCACGAATGACAACCAATAGAGTTTGACCATCAAATGCAATAGCACCCCATGCCACAACTTATGGTTGTTGAAGTTATGATATTATATGACAGACAATACTTAAGTGCAGTAGTGTATACAGACCTTTATTATGGGGGTTATGTTCTAAAAAGTGCATCGACGAAAGCTCTGAAGGGCTATCTCTGTGGTAAAAATTAAAAATCTGCTAAATCATGAGGGTTGAGCCCTCAAGCCTCACCCTTGTTCAAGCCCCTGATCAAGTGAGTATTCTACTGCCTCCTGAACAACTTCAGACACGTCTTCGCTGATTAATGGGCCTCTATTCGAAACAGTACTTAACGTTGAAAACAATTTTATTTTCAGCCTGTGAGGCTCCTATTCACCTGGCTCTAATGCACACGTATTTGGCATAGCACAACAGTGAGGGCCAATCAACACGACGGCCTTCGTGACTACCATATGCTGAGTTACTTATTCATGGTGATTGCACGCACTACTGTCTCTGCTACACATTAGATCGTAAATAAAGACGTTTCAAATGCTTTGAGTGTTGATCAGACGAGTGTATATTCTCTCTCAAATGGCGACCTCTGCTCATACTGTTCACGAATCTATCATACGCCATTCGGATGCTCCGTTGCGATGCGTTGAAGCTCCAGCTGGTTAGTCAATGACCGCCAAAAGTTAATATTTTCATATTCTATCGTCAAGTATGTGCACACGCAACTTCGTCACATTTGGATAACTCCTTCTTGGTGAATCGCTTTCTATGGAGAGTACATACAATTGTCTAAGTAAAAATTACAATAATTACGAATCTTTTTGTAAGTATTTTAAAATAAGCATTTTTCTAAGTATTTCCATGCAAAATTCTCCAAAAGCGTTTAAAAAAATTTCTTTGAAATATTACAACCTTTACAAATTATTCTTCTTAAGCTTTTTTTTGATTTTTAAAAATATGTGAATGGAATCGTAAAGTTAATTTTAAGTATTGCTACGAATTCAAAATGTTTTAAACTTAAAATTATTTCAATTTTTTTAATCACAATTAAAGCAAGAATTATTTGATTTAGTTAAATATAAATTCAGAAATTAGATATGTACATGATTTCATTTTTTTCCTTTAAATCAGTGACCACCGTCCTGTAGAATTTCATGGACCACTAAAAGCATAATTTTATATTTGGTGGACCACTACAGCATTTGTGTCCCTATTTACATTTCCATAGCACTGAAAAAGATAATCATGAAAAGTAATAAAAAACCCAGCAATGCAAAAACGCAAAGCAAAATCAACAAACCAAAGTGTTATGCTGTCAATTTACTTTGGTTGACAATTCTCACTTCCAAACGTTGCTAGATAAGCCTGCAAAAAATAACTAAAAATTCGCTACATTCAGTAGGAATTTCACTAAAAGTAGTAGCTAATATTTTTGGAAAATCTATATTCCGTTAAACATTTTGTTACTAGTAATTTCATATACTGAATCTTCATAAAAATATGATGTCACATTTTTTTTGCAAACGTTTAAAAAATTTTCACGGACCACTAGTGGTTTGTGAATAACCGGTTGGCGACCGCTGTTTTAAAAACATCTAACTGCTATTTGATTATTTAATGAATTCGTTAAGTATCATGCACTGTGTGTGAACAATTTTTGTAAAAACATAACTATAAAACAGATTATGTATGTACCATAACGTATGACAGTATCAAATTTAACTGAAGAAACATTTAATAATAATTGAATATTTTTATAAGAAATTATAGTATTTTACCCAAACCATTTCTTTCTCTCTCTTTCAGTTATTTCCAAATGCATGAATACAAAAATATAGAGTACTTTTCAGTTTTGCAGGCGCAAATCTCGACAAGAAGACTTTATTGGTGACAACAAACAATATGCACATAAAATAATATTAATGGCCGTGACTTGTTTTGAAAATTTAGTGGTAAAAGATTAGCTCAAATATTCCATTTGGCGTCGGTTGTATCATTTTTGGCGATTTTATCTTCTGTCCCGTCGAAACGGAAAAGTACCAAATACAGTCCTAAAGTAAATAAGAGTACTTTTATTTTAGAAATTGCACACGATTATAAATTTTTGGAGCCTATTGTTGGAGAATATTAGTTTTTGTATATTTCAAACTTATCTTTAAATATTTTAAATATACTATCTAATTTTTTAAGAGTGTTAACGATTCATTTACAACTCAACGAATATCTTATTCTTAAAATCATTAAAGAAGTTCATAATTAATTAATAATTGCACACACATTTTGTTATATCTATTACAAAGTAAAAATTAAGTATTACAACTCAATACAGCTAGCTCCGTTACAAAATGCACTCTATTTCGTACAAATTTTACAGTTCTTTTAAATAACTTCAGCACTACAATTGGAAAAACCTTAGGTGCTAATTTGATATAGGGGTACTACGCGCCAAGGTGTTGTTTATGTTCGCTAAGATGGGTGATAACATTACAATATGGTTATCTTGATGTTTTTATCGTCTGGCATTGTGGTTGCCATAACGTATATTAGATTTAATTTTTATTGTTTTTTCCAGCGGTTAATTTCAGATGATTTTCATTCAATTTCTTAGAAAATTTAACCTTTCCCATTGCATTTGTTTTTCAAGACAGCTGTTTTAGTCTTCTGTTGTATTTTGTGCTATTTTCAAATATGGATATTTCTAATATCATTGGTGAGTACCAAGATATTTTTTAAAAAAACTATGAGGCATGTGCTTGTAATTATTGCTGTATATCTCGTTTTTAAACTTCATTTTAATTTTTAGTAATACATTTTTAAAAGTTCGTTGCAATTCATTACAGAAAATCGCCCTTTTTGGAATATTGCAAGTTAATCACAGCACTTTTTAATTTTATTATAATTTAAGCAATTATTTTATTTATAATATAATATAAAAAGTACAATTATTCTATGTAATAATTATATTATATTCTTTATTTATAATAATTGTTGAAGTTAACTTCTTATGGCACGACAGGGAAAAATTTTCGTTACGCGTTACCCGTTACCAGTTATGGTTACGCGATGAATGTAACGTAGAAATGTATGAAGTTCCGAATTTCCCCACGTTTTTTAAATACAGTTTTAAATAATAGTGGTAGTAATAAATTTGTTAATTATATATAATATTACTTTAAAATAAAACTTAATTATACAATTCAATACATATAAGCTGTAACAACTTCAATTCTTCTAAGATCATAGATGGTTACATTTGACGATCTACCTAAAGTATCACAAAGTATGCTGCATATAATTTATAATCGATGGTTTCGCAGGCTAGTTCATACCGTGAATATACTGTCTCTCTTTTCCTTTAAAAATAATCAAATCTCAAGATTAGGTCGTCCATTAAAATAGTCACTACCGAAAGCATATCGAAAAAGTGATGTATTTCTCAATGTGTGGTTGTACTGTTAGAAAATCCATATGAAAAATCTTGTGACGGAGTACGATATCACAAGATAATACAACGTAATTATATCGCCAACCATTCAAAAACTCTACCAGTACCCAGAGACATATTTTCTTTACATTTAAAATGATTGACATTATAATGAACTATTATAAAATGTTATATGCTTGTTTATCAAGTTATCCTTCCAGGATCATCTCTGAGCATATATTTTACGCTGCAGACTTTAAAAGAAATTGAAAAGGGCAAAATACTTCAAGCTTCAAAATTCTTTCTTTGAATGCAGCTGCATTAAACCTAATTGGAGGCGTCATACGTTAAGCCAAACAGATTCTTCGGACAATGTTCGCCAAGAACACCAAATGCAATCTCGCCAAAATTAATTCATCATTAGTATCAGGTATTAAAAAGATATCAATCATTATAGTTTTCCGTGGGGTGATCGGAGTAGAATAATCCCAACGTAAGCTCGTGTGTGTCGTAAAGGCGACTAAAATGAGCAGAAGTCCAACCTCTCAAGGCTCTGGCAACCCTCAATTATGACAAGTGCACCTCTACACTTTTTCATACACGACAACAACAACAATACGTATAAGCCAAAGAAGTTAACTTCTACCGCGTATTCACACTGATACACACCCATCTTTTTTTTAAATATTTTTTTATAAATATTTTTAGGTTATTTACTTGTAATTATCATGTTATATGAGTATCCTTATATATAATTATTATTATATTAGATTATGATTCTTATTTTTTATAATTAATGTTCAATTATATGAATATTCTATATAATAATTACTATTAAATTATATTACATGATTATTATATATTATATAATATTATTATTAGTTAATGTAAATTTCATTATATTATATTGATATTCATAATTGATTGATATTGGTTATTTTCAATCCATTCCTATATTCTTCATTTGAAATACATTTCAAAACAGTTCTTTACAATTAATTTCCTGTTGATTTGTTACCATTAGGCCACCATCTTAGATTTCATATCACTCCACAACAAGCGCTACTGGGCACGATTAAGGAAACGCCCTAGACAGTGATTGGCACGTAGCACCCCTGTACCAAATTATTTCCAATTATTCATTTACAACTTTTGTGTGTGTGTGTGTGATTAATATCTTATTCTTAAAATTACTAACCAAATTTATAATTAATCAATAATTGCACATTTTGTCATACGTATTGCAAATTAAAAATAAGTATTACAACTCAATAAAGCTACCTCCGTTACAAAACGCTCTCTATTTCGTATAAATTTTACAGTTCTTTTAAATAACTTCACCACTACAATCGGAAAAACCTTAATAAAAATACATCTGATGTTTCAAAAAGTTCGTCCTTGTGTTTTTCTTTAATACCAGTGATCTCTTTAAATGATAACAAAAACAATGACGAGCATCTAAACAACTCATAATGTATGAGATAACTGTTGCCAAAAATGATGAGAAACTCTTATCAGTTTCTTCAGTAATTGCTTTGTTAAGGAAGAAAGAACTATCTACGACATAATTAAACAAGTTGTATTTCAGTGGATTGAGGGCTATTCGAGGAACAGGAAAAAAGGTCACCTTAAAAAAATTCAATCGTTCCGTCTACTTTCACCAGATCTAAGTGATTTGTTAGTTTTAATGATCCGTTTTGACCGAAAATAGGAATTGCTCTAAATTTTCTTTCATGTTCACTTGTGTTTTAATAAACTCGTTCCAGTTAAATAAAAAACCTTTCAAATGTATAAACTCATAAACTGTTATTGTTCTTGATAACAACCGATATAAAAATTTGACACGTTTTTTTTTATTATTTTATTTTTGAAACTAAAACTTTATTATTTGAAAAAGGGCTTTTAAAATTATATCTCAAGTATTAAATTATTTTGTTGTGAGAATTAAATGTTTTGTATTCTAGATTCAAAACATTTTTTTCATAAAAAGTAAGCGATCACCATGTAGAAATACCAATTAACACTTCTTTGAGTCACACACAAAAAAGAACAAGTATTCTTTAGTTTAAAGAATTTGTAATAGGTAAAAATTTGATATGTTGAATTTGTTGCCAAATTAGATGCATTAATTGTGAGTTGTTAGTGTAATTAATTCAATCGGATTTCAATATAAAATTTATAAGTCATTACATACAACGTTAAAATTAATTAAAAATAATATTATTAATTCGAAAATATAAATTAATTTGGTTTAATTTCCTACTTTATTTTAACATTTAAGTGTATTGATTTAAATTTGTTACTTTTTATCTATATCCACTTTTATAAATTTTAATTTGACTATTTATTTATTTATCAAATGCCTGTCCATCGACTATCAAGTCATTCGCCAATGAGCTCTCCAATATTTTTTTACAATACATTCTAAATTCTTAAGTGCAGAGCATATTTCCAAATGAGCAGAGCTCATGACTTGTCCAGACTCACTCAAAACACATAAAGGTTTTAATTTTATTATAATGAATTTTATTCAAATTTCTTATTCCACATGAGTTTTTATTTGAATAATAGATGATAATTATATATTTACATATCATAATACTGAGGATTTTATATATGATAAAAGTAATGAGATAACACTAAATTAACATTTTGATGAATATAGTAAAAAATAAGTGAATTATAAGAGTTTACCAATTCAGAAATTTTATATAAAAGGAGTTGTCATGTATTATGTTGTTGTTGCTGCTTATCTCCAATATTTAGCAGAACTAAATAAGGTAAGAATTAACTGTTCACTGGTAAAAAGTCCAAGACGAACATCGGTGAAGAATAAAGGTCTTGCTTGTCTAGTTCCAGACAATGAAGGATGTGATAGGGAGTAACCTTGATATTGTAATGTTTGGTGCAGGTTGGGAAGATCTTACTACCATTGGTAGCAGGGACGTCTTAAGACTTCTTGAGGCCCTGGGTCCCCACTTAAAAGTATGCCCTGGGCTCCAACACAATTTTTTTTAAATTACACCCTCCAACGTCCTCTCGGATTTAAGGCGTCTTGCAGTCCAATATAAAGCAGATGTCACTCTAGCAGGAAGAACTTCACAGTTGTCTTGCAAGAGAACATGAAGTAGAGAGGGGCAATCGGACAGATGCTCCCCAGTCATTGGCCCGGATTTACAGAGAGGGCATAGCAGTTAATCAGCCAGGTCAATCTTAAGCAGATGGGCTTAATGTCCGGTGATGATTTTGAAACATGCCGCACCCTCCACCCTAGGTAGGGCAGAAAGCTCACCACGTCTTCTGCCATCGAGCAGACGAGACCAAGATTTGCCAACAGTCAGATCTATAAGAGTGGAAATTCTCTTCTGTCGAAATTTGTCCCTGAGAAGTCGCTTGGCGTTTCGAACAGGCATCGGAAGGCAAGGTGGATGCAGTCATGCGAACCATTCCTCGTGTGAACCAGGAATGGGACAGACTTTTTTCTGCTCCTTTCTCTGATAAGGAATTCCAGAGAGCCCTTCAAAAATTATCAAAAGGGAAAAGCGCTGGTCCTGGCAATATTCTTCCAGAGTTTATTTTGGAACTCGGTTCCAAGGCTAAACAAACCATTTTACTTTTCATAAATAAAACTTGAGGTGGCTCTTTTCCGAGTTATTGGAGAAAAGCTGATGTTTTACCCATCTTAAAACCTAAAAAAGATCCGACAGACATCCAACACAAATGTAGGCCGCAATTATGATTCTTAATAGTAGACAGTGCATATAACGTATGTTGTCAAATACTCGTACAAACAATAATCCAAAATAAATAAATGTGCATGAAAATTACAATCACACGAACCAGCTCGACCGACTGCCACCTTTTGACTGAATGAGTAATGAGGACCTAGTAGTGGTAGACCTAGACCTATACATGAACGACGGTCATCACATGCAGCCAGTTGACATATCGTCCGAAATTCCCAGTTTTTCAGATAATACAACCGGAAATAACACTTGACCGTCGAAATTACTCGAATCATGATTTTATTAAGGCTGAGTTTAGAATGAGACGCGGCTCCCATTGTGACCAAGGCCCTGGGCCCCGGCTCAGTTGGCCATGGCTTAAGATGTTCCTGGTTAGAGTAGGACAGTGATCTATGGTGACCACTGATTAATCTACTGAAAGATGTTTGCTCATGCCTGCAGTATTGAAGAGACCATCAGGGTGTCTTTCCTGATACCATTGGTTCATGGGTGGGGTAGTCCAAAAAACAATGTTAGACTTTTTAGCTCTCGAAAATAATTTTATTTAAATCAGTGAGTTAGGGACGACCAATAGATCACTAGCTCCTTTCGTCCAAAGTGCCAGCTGTCTCATCATCATGGATGTCTACGTGAGAGAGAATACATTGAAAGTGAACCTTCCGAAAAGAAGATAAAAGTTTCAATTTGTTAAGAATTGCCAAGGCTGTGTTATCTTCCCCCTGTGCCATTTAGAAAGGTATTGGTTAGGTGTTGTTGAACTTATATATTATTACTTGAAAGATAATAATAGATATTTCGATTTTATATAAAAGTAAGGATATTTAACCCCTTAAGCGGTCAATCCCCCCCAAAAAAATATTTGAAGCATAATTTGTACAATGTGTTTATTAAAAAAAGGTGCTTCATTTGAAAATCGTGCTCTTTACTAAATTTGTCGGGATTAATAATACCAATAAATTTAACTCCCTAAGCCAGCTATACTCAGCCTGCGGCCCGCGGGCCGTATGTGGCCCACCGGGCTTTTCTGAGTGGCCTGGTCATGACTGTTTGCACAAGGATGTGGGAAAAAAGTTTGAGTACCCCTGCCTTGTTCCCCAAAATGTTCCAAGAAAAGTCATATTTTTTATTGCATATAACTAAGCATAATACTTAACAAGATGCGAAATTGGGAAGATTTAATTTAAAGTTTCAATTTTAAAGTTTTCCCACTATTTTTTATTTTGTAACTGTGAAACACAAAAAATTCTAAATGTTTGCTTTTTATAAGTACACTCTGCATGTTATGAAGAATGTTTCACATATCGTAAAAGAATTTATCTCTTACTTACAAGAAGTGCATGCCTCTTTTTCAAAAAGTGTTGAGGATTTTGCGTGTGTGTGCAGATATGTACATACAATTTGAAGCATTGAGTATTACTAAGTCTTACATTGCAATAGGGACAGAGACAATATTGGCTTTTTTGGATTATATTTCCATTTTTATTTCTTCTCAAACAACAAACTACTCATTGCCTTACCAATCCCTGTTCTTAATTGAATATTTTCAAGAATCTAAATTCCTACCTTCAATGAAAAATTATAACCGCCTTTACTACAAAGAAAATCCCAGATGAGAAGTATTTTAGTACCATGGACAAACTGCAGCTTTTAAAACCTCTAGCACTAATAATTTCACTCAAAGAATTAAAAATATGTACAAATCAAAGATAGAAAGAGGAAAATATCCGTGCTCGCACAGCGTACGGGCAAATCAGTTAAGGGGTCAAGTAAGAATAAGGAATTTTTGTTCGCGAATAATGTTACTTATTTATTCTTATATCTTATATCAAAAAGAATAATTTAAAATAAAGAATCATATATCAAAAAGAATAATTTAAAAAAATAAAGAATCCTATATCAAAAAGAATAATTTAAAAAATAAAGAATCCTATATCAAAAAATAATTTAAAATAAAGAATCCTATATCAAAAAAGAATAATTTAAAAAAATAAAGAATCCTATATCAAAAAAAAAAAAATAAAGAATAATTTAAAAAATAAAGAATCCTATATCAAAAAGAATAATTTAAAATAAAGAATCCTATATCAAAAAGAATAATTTAAAATAAAGAATCCTATATCAAAAAGAATGATTTAAAATAAAGAATCCTATATCAAAAAGAATGATTTAGAATAAAAAATCCTATATCAAAAAGAATAATTTAAAAAAATAAAGAATACTATATCAAAAAGAATAACTTAAAATTAAGAATTAATAACTATCTACGGAAGAAAAAATGCTTAATTCAAAATTGCAAAAAAAAAATGTATTACAAGCAATATAAAATAAAAAATAACTCAAACAGTAATTTCTGAAGAAATTAAATTATGCATAATTCTTAATTTATCCACTTTGAAATATTGCTTGAAAACGTAATTCTGAACTAAGCAGTTCCCTTTAAATCTAGGAATGAATGGCAAATTAGCGTTTGTGAAAATAGGAGCCTCTTCCTAATCACTGTCATGTAAATGAAAAATTTTTATGTATAAATTATAATATTTACTCTCTTCTATCTATATACTATTTCAAAAGTAGTAGTAAATCATGTAGTTGTTTGTACAGAATGCTCCCGATCACACATTAAAACTTACAAAATCCTTCTATTCCTTATTCTTAAAAGAAAGAAATGTATTTTATCATTACATGATTTTTTTATCTTTCAAAGAGGAAAGTATGATTGATCATGATTGATGATCAGAAGATGCTTATTCAGTAGCATGCGTAAATAATAGTGATGTAAACAAAATATCCCATTCAAGTTTTTTCCACTTCTTAAATATTTAGTAGATTCAGAAATGATATACCTCCTTCTACGATGTTGAATAGCAATCCATCATCGACTTATTTCAAATACGTGTGCTTTTTTTCCAAATGTTGACGTAATCTATGGTAACTTATTATTTCTTGATTGTTGTGTAATGAGACTCAAATGGTGACTGGTCATCCTCGTGCTGTAGCTATCAGTTTCGTAGTAATTGCAAACCTAGAATTCATTCAACGGTGGTGTTATTATGTCTATGAAAAAATCATACATTAAACTTTCACCCAGTAATCTGCATTTCATAAATTTTAAATTAAGTAAAAAGTTCACTATTTCGTCTCGTTCAATTTTAGGTATCATAAAAGTAAATTAAATCCCAAAATTATGTACATATATTTGTATGTATGTACTATTTTAAACAATAAATTTTTAGAAAAAAATCTAATTCGAGGCTATAATAACCACAAGCTATCACTAGCAAACTTGTAAGTTGTAAAATAATATTGTAAATAATGTGTGCTAAGTCAACGTTAATTAAAATTAAAATTATATTTATATAACAATGAGGAATTCTATATTTGAGAGATGTGTGACAAGTGCGATCATATGTACATGAGCTTTTTTTAAGTTTCTTAGTAGAGTATATGAAGGATTGGAAGAAATATGTAATGAATGTGTATATCATTCTATTTAAAGTTTATTTTTACTTGCGTAGCATAAAATTTAGGTATAGTAAGTGGTAGGTTTAATCGTGAGTGTAATTAGAAAGCATGTGGGAACATAATTTCAAGCACACACTAAAATATATATGCTTAGAGGGTTTCAGTTTAATGTACATGAAAATAGGTAATTTTCTATTAAAAACTAATGGTACAAATAAGATTTTTTTATAATAACAAGTAATAGAAAAAAAATTAAGTCAATTCCTACTTAGATTAACAAAGTAAAATTTTATTTTAGTTACTTTTTATTAAATAATTACAATCATTATAAATATGTATATTCATATGACAGAACAACTGTATTAACTGGCAATTAATTTTTATTAATTATCATAAAAGATCGTATTGTCGTCCAAAACATTTGTGTATATAAAATTCAATTCAACCGAATGCTTTAAGACTTGAGCAAAAAATCCTTTAAAGTTTTGACCCAAGTCGCTGAAAATGAAGCCAACGTGGCTGTATATGTAATTTTTTAAATAATTAGTTTCAGTCAATTAATTTTAATTAATTATAATTAAATTATCGTATTTATAATCAAAATAATAGTTTACAGAAAATTTCAGCTCAAATGAGTGCTTTAAAATATAAGAAAAAAATATTTTACAGTTTTGACACAAGTCGCCAAAAATGATGCCAAAGTGACTGTAAGTGTAATTCTTTGAATAATTAGTTTTAATCAAGTAATTTTTATTAATTATAATCAAATTACCGTATTGCCATCCAAAATAATTGTATATAAAATTTAAGTTTAATTGAGAGCTATAAAATGTATTTTATTAACCATTGAAAATTTGAACAAGATATATGTAGGAAAATTCTGAACTGATAGTAGGAATTGAAAAAATGAGATTTATTATTAGTATGGGTGAAGTATCCTAAGGAAGACATATTTCTGCAATTTTAGACATCTAAATAGCTGCTTTCAAATCTTTTTATTAGAATAAAAAAAATTCACTTACCGTTTTTTATGTTTCTTAAAAATTCAAATTTATGTACACTTTTAATATCAAGATATATTAAAGTATCAAATAATTTCATCAAAAAAAATGATTTCTTTGTCTACTTTGTCAAAAAAGAACCAATTCTATGATAAGATTTTATTCCCCCCCGACGTTAAATACTTAATTATTTTCTTATATTTTATAGGATCCTTCTTTGATTGCAAAGCTACCATTTACTTTTGGATATCGCTTTACCGATGATTATGGCACGATGCAATCTCGTGAAGAAAAAACTGATCCTAATGGCTCTAAAACAGGATCTTACAGTTTCGTTGATGCATCTGGTACATATCGACGAGTTGATTATGTAGCAGACGGACATGGATTTCGAGCAACCGTAAGGACCAATGAACCGGGAATATATCCAGAAAATCCTGCTCATGTGAGAGTGCGGGTTGAGAACAAGAATATTCTTCCATCACCTCCTAACCAACAAAATATCAGAAATGCACCTCAACTGGAATACAGCAGTCATATTTTCTCTCGTTTTAATTTCAGCAACAACAACGATCAAAGCAATATTGGCTTGGTGAAAAATCGACAAAACTTTGGATACCCAAATAAAAATCCTGTTCCGAATAATCAAGAATTTTTTGGAGGTAATACCCCGAGAAGACCAGGGCCATTAAATGAACCAGTGTTCACAAAGAATGTTAATTACTACAAGGGCAGTCCCTTCCCAGACAGACAACCACTCAAAACCATGTTACTGTCAGAATTCGATCTATCGGATCCGGTTACCTACCCAGATAGTCAACGATTGAATCCAAAAGAATTCTTTAATGGCCCAGCCATAGATCCGGATTTTGTTTTTGATGATAAAATTGCTGATACCGATTACGACAATGGTCCAGGCTTTTCACTTATTTCAAATCCAACAAGATATCCCAGAAGGCTACGTGATTCGAGGACGCGATCAAAACAGAGAGCTATTCAGTATAAAATTCACATTCCAAGGGGATATGAAAAGTATCCAGATCTGCCACTGTACAGGGACAAATAAATTCGCACAGTCATGTTTACTTTGTAAACAAGCATATTTTTATGATAATAGATTCGAGTCATGAATGAACTGAAGCATTGTAGTTTTTCGAAAGGTGTTATCGCATCATCTGTGATATCAATAAAATGGTTATAGGACTAATAGGATTGAAGCTTTAGGGTTATCAACATTGTAAGATCATCATCTTGACAGAGCTGAAAAGAAGCGTATTTCTCTTAGCTATTCTTGGCAAATGCCATACGTCTGTATTTATTGTACAATACATTGTGGCCATAGAAAAGAACTGAAGATGATAGACATTTTATTGAGTAAAAATATATTAATAAACGGTGAGCATGGAAAAACTATAGAGCGAATTTGAAAAGGTTTTGTAAATTTATTTCAATCATTTCTTAACAAAAGACAGATTATTTTGGATGGTTATCATTTCATGATTCTATGTCATTTCATGTTCATTAATATTTAAAAAATAAGTGTTTATTTCACTCTTAAATAATTTTTAAGAAAAAATTATACTCTTTTATCTATTTATTTAAGCTATAAATTTTTATATGAATTTTTAATAAACTCTTCCTAATTTTCTGCACATAATATCTTAAAACATAACTACGTTAGAAAGAAAGTAACAATTTTTGATTAAGTAGTTGTTAATTCAACTGAAATACTGCCTATCCGTAAGTATCAGTAGTTTCAATAAAAAAAAATCATCGATTTAAACGTTAAAACAAACATTTTAGCATTTTAAGCTTCAAACTGAGCTGTTATGTGAGTATAAAAGCAAACTTTTCAATACATTTATCTGAATTGAATATGTTTTGTTTCATCATTCAGCCCTGGAGCATTCTTAAAAAATAATTAACGAATCATTAGATTTTACTAGATACCTGTTCCACATCAAAAACAAATTTTATCACACACAAGATAAATGTTTCAAATTAAGAATATTTGAGTCTGTTTGTTTGCAAATTTTGTTTTAAATAAGAACAAAAAAGAGAGAGAAATATTTTTGTCAAAAGGAAAAATTTTATTCATAATTACCCAATTATTATAAACTGCTTTTTGCAAAACTTTCCATAGAATAAACACTCACTCAAAATATGATTACTTCATGAAGTTTCACTCTCAGAAAGAAGGAAAGATAATTAATTCAAAGATTGCTTGGATACATTTTCTCAATCATGTATTATAATTATTCTCTGGAAATCTTTTATTACTTCTTTATTTCAAATCTTATTTGAAGAAAAAGACTGTTGAAATGTTTTTATTTATTTATTTTGCTTCTGCTATAGTATATTTTCTCCCCTCAAATTTCCTAAAATGATTATCAAAAGAGTTTAACTGTCAAAATTAAATTTTTTTATGATTATTAGCATCATTAAATTCTACGAATTGTGAATGTAAATCAGACAATATTTACAAAATCTTACTATGTGTTCGAAATATCTTGATACTTTCAAGAATTGTGAAAACATATATTTTTAAAAAGGTATAATAAAAAATTATTGCTATAAAATTGTTTTGGAAAATAATTGTTAATAATAAATTTGTTGATGCAAAGAGTCCGTATTCTGATACGTTGCAATGCTAAATAAAATCATTGCGAATACTGAATATATAGATGTTTTTTCCTTTGTTTTTGTGCGCCATGTGTTTACTGTAACTGATTGTTTGACCTATTTATCCGTACATTATTTTGTATAAAAATTGTATTTTAATTTCCTTGACATAATTGTATTTTTGTTCACACTTCTTTCAAAATAAATAAAAATCATCTGTTTTGAAAACATTTAGCTTTATTATTTTTAACTCCTGTATCAAGTATAATCTTCATTCTTCCCTGCCACTTTTCAAGAAATTACAATGCTATAATTTTGAAAATACTAAATTAATGGCATAATGAACATTGGACAATTTGAGTAATATTATGTATTATATATTAGAAATTTTTATATTTTATATTTTTTTATTAAATTTATTGGAATAATTTTTCTTTCCGGAATAAATAATTTCAAGGACAGCGTCAATCCAAAAAAATTCAGTAGAGTGGAAGGCTTTATTTACTTAATTATTAAACTAGGTTGTTGGTATAAAAATGGTTGTATTGATGAGGCATTCTTCTTGTGAAAAATGCCAATCCATTTTTTTTTTTCATTTAGGCAATCACGACACACACAAACACTAAGTATGAGTACGATGGAAACACGAGTACGGTTGCATTATAAAACCAATCAGAGGCCTGAAAATTTTCTCTAAAAGGGAATACATATATAGATAACCGGAAGTTCAAAAACTCACATGACTTCCGAGGACATTTCTACTGATTGGTCCAGATAATTGGATCATATACATTGTATAATTCTTAATTTAAGTACACTGAACTCTCTCTCTCTCAGTTCAGTTCAGTTCAGTACAGTGATAACACTGTAAATCTGGAGACTTGCCAACGCCTTATGCTCCGATAGAATTTGGATTCGTTTCTTAAACGAGGTTGCAACGTACAGCTAGTGATTAATTGCGCTGTAGGTCAATAGACTTAGTTATCGTCTTGTGCTTCAACAGAAATTGATGAAAATAGAGTATTGAGAATCTATTAACTGGAGTTTTAGAAACTATTGGTCCATGTTAAAACTCTGCAACTTTTTGAACATGCTCTAATGTTTTACAATTCGCTCTTGATGAATAAGACCATTCTCCGTGGTTGAAGATAAAATTTTTCAAAATTTTACGTTGCGATTTGTATTTGTTACAGGTTAAAATAAAATGTTCACTAGTTTCTGGTACTTGACAATCTGAACACAATGGAGAATCTGTTTGTTTGAAAAGGAAATAAATATTATTTAATGGTAATTTTTTAGCTCGCAACTTATTGATTAAAACTTCTGTATTTCTATTTTTTGCTGCCTATCTATTTCCCTTTTCAAGATGAGAAATATATAATTATATTTTTTATGTCTTCTGCTCTTTTTCCATGCTTCTTTTTTTACTTTTATGTTGTTTTTTGAAGTAAGTATGTAGATCTTCCAAAGAAATCCAAGGAGAATAATAGTCCAAGGTTCTGGAGAAGCTTTAGCTAATTTATCAACTTCTTCATTGATCTCTATTCCCTTGTGAGCTGGTACCCAATTGAATGTAATGGATTGAATTATTTGGAGACACTCTTGTAAAGTTGAACTTAAATTTAAAATTATCGTATTGGACTTTCTATTAATATTTTGGATACTTTTTAAAACTGATAAACTGTCCTTCAGGACAACACAGTTTTCTGCTTCAGTAACCCAATTTTGTAACGCAATCCATATGGCTATTGCTTCAGCTGTGAAAACTGAAATCATTTGAACTCTCTTTTAATTTCAAGTAAATAAAGTTACGATTATATCCCATTTTAAAGGGGTAATTAACAATTATTTATTTAAGCGAAGTCCTGCAGGGTGCAGGACCATTGCGTATATATATTATTTTACTTTTTTTACTTAGTTTTATCATCTATCGATTTTTATATATTTTATTGCCCTTTCACAAAATTTTCTTATAAAATTATTTTGACCTGAATTATTTGTGTTGCTTCAAAAGAACCTATTTCAAAAGCATTTTAACATTGAAGATATATTAGCTTAACTTTTTTACTCACTCACAACGCAAGAAAAAAAATTTTTTTTTTTAATGAGAGCTAATTTTTTTGAATGAAAACTTTCACAGATAAAAAAAATAAGAACAGAATGAACTTCAAAATCACATATTTCAAAAATGCTACCTTAAAAGGAAGCAACTTCTCATCAAAACTGACAGTTCCCTTCTAGAAAGAAAAAAAATTAATTACACACTACAAATCCTTTTAAAAGGAATTCAAGATCACACACTCAAAGGAGTTAAGAAAGATGACTGACTGATTATTCTTGACGCACCCAAGACGTAGGAATTGGAATTGTGAAACTATTTTCCATCGCACCCAGTGAGTAAAAGATGGATGCCAAAAGGAAACAAAAAAAGGGAAGAAGACTGAATTCAGATAGATGCCCTGCAGATATGTGTTGAAAGGTCATTTCTTGTATCTTCCTCCTTAGTTGCAACAACCTTGCCCACAGCTTCTGAAAGAGAAATTGGGCCACGTTCCGGCTACACCCTCTATGGCTTACCGCCATTTGAGTCTTCCCTTTGCCGTCGGTGGATTACAAAGGGAAAGTTTGAGAGATTTTGCACCGTGAAACACGATTGGAAGGAAATGGATTGGGTTCATCGATAAAAATGTGTATTCTAGAGATTCTATCGCTACGAACAGACATTGATATGTTGCATGAAAGGTGGCATGTTTTGACTCGGTTGAAGCGAATGTTTTTTTAGTCATTTTTGCGATGCGAGTAATTGTGAAAATTTTAAACCCTTTAATTATATTGCTTCAATTTCTTTTACTGCTCAGGCTATTTTGCTGCGGATTGTGTTCAATTTTAAAATTTTGTGTGAGAAATTTAAAATGTTACTATTCATAAGGCTGAAAAAATGATGAAGAGGTGTGTGTGTGTGCGTGCGTGTGTGGGTGTGTGTGGGTGTGTGTGCGTGTGTGGGTGTGCGTGCGTGTGCATGTCACTTGGTAATTCTTGACCTTGACATTTCGATAATTATGTACGGTCGAAATCAGTAGCGCACACGGGAATTTTTCAAGAGGGGGGGTCGAAAGTTCACCATTCTTGTATCATGCTCCTTTTGATTTTGTCAATTTTCGGGAACAAAACACAGTAAAAAACTAATTTTTGAATAAATAATTAGCATTAATTAATAAAATTAATGATTAATAACAAGTAATTAATTAAATTTTACGTACTATATACTTAGAATTATAATCAATCGGAAAAAAAATCAAGGGCTTTGGGGGGTTCGGACCCCAGGACCCCCTTGTGTGCGCCACTGGTCGAAATCCGAAACCCATCTTTAAGGTATCCGACTACGTTCGGAACCGTGATTTTAAAAAAGCGCATAAATAGATAATTTTCGTGATATTTAATGTCACTTAGATTAGAATACATGTATAAAATTCTTTTAAGGACATTTTGACAAAAAAATTACTTAAATACAATATTTCGGCAAAAAATAAACTTAGAATAACCTTTTTTCAAAATGTTCTCCTTTCGCGAAAAATGCTTCTATTATAATAATATTTTGCCTGTATATAGCTCAAACCTCTGTACAGAGGTTCAACAATACTTTTTGAAAAATTCACATTATTTTTAGAATTACAATCCATTGAAATAATTATCGGCGTTTTTTTTTCTTAAAATTTCTCCTCTATGTTGTCGTAAAACATGGATAAACCCACTTCTAAGTTACATATCTCAAAAATTCTAGTTGAGCCTTTGTAGTATAGAGGGCTAAGCTATATACAGGCAAAATATTATCATAATAGAAGCATTTTTCACAAACGGAAAATATTTTGAAAACTGGTCATTCTATGTTCCTTTTTTGTCAAAACATTGTACTTAAATAATTTTTTACTATAATACTATTTTTAAAACAATTTTATGCGCATTTTCTAATCTAAGTGACACTAAATATCATAAATATTATACATTTATACACTTTTTCAAAATCACGGTTCCGAACGTAGTCGGATACCTCAACGAATTTTTTCTTTACCCGATTAAAATGAGGGCAAAAATCTCTATTCAAAGAATAATAAACCCCAAATTAACGAATTATTTCAACAGTTGTAATTATTTTTTACTAGTTAGTATTAGAAAAAATTGGATTTCTTTTTTAAAATGATACTCTTTTTGTCCGAAACAGAAAAAGGATTTTTCCCATAAGTGGAAAATTTCGACGGGGAAGGGTGCAGACCATTATTAGACTTAAAAGGTGCGCATGAATCATAAGTGCAACGTATCGTGTAAGTTTTGAATAGCACCAGAAACTCCTTTATTATCTCATACATTTGATGAGGGACTGCCTATCTGTGATACTGAAGCTCAGAAAATTGTTGATTTGTCGGAGCTAATGAGTAGCAATTCTGAAGCAGAAACGGATAATGGAACTATAACATCATTTTCAAAACTATAACATTTCTTAATGTTTTTCGTTATATGGAAACATATATCATGCAGCAGGATGTAAATGACGCAGTATTTCCTTCCATGCATAAAGTCGGGAAAAAAAAAGAAAAAAATAATAAATAAAAGCCTTTTTTTTTAGTCAGGATTCAAAAATATTGTTGAACATCTATTAATCGGTATTTTAAAATTTCCAATTAACTGGTGCTTAATAATTCTATATTAGTATTTTAGTGTTGAATAAGAAACGTGTAATTTTTAAACATGTATTTTTTGTGTAGTTACTTATTATAGAATTAATTACCAAAGTATAAGTGTAAAAAGTTTGTATTTTGCTTGGACCCCGATTTAATAAATAATATGTTCGGCCCCTACGAATTCATTAAATTGGGGTCTGACTGTATCAAAAAAAATTGAAATACCAATATTCATAAAAAAATATATAAAAATAAAAATAAAAAAAATCAATGAACTTTATTTTACACGAAGAGTGCTATAAAATCTCAAATAGATACTTGAAAAATAATTCATGAATTCTTAAAATTCAATTTATTTTTGTACTTCACAGAGCTTTATAAAACTAAGAAGTATATTTCGTATTCAGGAAATGTGTTGTTAATTTATTTCTCTATAACTTAAAACATTTCATTGAAAAAGTCTTAACATTCATGTTTAACAACATTTTATTTCGAAATATAACACTTTCTAACTCCTGGAAAACAATTTTAGCAATTACTTCTTAAGTCGTTACACTGAGCTGTCCAATTACTTTAAAAAAAATTCAAAAAATATTTAAAATGCTAAACTTTTTGAAATTAAAAAAAAAGATGCTTCTAACAATAAATTAATGATTTACCTTTTTTATTATATATTTGGTATATTATTCTACAAATATATATATTTCTGTTTTAGGAATTTCTTCATGTAATATAACTGCACCATAAAAAGAACAAAAGTTATCGCTAAAAAATTAAATTTGCCTTGCTTGTCTATTGTGTTTAAATGATTCTAAGAATAAAACCATGTTCTAAGCATTGGTATAAGCAATCAGTTAATAAAGTAAACAGAATAAGCTATTTGTATTCAAAACTTTTCAGAAAACTCATGATTTAGATATTTAAAAATTTGGGGCTTCATTATATCGTAAAATTATCAAATAAAGAACTATATCAATAAAATTCAATCTTTCCTCTGTAAAAAAAAAATTAAGAGGAAAGAAATGATTTCCAGGAAACATTATATTAATCTTTATCAAACAAATAATACACAATTATGACAATTAAGTATTTTAGCTTTCAATGATTTCGTTACAGTTTACAAAAAAAAAAATTTGTTTCAACTAAAAAATACGATTTTTTTCATTTGAGCTAACAACTGTCGCAACTATTCAGACTATATTAATTGTTATTTATAACGATTGTTATAGAACAGAATGTGCATGTACATGTGTGTGCAAACTTGAATAATCCCTATTCATATTTTTGAAACAAAAATAATTAATTTTAAAATATTTAAAGCATTCTTCTGTTTCCATTATTTGAATCCCCACAAACAAATTTAACTAAACTTACAAAAAATAGTAATTAAATATAACATTTAGTTAAATATTCCATTGAAACATAAAACGGATTTGAAATAAAATAAATCAATCAACAAAATCAGAGAAATTAATTCTCTCGGCGCAACATTCGCTTAAGTTGTAATAAAAATCAGAAAATCGCTCATAAGTATTTAAATATTTCAAATTTTTAAAAAACTCAGATATCATATTTCAAATATAAGAAACTTTTAGGTTTCAGATATACAAAATTTTATAAACTTTCAGAAAACACGATTTCAGAAATTTAATAAAACCTGTTTCCTTGCAAACTCTTTTATCATAAAATAATAATTCTCTATATTTTTTTAAAAAATTTAAATAATGCAATTATTTTTGTAAATTATCTATAGAATTTTAAGCAATAGAGGATAAAAAAACTACTAAAAATGTGAAAAATATTTCAATTAAAATAACTTTTAAACTAAGATACTTTAATATTCTCAAAAAAAAACCATATTTCAATCTTTTAATATTAGAACGGATCTTTCTTTGAATTCAGCATTTTCTTATCTTTTTCAAACGTTAATTCCTGCTCTATGAAATAATATTTCATATTTAGAAACATGTCACATAATTATAAATTGGAAATTCTTCCTTTTTTTTAAATAACAGCACACACACAATGTGAATATTATAAAACTATATACTCCTTTTTTATTTTTAAAAAATTATTCTTAATATCAAACGATTTTCTTCTCTTCAACCGAATTCTTTTTTCGTAAAATCAACATAAAAAAATTTTCTTTCGAGAGAATAAAGCATATTTCATACATGAATTTAAGGTATCCGACTATCCTAAAATCATGATTTTTTTTCAAAAATTGACAATTTTTTTATGATTTTATTTTATAGACCATCTTATTAGCTTAATAAAAATACCAAGCTTTTTATTTTCCATTCATTAGAACAAAAAATACAAGTGTTTTAATGAAAGAAGATGCCATAACTTTACACAAGATGTCAAACTTTAAAACGCGTTTTACTCGAAATGTGTTTTTTTTCTTCCAAAAACTCAAATGGGGACAACGATTGCTCAAAAAGTTTTGAAAATAATTTGCTGAAAATTTTTGTGAATTTTTCGTATAACAGTAGAAGTGTTTTGACCTTAACATTTATCAATAACTGTTTCATTTCAAAATTTACAGTCCTTTATGTGAATATAACCACTGTTTTTTAAGCATTTTCATATAGTCACTAAGATAGAGTGTGTGTGCTCTAGCTTTTTTAAAAATGAAAATATCTATTATCCTGAAGGTCATTTCAAACATGAATAACAAAATAACACATTAAAATTGAAAAATTGAAAATTTGTTTAAAACATTTTTGTACAGAGCGAGCCCCGTTTATGTAATGTTTTGTACATTTTCACCAGTTTTATCCCATTTTAATAATAATAAATTTATTTTTCTGTTTTCACACTTTTACGATTTTTTCCTTAAAATACACTAAATAAATCTAAAAATCACAAAAAAAATCCCCATACCTCCATTTTTTCAAAAAAAAAAGTTGTCGCAAGTAGTCGGATACCTTAAACACTTGAAATTCTGCTGTCGCTGTAAATTCGTGATTTGAATTTAATGCATATTTTATAGCATTTCCAGACAGAATATTTCTTGTTAGCACCATTTCATCTACATCATGGCAAAAGAATTTTTACTGGAGATTTTTTCATATTTTTTTATAAAATTTTTTTTAGATATCTTAACTTTTCTATCGTCTGTAAACATTACGATTGTCAGAATTAGCATTCTGGTATGAAATAAAAATTTTAATATCATGTCCTTGTATGAGAAATTATTTCTTTATACTTAATTGCCTCTTCACATTCCAATGTTTATCCCTCTTTTGATGGTATCTGTGAATATATACGGCACCTTTTTTAAACGTTTAACTACCCCTACACAGAACTAAACTATTTGAATATTTTTCAGTTACATTTTTTTTTCGGTAATGTAATTTCTTAATTATTTTTTGTTTGTTTATTTGTCATATTACATATACAGCTAACTTAAGTAATGATTTGTATTTTCAAATAGAAAAAACACATGATATATTCGATATCATCTTAAATTTCAATGGAATATTACTTTTGTTTCTTCCATTCAATTTCCCATGGAGATTTTAATATTTTGTTTTTAGAATTACTAGCTACCCGAATATAAATTTAATGATAAAAATAAAATAATTACATCCAATAATTTTTCAAATTTTTAAAAAGAATAAATCTACATAAAATTAATCTGATTTTTAATTTGCTTACAGAGTTTGTGTTTTCTTCGACGTGTTTTTTAAATTTTTTTCAATACGTTTGTGTCAAGAGATTACGATTGTCTTTATAATTTTGTGTATCATTGTTATTTTCAAGTTGTATTCCATTAAGTTATATGCCTTGCTTTCAAATTTTCTGTTAATATTGAAACTATTTAGTGAAGTGTTGTCGCTAACCCTGGCCCGCGGAAGTGTGAGGGTAAGAGACATTCGACTAATTAAATTCGACTTAAGCTAGGGAAGCTGTCAGATTATAATTACTAACTTAAACATCTATAATAATAAATTTAATACGTGTTGTGAACTCTAGATCGTCAGAAATACTAAGCGCTTCTCTCAAATTGACCTGTCGCGGATCCTTTTCTTGAACCCCGGTAATTTCAACTATTACTTTTCTAACTTTCTAAATTCAGTATGATAACACACACACAATCTCGCTAACCTCTCTCTTCCCTTGACTTTTAAATAACAATTCGCATTAACATAAATCTCAGTTCCTTTACAGAAAGCAGTTTTATAATCATATAATGATATAAAGATATGTGCTCTAGAGCAGAGGTTCTTAAACTTTCGATCGCCATGGAAAAGAACGTCTTAAAATTTCTTGAGACCCTGGGCCCTACGTAAATGTATGCCCAACCTTTGAACCTTAAAAGTAGACACATGTTGTCAAATATACTCGTACAAATAGTAACCCGAAATAAATAAATGTGCATAACTTACAATCACACAAACCAGCTCGACCGACTACCTTCTTTTGACAGAATGAGTAGTGATGGTGCTCGGTGGTAGGCCTAGGCCTTAATATGGACGAAGGTCAACACATAATAATGCAGCCTTACCACTGTTGCCAGTTGACATATAGTTTGAAATTTCTAGTTTTCAGAGAATACGTCCAGATATAACATTTGACCGTTAAAATTATTCGAATCATGATCTTATTCATGCTAAATCGAGAATGAGATGAAGTCCCCATTGAGGCCTAGGCCCAGTTGGCCCATGGCTTAAGACGTCCCTGGCCATGGACCTATTTATGTACTCGTATCAGCCTAACATTGCGGACCCCCGAGATTTTGAACGCCCTTAACTGAATCCCGACACATAGGTGATTGATAAAAATGCAATCATTGTCGTATTGGCACATAATAAATTCATTTCTTAATCTTTACACTTGTGTTTTACTATTTTTTGAAAATACAGTAGAACGTCGTTTATCCGAATCAATTGGGATCGGACACCGTTCGGATACGCGATTGTTCGGATAACCGGAAACCGAATGCGATCCATGCAGTATATGAAACCGGGCACTATACGAATATTGAAAATCATCTCATGTGCGGGAAACGTGCTTGAAGGAAGAGCAAAATAGATGCAAAATGTCACAATTTCACCTTTATTGTGGAAAATAATCACTTATTTTTCGCTGTACCATTGTACACCTTCGTTTTTTCGCTGCAAGGTCTCTGAAAAAACTGGTTTGGATATTTGATGCTCCGGATAATAAACGTTCGGATAAACGACGCTCTGTTGTATTACGTTATAGTAATGGCTAGGTCAGAGGTGAGGAACCCACGGCCTCCGTGAGTTTCTTATGCAGCCTTAACAAAAGCTCTAGTTCTTGTAATCTATATAATTAAATAATAATTAATACAACAGTTTTCTATTATAGGGAATTAAATAAAGAACGGTGTGATTATATGCATGTTTCAATGACTACTTGTGGAAATAGCCAACTGTATATTTCAAATGTTTGAATGTCAAATTACAAAATACGACGACAAATTTTAAACATTTGTCAAAAACAAGGAAAACTATGTGATCTATCATATGAAACATTTTGTACAAACACTTCATTTTTGTTTGATATCATATCAAAACAAAACAATTTAAATATAGGAATGCAAGTTAAAACGAAGCATATGTATGAAATGTGGCAAAAGATCCAAGAATTTTGAAACAAATTAACATTTTTCAAAACATTGCTCTCTGGTTTCAATATATCTTTAGAACACTTTCCGGAGCTTTACTACGCAACTTCAGCATTTGCGATCCTACATTCATATATGACTAGCTGGAATACCCGTTCTTCGCACGGGTGAATTGAAAATTAAACAATACAGATTAAAGGATAAAGAAGTTTTTAATCAATTAATTTTACGTGAATTGCAAATTAAATAAAAAAAAAACTTTTTGCATATCTCAACTGAAAAACAAAAAAAAACGTGTTTGTTGAATTCTAAGTCTGTAGATCTAATAGTTGATAAAAAGGATTTTTTTTATTTTTAACTATCTTGTGGGTCGATTTTGCTCAGCAAAAGTAACAAATTGTTACAAATTTTGTGTAATGAAAAAAGTGAAAATAATTCATATCTGGAAGTGTAATACGTTAATATTGCTTTCTGTTTGGTATAATTCTTCGTAGGTACTTTTTCTACACTTACAAAAAATACAGTACGGTAATTATTGTTACTTTTATATTTAAAAAATGCAACACCTGCCTATTGAATTAAAATTATAGCGATATAATTAACTACTAACCACACACAAAAAAAATATGAAAATTTGTCCAAATGATGCAGTGTGAAAGACAAAGTTTATCTTCTTTAAATACCAAAAGCGATAGAAATAAGTTTTATTTTGAAATAAAAAAAAATAGTGATTGAAACTGATCAAAGCAATGAATTAGAACCGAGCGCTCACTGTCACCTGGCGTAGACAAAACAAAAGGGAAAGTTTTGCTTCATGCATAAAAGATAGATATATGCTATCGCAGGCTTTTTTGCGGATGGCAAAATTTTTTCCTACTTACTTGACAATTATCGTTATATTTTGGACACTTCACACAATATGCTTATAAATTATAGCCTGTGTGTTATTCTGATGTATAAGCTATATTATTGTAAATTTTCATTAAAATCCATTCAGTTCTTTTTGCGTGAAAGAGGAACAGACATCCATACAAACTTTCACGTTTATAATATTAGTAAGGATTCCGAGTCGTCTCTGCACCTCCTACACACTCGGCAAGTCTGTCGGTGTGGTAGCGAATCACCCTGTATATCCGCTATCACAAATGGATTACGAACCCAATCAACTTTTTTTATACCTTGATTTGGGAACTAATGAATAACTCTCTCTTCTCGAGATATTAATAACAATTTTATGAATAGTTTATTTCTATAAAACGGCCAAAAATTCGGTTCTGGAATATTTTTTTCAGAGTATAATTAACAATTTTAAAAAATTTGGCGGCACACTTCAAGAATTTAGTGGCAGAGTGGCTTAGAATCACTAGAATAGAAAAAAGTGAAGTGGTTTAATGTATCCGACTACTTGCGACAACTTTTTTTTTTTTGAAAAAATTGAGGTATGGGTTTTTTTGTGATTTTTATATTTATTTAGTATATTTTAAGGAAAAAATTCTAAAATTGATAAAAGAAAAAAAATTTATTGTTATTAAAATGAGAAAAAACTAGTAAAAATGTACAAAAATTACATAAACGGGGCCCGCTCTGTACAAAGATTTTATGAACAAATTCTCAATTTTTCAATTTTGATGTGTTACTTTGTTATTCATGTTTAAAATGACCTTCAGGATAAGAGATATTTTAATTTTTACAAAAACTCGAGCACTTTATGTTAGTCCTTATATTAAATTGCTTTTAAAAAACATAGACTATATTCAATAAAGGACTGCAAATTTTGAAATAAAACAGTGATTGATAAACCTGAAGATCAAAACACTTCTACTGTTATGCAAAACATAAGCAAAAAAGTTCAGCCAATAATTTTTAAAACATTTTGAGCAATCGCTGTTCCCGTTTGAGTTTTTAAAAAAACACATTTCGAGTAAAACGCATTTTAAAGTTTGACACCTTGTGTAAAGTTACGGCATCTGCTTTTACTAAAACGCTTGTAGTTTTTGTTCTAGCGGAGGGAAAATAAAAAACTGGGTATTGTTATTAAGCTAGTAAGATAGCTTCTAAAATAAAGTAATTAAAAAAATTTGCCAATTTTTGAAAAAAAAATCCTGATTTTAGGGTAGTCGGATACCTTAATTAATTGACAGGAAAGCAAAAGGTGATCCAAAGAATATATTTTAAAAGTAAAAATTGAATTCGACGAATAAGTCCTCAGACTTATAAACAAGTGTTGAAAATACATTAATCATAGACTCCGACTCAATGTACATCAAATGCAACTATTAATCAGCAACTACTAATACTTTCCTGACTACAATTGCTTCACATCACGATAAAGTACTCGGCTTTTCAAATTTATGCCATACCAATTAATAAAACATCTCCTGCAGCGCTACATTCTTAAGGTTTCCTTGTAAATTACTACAGGTAAGCGCTTCAGACAGTCATCAATTGTTAGAATGCACGACGAAAGGGGTTTTTTGTTCTTCATTGACAACAATATGCAAATGAGAATAAAGAAAGAGAATGTTTTGAGTTCGAACGCCTACAAAATTAGGAAGAAGTGTGCTAATAGGATTTAGAAAACATTCATTATATTTAAATTGGAGCAAATACGAAGATAAATTACTGAAAAGTAGTTAAGTCTAAGGCTTATACTTTTGATGCGGGTGTTCTTCATAAAAGAATATTTGTAAAGGTGTAATAACTAGATTGTTTTTAGTTAGGTTGAGTTTGTTAAAGTTTTTGTGTGTAATGTGAATGCTTCAGTGATTATGCTTAGAATGCAATTATCGAAGTGTTGCCATGAGAATAAATTCCATTATTGATGTCTGTTTGTTTTGTAATAGATTACAGTACAGATAAAATCAGTGGCAACGTCAGATGAAAAAGGTATTCCAATAAAATTTGTTGTTCAGTTGTGTTGCTGTTGATCCTACAGATAGCGTTTAATTGGATTTTCGTTCACACAGAAAAAAAAAATTTCAAATACTTAATGATCTTGATATTTTGTTTTCGATATTAACAAGAGCGAAAAATTTTTATCAGTCGTAGGCAAATTAAAATTACATATATTTAAATGTCAATTATTTATATTGTAGGAGATTTTATAGCTGTTGAACATTGGAAAGTTTTCTTAAAAGTTGTAGCATTTGTTATAGTGTATTTTCATTAAAGAAGAAAGTTTTTGAAAAAGACAGGAATAATAATCTCAGCTACAGAAAAAATGTCTTCTTACAAACTACTTTTTCTAATTCTTTCTTTCAATTTTTTTTATTTCGAGAAATTATTAATAGAAATTTCTCTTTTTGTCTCTGGAACGTAACGGAGTTTTGAAAACAAAAATTATGCAATTTAAGCAGTAGCTTAACGTTCACCCCCCGCATCGAGGCGGAGGCCACAGATTCTAGAGGGCCCAAAGCCTGACTGACACTCACTATGTATTTATCCAATTTATAAAATATTAAAGGCAAAATTGGACTTTGCAGGGAGCCCCTAAAATTCTCCGTCACGCCACTGAATTTACGTTCACAAATTAGAAGTGGATTTTTCTAACAAATAATAAATAATTCAATTGATTAGTTTTTTAAATAAATTTAAGGATAAATGTTCTATCGAACTATTCTAGTATATTCACTTTTTCATCTATATAATTCGTTTTCATCTATAATTAATACAATAAGTAATTAATAATATGGAATTTTAAAAAGTGTAAGTATGTGTTCATTTAGAGACTTGTTATTATATTAGTAATTTATCAGGAAGAATGATTATTTGAAGATATTACGGAACACTCAAATTATAACCAAATTAAAATACATAAACAATAATGGAAATAAAACTTCGTACAAATGAGTAAATTTATTTTTATAATTTTATATTCGAGAATACTAAAAAAAGCATTTCCATTTTTAATTATTTAATACCAATAAATAAATTATCTTTATTATTGATATAATAAAAACATGAAGCTTAATTTTACCAACTTTATTATTCCTTATTTCTTTAAACTTATTTTTTTTATTATTTCATCGCTTACTCGTTTTAGAATTAATTTTTAACTTCAATAAATCTCACAGTCCAAATACTGAGTATTTGCGAAAAACAATAATTAAATATAAAGGAGATCATCTAAATAAATAAAATCAAATAAATTTTAGCCTTTACAAACAGCGAGAAAGACACGCGAAGTTTTAGACAAGACATAAATTTTACAGATAATCATGATAGAAAAGATTTACGAGCCTATCAAAAACTCATATAATGCAAATAATAGTTTCAACCGCTTGCTCAAACCCGATACGAGAAGTTCACTGCCACCTACCTACATGTAGTCAAAAGGTTGAAAAGTCTCTCCAAGCAGTGCTAACATCAGTAATTTAGTGTTCTTTTCTTTTTAAATTATAGGGATCTGCGAAATTTCTCGCGTTTTGTTTCAATTTTGCTGAGAAATTAAAGAAAAGAATAATGGAATCTTGCGTAACTATCTCGGCTGACTATCGGAAAATAGGACCACCTGCTTTACAAGCGAAATTACAACTCACGTATGGAAATTTACGAATTTAGTTGGGGTGTCAAAGTGAAAAACTGTTAATAAAACAATAGAATAGTGGGTGATTCCTTTTTTCTTATGCCGATACTTCGAGTTCTGATGTAGAATCGGGTCAAATAAAAGTGAATGCATTCTTTCAACAAAAAGGAAGAAAAAAGAAAAATAAGATTCATTCTTTCTTTGGTGATGCCGAAATTGCATTCTTTTGTTTTAGCTGCCATGCTCTGACATATGAGTGTTAAAAGAAGCTGATTCGGGATTGGATACAAAATGGTGAAAGCTTATTGAAGAGACAGAATTTTTTCTTTGCATAATATACGCACAATCAAAAACATGCGAGGGAGTCCATAACCTTGGAAGTTAAATATTTATCTTGTTTATTTTGATCTTTTGAATTGCTACTAATCTGAATAACATGATTGTGAAATTTTAATCACGCAAAAGTGTTTATAACTTCATAGTTGGATTACAATCAACAATTGCGCCATTGTAGTTGATGCTTTACATGTATGGTTGACGTAAATAGAATATAAAGATGTTTTGTGTAATGCTGTTTCATTTAAATTAGAAACAAATAATTTATTTAACAGCAATTATTGCTAAGCCTAAATAGTTATACTTTCATCTCTATGATTAACTCGTAATTATTAATAATTTTTTTATAGTATAAAGTGTTCTTAACAAATACCGAAACTTTTTATTACTTCTAAGGAACTTAAATGTTGGATATTTTCATAATAAGTTTATCTAATAATCTAGATGTAAGGAGTTATATTCTTTATATTGATTTTTAGAAAATTAAGAATTCGAAAGAAAATTAAGCAAAATATTTGTCTTTCAGCAACCAACTAATGAGAGTTTTATACTACACAACCCCAGTGGCGTAACGGAGAACACTTGGGCCCCCAAGTTGGATTTTACAAAGGGTAGGTACTTGGCGATAGTCAGGCTGTGGGCCCTCTAGAGCCCTGGGCCTCCCGCGATGCGGGGGTTGCGGGGGTGTACGTAACGCCACTGCACAACCATATATGAGTATACTAGTCAAAACAAATGTACCCTGGTATACCCATTTTTTAAGCTGTTGCATTTAAAATATTACAAAAATGGACTTTCAGAAGTGAAAAAGTAATAATGCATTTATGAACAAGATTTGTTTTTTGTTCCCTACTTCAACCTTTATAGTAAAAACATCATTTATTTTGTAGATTTATTGCGAACATTATATTTAAAATTACATGTATGTATTGTGAGTCGTAGCTATCAGGAGTAGAAAATTAATATTAATTGGAATCTACTCAGTGGCGTAACGTACACCAGCGCAACCCCCACATCGCGGGGGGGCCAGGGTTCTAAGGGGCCCAAAGCCTGACTGACGCAAGTGCCTACCCTTTGTAAAATTCAACGTGGGGGCCCCAAACCTGACTTTGCAGGGGGGGTCCAAATGTTCTCCGTTACGCCACTGAATCTATTTAACCCTTTATCTACCGCATTATGATTTACTGCAGTTTTTTCATGAAATACTTTTTTTTATCACTAGATTGAAAATGAAGAGATATACATAAACAAAACACTCAAATTTGGGAATTTTAATCCGTTAGAGCTAATTAATTAATTAAAGATATTCAACTGTAGAATTAATTATATACACTGTTCACTTAAAACAGACAGTCAAATCGTTTTCTAAGGTCTTCATTAACAAGCAAACAAAGTAAGACACTTAAATTTTGACGTTTATTTTGGGGGGGGTAAAAATGATAATCTTCACAATCCGCTAAAAAAGCTGAAAGCTGAAAATGAAATTTCTGCTATTAAACTATTCGCCTTCCTCGCTAAAATACTCATCATAGAAACCGAGCTATTGTACAATATATCTTGGAAAAGTGGATTTCAAAGAATATTCCTGCTAAGTATCGTCAGAATATTCGTAAAAACGGTTATTCGAAGTAATTTTAAAGTGAGTGGTACTTATAAGGACCATCGGTAGAGATAAAGGGTTAACGAGGAAAAGATATTCTATGGTACAGAGATTACGATAAAAATAATTTAAAAAATACAAATTTTAAAACTTACCATTGCACAAGGAGATTGAACTTTCCAAAGGATCAAAAAAAGCCTGAATTTAGGTTAGAAGATTTTACACTTAAAATAAATTATTTTTCTACAATATAACTAACCAAAACCGACGGTTATAGATTAGTAAGTACTGAATAGTGAATAGTACAGCGTACACTGTAACATTACATAAGCCCGGCTCTCTTTCTCTCTCTCAATCCGATCCAAACTTTTTTCCGTCTTTTACTTTATTGAGCACTGTAATTTCTCGACAATAGATTATATATATATATATATATATATATATATATATATATATATATATATATATATAATGGTGTCGAGTCGAGTGTGGTGGTTTTATATAGTTCATTATCCCGGTTGTTGTATTAGGAGATATACTATTTCCGTTCAAACAAATATCTTCTTAATTAACATCCAACTTTTATTCCTGATCACACATACACATAAACGTTAATGAGCAGCTGCATTTGGACTTCACACTAAGCGGACACGAACACAAAAACAGACAAAAAGCTACGTAGTGAAGACAAGCATACAAAAGAGGAAAGGCAAAGAACTCAATTTATATGAGGTGGTGAACCCCGCGTGACTTTTTCTAACGGAGGCTATGATTGGCAGAAAACTACCACTCGATAGTTTCTGACGCAATCTTACTTTTAAAAGTTGCAAGCTGTTAATTTTTTATTCGATTACGATTAAATCAAAATTATGTGAGTAAGCTTATATAAATATTTTAATGTGGGTCCTAAAGAAATGGAATATCAATAATTAAGAAGTTATACTAAGAATGAGACAAAAAGGGAATTACATATATATACTATACTGTTCGAATTAATTGGGACAAACATGCTTTTCTTGTTTGAGTTGGTATGTGATTACTAGTGATGTCCTGAACTACCTCAAACCCGTTATATCTGCTTTTGGAAGTGTGACAGATCTTTGACCATATTTTATTTATTTTCATGCATCAGGAGCTCAGTTGTGAGCCTTTCAGTGGGACAGCTGATAATTTCAATTTTGTATTCTGTATAATACGTGTTAGCTTTACTTGTTCGAAGGTGGATATTTCTCCGAGGAACCATTCTAATATAAACCTCTCTGAATGAACTCACTTCTATGACTGTGAGAAATATAACTATGGCAGTTGGTGTAATTGAATTAAGTGTTTTCAGAACATTTCAAAATTCTGTGCATCATCATCTCGAAAAAGAAAAGAAAAATGTGGGTGCAAGTGGAAAACTACACCAAGAATTGATAAAATTTTAGTAAGAAGTAGCAAAAAAAGTCCAAGAAAGACAATCATAGACATTTGAAGGGATTTATTGGATAATGGTGTTGAAGTGAGTGCCTCAACTTCACGGAAAAGGTTTCTGGAAGATGGCCGTAAGGCAACAAGACCGAGGAAAAAAACTATTTCTAAGCATGGGCCAAAAAATACTGATCATGGACTGTTAACGACTGGTAGAAGGTGATTTTAAGTGTTAAAACATTTATTTGTACGTGGATACAAATCCAGAGTAGTTAGACAAAGCGAAATTGAAACTTTATTACCAGATCATATCCAACAGATTGTAAAACACCCGTCTAAACAGATGTTTGGGGGGTTTTTCACAACAAATGGCCCTGGAAGCTTAGTTCCTATTAAATACATGAGGAATTCTGTCAGATTTGTAGAAATATTTTGTAGTAAAATTGTATTTCATTCATGTAAAAATTTGACGAAACATTTCAACATCACTTGGCCCCTTGGCACAATTTGAAATTGGTCCATACTTTTACGCGGAAAATAAAATAAATGTACTTGATTGGCTTGAAAATTCCCCAGACTTAAATACTATTCAAAACTGATGGCATATTCTCAAGAATAGTTTCGCAAATATGAGTCGCACGACAACAGAGCAAATGATAAAAAGGGCTCTACTAGTGTGTTTCCAGGATGATGAAACCAAGAACATGTGTGCTACTCTAGTGGAGTCAATGCCAAGACTGGTTGAAAAGGTCATTTCTGCTAAAGGAAGACATACTTCGTACAAACATACATATTTTCCCGTCTATTTAAGGTATGTAATGATAAAAAAAAAGTTAAGGTTTTCGAAAAAATCACTTTTTTCCATTTGTCTCAATTAAATCGAACAGTATAGTATACATTTATATAGGTTTGAAACTTATAAAGCTGTTAAATAATATGTACCTGGTGTTTTCGTTTCTTGTAATTATTTAATAGATGTTATCTCATCGCAATAAATGATGTATGTGACGGACTCGTGGCGAGCGTGTCATGAGTTCGAGCCTGTTGCAGCTGAAGAGCCATCGCGTAGAACGTGAAGTTGCGCGTTAAATCTGACGAGGCTCAAACGTCCTCCCGTTGGGGTGGTGTGAAAGTTAGGAGAAGGTAATGCATTCTTAGGTGTCATCCTCGTCACTTGACCATGGTTCAAAGTTATCAGGTCCGTCACCAATAACCTTCGTGCAGCTTTATATAGTGCGACGTAAATATAACCTTCTTTCATCCAATAAATGTTGTAAAGTACTAAACTGACTGTTTTTCTTTTACAAAAATTACTTTGATTTTTTTCCATAAAAAAGGTCAAATACCTAAACTTCATTATGTGTGTGACATTATTTAACATAAAAAGTAATCTTATATATATATATATATATATATATATATATATATATATATATATATATATATATATATATATACATAATAGAATATATATAAAAAATATAATAGAATATATATCAGGTAAATCAAAATTTGTTTTTCGGAATTTTTATAAGCCTATGAATGTGAATATGTAGATAAAGGGGAAAATAAAATTATTTTCCCCTAATTATAATCCCTATAATTTTATTTTCCCTTTTATCTACATATCCACATTCATAGGCTTAAAAAAATTCCGAAAAACAAATTTTGATTTACCCTTATATATAATCTATTATATTTTTGAGCTGTCCGAATGATTTTGATGTGATATATTTTTATATCTTGCGTTATACACTCATTTAAAACTTTACATATTTCTTTATACAATATTGTTTCGAAATTCATCTGGCAGTCTTCAGCAATAAAACAGATTGTATACCAGATTTATCTTTCTTAGAACTTGTCAGATACAATTTGAAATTCTATCTTTTTTTAAAGCATTTAATTAAATTTAAGCCACATTTCTGCTTTATGTAGAAATTTTGACTTAATTCTCACACAGCTTTTAGTATTTTCCACATATTTGATGTTGCATGCTCTGCAGCTCAATGTACTGTTTCTGATTTTATTTTAAAAGTGTATTAAAATTTTACTAAGATCGAATAATAAAATAGTAGGAATCTTCTTTTAGGTTGAAATAGATCGATTTAATTGTAAAAAGCTCTGTTGAGATTTGTCAGTTTTTTAGTTCTTTTTTTTGTTCGGTTATTATTAGAATGATGTCTATTATTAAACTAATCAAAGATTAAACTCATCAAAGACATTTTTCTCATTCCACTCACTGCTAAGATAAAAACAGAAGAGAGAAACATTCTGCGTTTTTAGAATGCGAAAAAATTAGATGAAAAATAAGTGCAGACAGCTTTAAAAAACTTTAATGAAGTTTACTATCTTAATGATGTGCGGATAGAACATTTTGCATCCAAATTACACGTTTGTCATAAAAACCTTGTTTAATTTTCCAGAAAGAGATAATTGCAGCCTATGTATTTTTGTAAGATAAGAGCAGAATGAAATAAAACGATTAAAATAAATATTTGTGTCGATTATAACCCAACATTGCTTAAAATAACGAAAGTAAAAATAACAAGCAAATTCCTTCTTTAAGAAGAAACAATTCTCATATAAAATACAAATTAAAATCTTGAGATATGTCTAATTTTAAATAGAAAGCCAAATAAACACCAAAAGTTTAAAAAAATCTATACTTCTATTAATATTTCTAAAATTGATATTTAGAATCATTAAAAAAAATTTTTTTACGTAAAAGGTTGTTTTTTTTTTGTTTATAATCAAACAATTATCTTAAATATTTCACTCGTTATTTTTCCTTAAAATTATTTTCAAAGATGAAGTATTGCTCCTCTGTTAAAAGATTAATATTTTGTTGGGCTTTTTCTTTAGTTAAGGTTATTTTGTTTAAACTTGTTATTTAAATATTTTTGTATTTTCTATCAAACTAAAATTTAAAATAAAACAATTTAATTTTTTAAAAATGCATCCATTATACATATATAACATAATAATATTAAAAAGAGATATACTTTCGTCCTACTTTTTTTTTTATGAGGTTTTACAATATTAATTATATTCGAAAATTATTTAAATCCTAAGAAGAAATCATCTGCATTGTCAATCTGATTGTAATTGTCTCAATATTTTCTTATTTAATTGACAATAATAATATTTCGTATTTAAATCCTCAATAAATAAGCCTAGACAAAAATGATTGCTTACAAATGTGAAAGAATTGATACCAATTATCGGCAGGATTCTAAGACAAGTCCATATCCTTAGAACATGTTTGACATGCTTTAAACCAAACAATCAAATAAAAACTGATTAAGAAGCGATACAAAACATTCCTTTTTAGATGAGGTACCTACAAAAAACAACGCAGTTCTTATAACTCATGAATGTGGGCCCCCTTTTCTTGGTCTCTCTCAACTTATGACTTCCATCATAATGGCATCTAACGTAATTGAAAAACTCTAAGAATGAAATTGATTGACAATTTAATCCCAAGTATTCTTTCACGTAGCAGTCATTTGGTTGAGAAAGAATATTATCTATAATGTGTTGTGTTGTATGAAACAACTTTTTAAACAAATTAGATTGAAAGTAATCCTTCCTCACAATAAATTTTTACATTACGTTCTTGTTGTTTGATTAAATATAAATAATGCTTACAACTAGAGGTACTGGATAAATCTATAAGTTACTTCACTATTAAAAATTATTGAATTGAATCTTAGTAAAATTTTCACGCATTACAGCAAAAAACATTTGGAACTTATACCTAAAAACGAAAATTTATAGCTCACAACTATAATTGACTGTATTAGTAGAAGAGAAGGAAATAATTGTATCAAAAATCCCAACCACATGCACAACCAATCTAACTTCATGCAATACGAAAATGTTCTAAAGTATTGATTTAAACTGAACTAAACAGATTTTGCAGAACAAAAATTTTTTTAATAAAGTTTAAAAAAATATATAAACAGTTCTCCGTTCAGAAAATAACATTTTTTTTTAAAAAAATAATTTTCAAAATTTTTCTAAGTATAATATGATTGAGAAAACTGAAGTGAATGCACAATTTAAAATAAAGAAATGAAATAAGGCTGAAAGATTTTTAAAATAAAATTCAGTCAATATTTATTACAATAGTGCCATTTTATTAACAGCCATCAACAGATTAATAAAACTAATCTTAATTCAAAAAATTATCAATATACTTAAAGCAGATTTGATACCATTAAAAATCCTATGTTAATCCTATTGGAAGCATTTAAAATACAATTTTCTATTTTATTCTGTCATATGTATATTCACATTTATATTAATTGTAACTATTTATTAAAAAGTAACTAAAATAAAATTTTTCTTTACTGACCTACGTAAAAATTGACTTAAATTTTTTCATATAATAGTTGTTTTTATTGTTACTTTAACATTTTTGGGGATATCGTCTATTTTATTTGAAATAAAAAGCTAAGGTTTGGAAACTTACAAAATTTATGCGATCAAAACAGTTGTTGAATATTTCTAGTTCTGTTACTGGTGTCAGAAAAAAGTAGATATAAAGATAGTATACATAGAATTTTAGAAGAAAAAAACGTTTCGTAAATCTAAGAAGAAATTTAAATATAATAAGAAGATTAATGTTTCTGTCAGAAATGGCATAAGAATACAAGCATATTTTACGAAACTTGAACTTATATTACGGATGTCAGTGATTTTTAGAAATTGCTTCACATTAACGCAGTGAAAATAAAATATCGAAATTTTATGTTGAAATTTCTTATAAAATCTTAAGATCAAGATATATACTATTTGCATTGTACAAATTTAACTCTAACGAGTGCAACAAAAAGACAAATTGCAAACTGTATAAACATATATTTTATGTGGGATTATTAATGATGACATACTGATCTGAAACGGGAGTTTTTTAAAAAAACTGAGTTCATGTTATTCAGAATACTAATGAAATTTCAATGGTAAAAGGCAAATACGTAAAAGCTTTGTAAAGTACACCCAACTATGTTTTGCAGGATAGATATGTTCCTTAGAAACCCGTGCAAAAAAAATTGTGTAAAAAAATACATTTGGCGAATGGTAAAGTTAGGGATATGTAAAAAAAACTTTAAAAAATCGTGTAGAAGGAAAAATTACCGTAAAATCCGGCGTATAAGGCGCACTTTTAACACAAAAAATAAGATCGAAATTTAGGGGTGCGCGTTATACGCCGGGTATAAAAATGTGAGCTTTAAAAAAATGAGTATTAAAAAAATGTAGACTTATATATATCGAAATATACTGTTTATTTAAAAGAAATAACATACCTTATGAACTTTCATCGTTGGATAACATGAAAATGCATTCTTTTTTTTTACCATTTTAAGGTGAATAAACGTACACTGTTTCTTGTTACAATTAATCCATTCAGGTGATTTTCTAGGACCCAGTTCGCAACACTTTCTTCTAGAATAGGCCATTTCGTTACTCCTTTTACGTAAAGCACATTTCTTCTTTGGCATGTTAATTATTGTCATTTCATTTTTTTTCAACTTCCTTATGGAACTTTCGCCAATATCAAACATCCTTGCTGCAGTGCGATTTCCATTTTATTTTGCAAATTGAATCACTTAGATCTTGAAACCGGTACTGTGTTTTGCTTCGTTTACCAGGACCCATCTTTACTGCTCGCTGTTTGAAGCGTATTCAATATATATATAGTATTGAATATACTACAGACAGCGAGCGTAATAAGTCTCAAGCTTGTTCTAATTTATTTCAAAACTAGCTGCATGGCCCGGCTTTGCACGGGCTTTCTCTTTCCCTCATGACGCCAGCAATTATGTGTGTGTTTGTACGCACGCAATGTGAGTGATTTCTAAAATTATTTCATTAAATTTCCCTTTTTCAAAATTTGTTCCACATATTTTCGATTTAAGACAGGTTTTTTCCCCTCCCTCTAGCCCGGCATAACACGGTTTTTTTAGTGTAAAATTACTGATTCCTCTTCCCCTCCCCCTCACAGATAAAATATAGCTTCAAATTTCGATCTATGACTTTTAAAAAGCAATAATGCATTAGTTAAAAAATTATTAATGTGAAGCAATAAAAAGAAAACGATTCTTTAGTTAGCTTAAAAATGTCTCTGAAATGTATTATTATCCAAAATAATAGACAATGTACTGTTTTAATTAACAAATAATTAATTTAGTAATGAATTAATAGAAATACATATATATATATATATATATATATATATATATATATATATGTTATATATATATATATATATATATATATATATAAGTTATATATATAATATATAAGTTATATATATATATATATATATATATAAATATATATATATATAAGTTATAAAAACAGTATGGGGGAAGCGTAGATATATATTTACATGTACTGAAAAAAAAACATTCAAAAAGAAAGAAAAAACTAAATGATAAAAACATTTTGATATTTTATTTTAATTTCATAGTTTTCCTTCCACTGTCATAGTTACAAATTTTGTGTAATGAACGCTTAAAATAGTGTAAATAATTTATATCAGGAAGTGTAATACATTAATATTACTTTTTGTTGTATTTATTTTATGTTGAAATCTTGCCACCCCCTCTCCCTTCGAAATCTAGTTTTATTATGAAATAAAACAGTGAATAAATTAAATACGAAAGCGCACTGAGGTGTGGCGGAGACAAAACAGAAGGGATAAAAAAGATAGATGAATGCTGTCACGGGCTTTTTTGCAAATGGCAGAACTTTTTCCTACTTTCTTGACAATTGTCGTTATATTTTGAAAACTTCTCACAATATCTTTATAAATTTTATCCTATGTGTTATTCTGATGTATAAGCTATATTACTGTAAAGTTTCATTAAAATCCATTCAGTTGTTTTTGCGTGAAAGACCCACAAAGATACTCACAAACTTTCGCATTTATAATATATATTAGATTAATCATCCGTCTCGTGCATCACACGAAAGGGGGAAAAGGAATCAATGTTTATAGAAAAGCGTGGGAAAAAATCCAACCATTGCGCTGATTCGGTCTCTCCCCCTCCCCTTCTTGCGCTTAAGGGTGTACAATTCTAGAAGTATAGCTATTTTTTCAAAAGAGAGTCTGGAATGATTCATCCAATAAATAATGACTTCAAAACATAAGAAAATTGCACACGTACATTTCAGATTTCTTCGTAAAAAAGGAAGTGCGCGTTATACGGCGAATATACCTAAAAATTAAAAAATACAGCTTGAAAGTATAGGTGCGCGTTATACGCCGGATTTTACGGTTTTTATTTTCTCAAAACACTGTACAAAAATGGTAATAATAAATCAACGTTACATATTTATAAAACACAAACAATTTACTTTTATTACAGAAAAATTTCAAATTAGTATGATAATAAGTCTGAAAATTTATTACGAACTGGATCAAAAATTATATCATCAGTAGATGTGTCAGATATGCAACACTTGACTTATGATTAAGTTGAACTTTTAATGCACACTATGTCAGGATCTAAAGATAATTTTGTTCTATATTTGTAGCAAATTTCAAGCTTTCGCGAATCAAATCAACTGTTAATAGATGTAATTTACTTTCAAATTCGTCATTATCAACTTCTTTATTATCACAAACTGTCATAAATTCGATCAAATCATGCTTATCCAAAGGGTGCGAATCCTCGAATATTTTCGGGATTCATGCTAGGAAAAAAAATTGTGTAAAAAAAAGAATCCTTGAGAGAATTCGTGTACCTTGTTATTTCAAAATCATGTAAAAAAAAGAGATGGATGTAATTTAAATTTATACAAAATTGTATGTCTTATTACGAAACTACTATATTAAAAATTTTTAAAATTAATGGAACTTTATGCGAGAATCTCCTTTTTTAAAAGTGATCTGTCGTAATTATCAAATTTAACGTACCTTAAAATTTATTAGATGAAGAGGGGTCGCACTGTGACGATTTTTAAAACGCAGTAACAATTTTCCCCAGTTAATATATTTAATGATTTAAAATGTTTTACTACACAAAAGTTTTTTTCATTAAACTAGGTTAAATAACACCACATTGAATGGAATTCAAAATGTTACAGATGTTTAGAGGATACAAATTTTTTTCAACTAGGCAATAAATTATTACAGAATATATAGAATTTTTGCATGTGGTTGTGTATCGCGTTGCCACGTTACAGGTCCAGAGTTCAAACCGCGGAATGGGCAAGGCGGGCTCAGCCTATCATCGCTTCGATTGATCGATAAAATGAGTACCAAGCTTGTGCTTGGGAACTAAAAAATGGTGGTTTCACGTCAGACTGACCCGAGAAGCACGCTTTAGATTTTAAAAAAGGGAGACATTTAGATATTTTTGTTAATGTTCTATAATTATTTACATGTAACGATATCGTTCTAAATACAAAGTTTGGAGTATGAGAAGTGGGGAATTTTTTTTTAACTTGTGTGTGCTTTCGAAACATATATTTATCACTAAAAAAAAACCTAAGAAACACATTTATATACGCATTTACTGTAAAATAGCAAAAAGCAATCTCGCAAGGTTTCGCTCTCGGAACTAACTTGGGATTGTTTTCTTTAAAATATTATTGTTAAAAGCTGTTCACCTTTTTACAGTCGGAATGTGATTTGATGACGAGTTTTCGTATACAAAGCCAGAGTTTTGTCCGAGTAGCGAGTGTTGGATGGTATTTACACTGCCAGAGTGAGATATTATTCTATCAACTAGATAGTGACTCTTTGCCTAGATCCTGGCGATCATCTCTGTTAGTAAAATAATTCACATAGTGAGATCATCTTGTCAGCTTTTATTTGGCTTATCATCAGTTCTTTGGAGCATCAGCGTCGAAGAGCCAGCAATTCTTTAGGTGATTACAGAAGTAAGTACATTTTAATTTATTTAGAATTGGATATCTAAATGGATCTTCCTCTTGGCCCTGGATATTTTAATAAATTATTACGTGATTATTTGTGGGTATTTCTTGTGTGATTATTTCTTGGTGTTTCATGCCGATTGTTACTTAATGCCAAGTGGGTTCGAGTTTTCATTTTAAGATACGGAACCCTCGGAATAAAATAATTATACTTGGGGGAGGACCCCACCATAAAATTAGAAATATTTTTGAAAGTGGTATTGCGTAATAACTTCGCAATTTGAAGAGAAAGATGACTGTGCATATCCCTATAGAGCAGTGCTCCGCAACCTTTTTATCGCTGCGGACCGGTCAACATTTGATAATTTTACCGCGGCCCGCTGAGGGTGGGACACGTTAATTATTTATATTTTAGATTGTTTTGATTTAACTATTTTAATTTAGTTACATTTAAATATGCCATCAGAATAAAATATAGTTACACCGAAAACGAAGAAAAGTGATTTAACGCGGAATATAAAGTGATTTCCGTAGAAAGTTGCGCAAATCCGAGAGAAATGCACTACTTTAAATAAAATAGCTATAGTTTAATGTTCTTTAGGCGGACCGGGGGTTGCGGATCACTGCTATAGATGACCCAGAATGCTGGGAATGCATGCCATATCGTCCGATCCCGCCAGATGCATGTGTGATAGCGTGGAAGCGCATCAAAAGGCATCGTTCACATCATGGATGCCTCCAAACGGTACGATTGTCAATTTTGCCACGTTCTGTGCCACATAATCTGAGAAAGATATCAAGAACCACTGACGTGGCATGCTGTCACGCGGGGTTATCACCTTGTATTATAATACTCATCCTCATGTGACTGCGACTTGGCAAACATTGTTACGGCAATGCGCTGGGAGGTTCTAGAACAGGCCCACGAGATTCAATAAAACTATACAAAATGCGAATATTTTGTGATCTATTTTTGCTTTTAGTAAGCTGTTTTGTAACAAATAAATCTCATAACTGTTTTTATCTTATCACGTTGACTCAGTTTAAATTCAGTGAATGTTTGAAATGGGTCCAAATCTAACATAAAGATATATATTTTTATATGCGGCCCGGGGTATTACAATTTTTTTTCTGAAGTGACCCGCAAGGACATTTGAGTTGGTCCCCTGGTTCCAGAACTCCCCCATGCAACCCGGACCACTAGCCGTGTGAATATCACATATTTGGTCCACTCCAGAAAGCTCTGAAGGGATGGCAATTTCCCGACAATAATGCAGCCCCAGCTGCTGTTGAAAATTAGATCCATAAGCAATCCTGCACCTTCTTCATTCAGGGTGTCCATCATGTTGTGCACCGCTGGTACACTTATTTCAACCTACAGGGTGATTTTGTCAAGCCTATCTATTACGTCTGTATTAATTTTTTTCTTTGTATACTAATTTATATTAATACCATGAAATCATTTATCAACCCAACTGTGGTATGACTTTCATTTGTGCAACCCTTATACGTTATAAGAAGAATTGAAAAATAATTTTTTGCAGAATTTTAAAATCTACCCATGCAGAAAAGATGTTATCTGGTGTATAGATGAAGGGGGAAGTAAAATAAAGTATTAATTTTTTATATTAAGTACTACACAAGGGGAAGGATGCTTAGACAGTTAGCTTTTTTTATGGTAAAAAGTGAAAGTAAAAAAAATTTATTACAGAAAAACAGATAATTTAGTACATTTTAACATTTATTATGATGAGAGAACACCTACTAAATAGTTATAAGAAAAAACATATCGGGTACATAATTAGCAGATTCTTTATTAATTTTTTTAATAAAAGACCTGGTGTCAAAATTATAGTGCACAATAAAGCAGAAGATGGAAAAAAGCTTGGGTTGGACTTATTGGATAATGCGGGCAGAAAACTTTGGTTATGTTGTACCTTAAGCTAAAATTAATAAGAGTTATTTTTTTCCTATAAACTGGTGTGTTAATTTTATTAATATATAATTATAAAAAAAATCTAAAACTAAAAAGGTCATATTTAAAATTTTAGAGACAGTCGCAAGGCTAACATTTTTTTCTTTCATGAGTTTTAAAATAATTCTTAATTCGTCCTTCTTGCCTTATTTTGGAATCAAGGAATTTTGGTGCTGTAGTGAATAGACACTTTGTTCTACTTCTTGTGAGTATAATAAATGCTATTTTTAAGAAAATGACTGAAAAAAGTAAAGCAAATAAGACGACAAAAAAATTACAAGCAAAAATATGTTTATTTACAAAAAAAATTACTTTACAAAATGAAAATGAGCAAAGTATAAACATATGACAAAATATACACATTATATACAAACCATTTCAACAAAAACCAATATTCTAAGAGCTAGCAAGCTAATACTGTAAAAGAAGATTTAAAAAATTCGAATTTAACACTTTGGCTCCTACTAATACTTTTAATAGGAAAGCTTATAATCCTAAAATCTTTGAATTGTAGCACCTTGAAATATATTTTTATTCTAATATCCATTATGTTTGTTGTTTCCTGGAGGAGAAAGGACTGGGATATAGGCTAATCTTTCCTTAACATTGGGTTGATAGGCTTCATATTCATCTTCTTGGTGATGTAACAGAGGCTCTTCGATTTGGTACGGTTTCTTTTGATACACATGAGGCGGGGGGCGTTCAGCATTCAAATACACATGAGCCGGATGGTAGTTATCTGTACCTGGTTCATTGGTTCGAATTTTTGCACGAAACCCCTAAATTAATGTAAAAAGGAGAAAGAAAATAACTGAACTGAACTGAAGAAAATAATTTAAATTAGGATTTTAAATTTAAAAAGTTTTGTTATAAGTTGCTATTTGTTTATTGAAAATCTGTATTGCATGTATCTTTATTCTTCAATGAGGTAATATTTCACGAAACTAGCCTTTTTGTTACCAAACATTAAGGTATCCGACTAGGTTCGGAGATATATTTTTCAAAAATTGATTTTCTGAATAATTTTATTGTTTTAAAGAGCATAAATAGGCTTAAAAAGTTATAACTATTAAATAACTAACATGTATCGCCCTTTTTTTGAAAAAAAAATATTTTTAGAAAAATTTAGCAAAATTTTTTAAGTTAAGAAAAACGTGATAAATAAAAATAAATTGCACATTATGCAATTTTAACGTCATTGATATACTTCTGGATCCCTCTGAAGTGTCACAAACTGCAGGATAAAAAATAGTTTAAGAAATAAATATTTTATTAGCATTCAAATTTGATAGTCATGATTTTTCGTCAAAATAACCACATGTTGTAAGCTAAAAATGGCTGTAAAATGTGATTAAATGTAGCTGTCTTAAAACCTACGGTTTGTTACACTCTGAAGGACCCATAGCATATATATTATAAATTGCATTGCATTTGATTGGATTATTCAGAAGATATCCCGTTTTTCGTGCACAAATTATCATGAAAAGTTCATTCTTCAAAAAAAGAATGAAAAAAATATTTTTAGTAGTTAGATAAAGTAAATGCTATAAAAAAAACTTAAAAACTCTCTAGTTTTATGTCTTTCTAAATAATTAGTTTCTTTTTTTCCTTAATGACCCAAACAACACCTAAAAAGCACTTTTTCAACCTAGTTGGATACCTAGTTAATCGCAAAAATTAACTTAAATTTCTAAAAAAGAAAGTATTTGTAAAAATACTTTCTTTTTTATATTGTTGTAGTATTTCTATCTATAATGGTTTAATAACAATTCTATAATATGTACAATTTTATGCAGTGGCGTAACGGAGAACACTTGGGCCCCCCCGCAAAGTCAGGTTTTGGGCCCCCAAGTTGGATTTTACGAAGGGTAGGTACTTGGCGATAGACAGGCTATGGACCCTCTAGAGCCCTGGGCCCCCCCGCGATGCGGGGGTGTACGTTACGCCACTGATCTTATGAGAGAGAGAGAGAGTTATAAGTATACCCCTTCATACATTTTAAGAATTTTAAGTATCACAGAAACTTAAACGTCCATTCACAAAATATTTCTGTAATAATATTTATGCACATTAAACGTAAAATAGGATTGTTTTCATCTAAAATACTACTATTGCTAAAGATTTTCTCATTCCTTTAATTGTTTTTAAGAACTTCAAAAACTGATATAACTATCAAATAACTATGTGAGATAACGCTTATTAAAATAATTTTCAAAATTATTAAAGGAACTATTTTTAATGAAATTATTTTTTACAATATACCTTATTCTAAAAATAAAATCATTTAATCGGAATCATTGACTCATCTCAGTCAATAATAAATTACTACACTGTCATATACTCTTAAATTTAATCTCAAGGTTCTTTTGGAAAATCAATATTTCGTTAAAAATCTAAGAGATCCATGATAAATCTAAGAGAAAAATTAGTAAGTTCCACATTATGATGATAAAACAAATAAATGTTTACTTCATGATCAGCTATGTAATCCACGTGTCTGTAAATTCCATAAGCATCCGTATAACCGTAAGATCCTGTTTTGTGGTTATATTCATCACTTTCCTCTTTATGGTAATGCACATTATCTTTCTCATCTTTGACATTGTATCCAAAGCGATACGGGTAAGGTTTCTGTGAAAAAAAAAAGATCTTTTATGTTCTACCATATGAAACAAAAGCACATTTCACGTAAATATTATTTTCCTAAAATATTATCACAATCTTAAATATGTAACAAATTTAAATAATAATTCCTATATTTTCGGTATATAAGAATGTATTTTACAGAATTTCATATTTTGGAGAAAGCAGTCTTAACTTTTGATGTCTTACACATCTGCGAAAGTCAAGTTGATTGGTTGTTTGACATCTGAGCCGGTACCTCACTCTCCAAACTTCTATACTATATCCATAGAACTTTTAAGCATCGATAGATTTACCATGCATCAAACCCTCCACACGGTGAGTTTTTAGACACCAGGAATTGAACCTATGACTTGACGAAACAATGCCAGCCACGAGTTTGCAACCATTACCTCTTAGATATCGTGTGACCATTTGAGAAAATAAAATATTTCTTCGAACTATTAATTATTAAGGCATTGCTAACACTAAAAAAAACGTAGGCTTTCTTATTTTAGAAACATAGTGCTTCAACCCGTTTAGGATCATGATCACATGTATGTGATCACTTAAGGGAACAGGGTATCATAGGTAAGATTACGTTTTTCCCATTCCTGAGGCCATCACACTGATGCGATCTGAATTAAGATCTTATGGAATTCGGAAAAAATAGTTATAAGCTATACATTTTGGAGTATTTTATTGCAGTAATTATTTTATATGTATTTTTAAATGGAGTAAGGCTTAACAGGAAATATCACGGAACGGATTAATGATTTTCTAGAATTCAAACTATTTCTAGATTTGAATAAAAAATTGCAACGATCATAATGATGTAAACTACATTTATTTATTGGACACTTTAGCGAATATAATAAAAAATCTCGGTATGTCAAATGTGTGATTTCATGGAATACGTCTAAAAGTATATATATAGAGAGAGATAATATTATTTTTTAAAAAAAATCTCTAAAAGGACTATTCCGTAAAATAGACATGAGAACTTATACTTTTATCAATAAAAAAATTCTAAAAATCGTTTTCCGAAACTTTAAACGGTTTGCTCTAACGCTTACTGCTAAAACAAATAACTAGTTTAATTATAAATGGGAGACAGAGATAATTACCTAAATTAAATATCTTATTTATACATCGGAACTCAATACACGGCTGTAATTTGAAATTATATATGACAAAAGTTATTTTATATATAAGAACTGAATTGATTTATAACGTTTAATAACTTTTTATGTTTGCAATAAACTCCAGGTAAGTTAGTCTCAAGATATACAAATAGAACAAAAACTTTAATTAATTGCTGTTTATTCTGCTGTTTTCTTGTTTATAATACCATTTACTCAGAAAAAGAACTTAAATACAAGAAAATTTAATTGAAAGGGGTTTTTTTTTACCTTTTACTACATTATTTTACTCTCTATATTTTAATATAAAAGTAAAATTGATAAAAATATATGATATATCCTTTTAATGCGGTAATCATTCATTAATATCTGAAAAAATGTTCCTCTGCCAAAAAAAACAAAGAAAAGAAATTGTTTAAAGTTTTGTAAAAGTATTAATAAAATTAAAATTACATAAATTCGCAAATTAAAAAACAATTTAATTATTTCAATATTAAAACTTAAATTGCAATGTGCTTCACCATATTTATTTAACATCAAAGGAATAGAATAATTTTCCTTAAAAAGTTAGCTTAGTTATAAAAAAATATTAATTTTTTCCCTACTAACAGATTTTACTTAATAAAAAAGTTGTTTGTATAAATCTACTCGTATAAAACGATATATATAAGCGACTAAAAAAATTATCCTTATACATTTTTAATTGACTTTTATGAAACCAATGATTTTGACTCTCCGGCACATAAAAAAAATTATCACATTATAATTTAATATTTCAAAAGGAAATATAAATACAACTTTGGGAAATGAATACCTTTTATGATAATATAGTGTTTTGAAAAAGTTTAAGCACAATCGGAACGGGGAATTTTTTTCTAAATTTTGAAGAGTTACAAATAAAGACCATATAAAACATTTTTGATTTGAGCCAAAACCATTCTAATTAAACCTTTTAATACGAAACACAAATAAGTAGTACTCACATGATGTACATAATTCTGATGAGATACTGGAGTAACGTCATATTCATCGCCAACGCGACGCAAGAGGTACCTTTTTGGGCCGGTACCCTCACATCCCAAAAAGAACAACAAACACAAACAACAAGTTACCTGAAATAAAAGCCCGGGTTAAAAGTTTGCAGACACTTTTAATGTCTATTATCAATAAAATTATCAGCCTCATTACAAAAATTGGCACAGCCGTATTATTCCGTCAACACATTTCCTCAAATCAAAAAATGTCGCCAAATGATAGTGGAACACTGTTCCCAAACAATGATAATAATAAAAATAACAATGACAGAATTTGGCAACACTTTTTGAATTGGCGATGTCTTTTGATGCGGCGAAATTGGTCAACGGTATCATACATAATACGCCAAAAATTTATATTTTTATACAGTGTATTGTATGTTATATTATTTTCACAAAAATTTGAAGGAACAAAAATAATTGAGTAGTGATATATTTCATCGATAAGACTTGAAGATTCATCGATTAGCATTTGTATTAGAACTTTAATTTTATTTTTTTTTTATTATCAGAATTTGGAATAGTATTCAATATTAAGAGAAAAATCAATTACCACACAAAATCGTCAACTCAGTTTTATATTAGTCTTATGATCTTGTGTCCTTCATGCAACATAGTTTCATTTTTTTTAATATAATTAATTTTATTATTTCGGTTTAATATTTTGTGAAACACAAAAACATGTGCAAAGCATGTTTTTATGTAAGTTATCATCTTAATGTAATTTAAACATAAATTTGCCATTTTATTTTACACACCGACTATTCTGACTCTTTAATAAACATTGTTTACAAAAACTCTTCAAGTTATACTTGAAATTTAATTTTAAAATAAATATAAAAAATATAAATTTCGATTACCAAAAATAATATTTTTTAAAAAAATTTGCCTTGAAACAATGCCTTCAAAAGTACAATTTTAAGTTTTCCATCAACATTCGAAAGAAAAAATTCAATATAAAACTCACCTTCTTCATCCTATATAGTTTGAAAAACTACACAACTTTCACTGGCTCGAATGTTTCAAATATATAAAACCCTAAGCGATTTCTCTTTTACTAGTATTTCAGTTTGCCTTTAAATAGTGAAGGCTGTGTCCTAAATCTTCGATTTTATCTTTAGAAATGGTCAGCGCCCTCCAGCTTTCTATGTGGAACATTTGGAGCACCTAATTTTATTTGTTTCATTTTTTTTCTCCCTCTTTCTCTTCGTTTGGACTTAAACAATGCCCTAGGGTCTTCTTCCCAGTAAATACCTAAGCAGACGAAAAATGTTCGGTTTATGTTTTTCACCCACTAAATTCCTATTTACTACTTTGGCAACACCTAAGCCTGCGTCTTAAGAAACGGTTATAGCCTCATTTGAATACTATTGTGGCTTACAATGGTCAATTAAAAGAGAATGCTGTTTTTCGGTTCTTTGAGTTGTTTCCAAATTGTAGAATTCTTTAGAAGGGAAAAGTTGACTTCCTGCTTCCTTAAGAACAATTAAAGAACTAAAGTTGTCAATAAATGAAATTTTCTATCACGATTTCCTTGGGGGTATAAAAATGTAATTATTTTTAAGAAACTCGGTGTAAAACTAAGACTTTGTATCAACTTTTGTGCGCTGAGATAAAAAGTAATATCTTGAAATGATTCGACGTTGTGGCATTGGAATGGAAGCTATGCGAGATTATTATTCATATTGCATGATAAGATTATAAATATTTCATTAAGTTCTATTCTTATGCTTTTAAAATATTAATTATGTACTTAAAATGCATTTGCAGTGAACAGATTTTAAAATTATGTACGAAGTACAGTTCATTTAACTTAATTTTATACGGCTGGAACATTTATAAGAATTCAAGGAATTCTGAAATAAAAATAAAATGTAAAGATTTGCTTCGTTTTTTTTTTTTTTTTCAATGTTTATACGATAACGAGATATTTTTATAACATTTCAGTAAAATGTTGTGATAGAAAATCACATCTCTAAGTGTCTTTAATGAATATTTTTTTAAAATGTAATATTATCCTCTTGATATTTTAAAAAGAAATATTCTAATTAGTTCAAAAAAGCACACACGAGAAAGAAAAGAGATATTTACATGTAAATCATAAAATACAAAAAATATTGAAAATAATTTTATCTAATTTCAATTAACTCCTTTATCAAATAATATACCGTAAAATCCAGCGTATAACGCGCACCGGTGTATAACGAGCACCCATACTTTGAAGATGCAGTTTTTAATTTTTAGGTATATCCGCCGTATAACGCACCCTCTTTTAACGAAAAAATCTGAAATATTAGTACATTGCTCTTATGTTTTGAAGTCATTTATTCCATGTATTTTCCCAAACTTTTGAAAAAATAGTTTACTTTTAGTACTACAACTCTTTTAGTTCATAGGGCAAGTCATTTCTTTTAAATAAGCAGTACTTCGATACATGTAGAAGTAAATTTTTTTTACCCATCTCTTTTGTTATTTTTAAAGCTATCGTTTTTATACTCGGCGTATAACGCGCACCCTTAAATTTCCATCTTATTTTTTGGGTTCAAAGTGCGTGCTATACGCCGTATTTTACGGCAATATAAAAATTTTATATTACGCAAGTTTATATAAAGTTATACTTTACATCAGTCATAAAGAAGCATGTTATTTAAATGTTCAATAAAATTTACAAGTTATTTTGCTTTTCATTAAAATTTTACGAATTATCATTTTACATCTACCATTAAAACAAATAAAATAAAAAAAAATTAAGTCAATTCCTACTTAGGTCAACAAAGAAAAATTTTGTTTTAGTTACTTTTTACTAAATAATTACAATTGATATAAATATGTATATACATATGACAGAATCACGATATTAAGTAGCAATTAATTTTTATTAATTATCATTTAAGTATCGTATTTTCATCCAAAAATATCGTGTTTATAAAATTTCATTTCAAATGAATGCTTTAAAAGGTGAGAATAAAAATCATTTAAAATTTTGACCCAAGTCTAAAAATGAAGCCAGCGTGGCTGCATCTGTAATTCTTTAAATAATTAGTTCCAGTCAATTAATTTTAATTAATTATAAGTAAATTATCGTTTTGTCACCTAAAGCAATAGTTTATAGAAAATTTCAGCCCAAATGTGTGCGCTTTAAAATGTGAGAAAAAAGCCTTTTCAAGTTTTGACGCAAGTAGCCAAAATGATCGCTCAGTCACCAAAAATGATGCCAATGTGGCTGTATTTGTAATTCTTTGAATAATTAGTTTTAATCAATTAATTTATATTAATTATAATTAAAAAATTACCGTATTGTCATCCGAAACAATCGTGTATATAAAATTTCAGCTCAATTGAGCGCTTTGAAATGTATTTTATTAACGATTGAAAATTTGAACAAGATATAGGGAGATAGTGATCTAATAGTAGGAATTGAAGAATTAATTTAACATTGCTTCAATTTTAATCTCAAAGACGGATAGAGATAAGATTTGAAAAAAATTAATCTACATCTTAAAAAATACTTCAAACATTTTCTTAATTGTTCGTTGTCTACCTTAAGAAATTTAACCATTAGAATAGGACGCATCACAGAGCTAAGTATATTGATTTTAATTTTTAATTTGTTTTATTTTAAAACTATTGTACTGTTGAATATATTAATAAGAAGGACTGAATAATCACAGTATGTATAACATTTCTACCTAATATGCTTAATTATCTAACTCAATAAAAAAAAATACAGAGGATGTATTTTGATTTAATAACACTGCCCACATTTACAGTTTACGTGATTAAAATTCAATGCAATAGGTTAGGCATTTTAATATAAGTCATTACATAATAATGAAGTAGAACCGGTTCTATGAAGCTATTAAGAAGAAATATCATTGAAAAGTAAAGGAATAAATGAATATGCAACTTTTTTGTCAAAATACAGTTTTATCCTCGATTATTTTATAATCTAAAAACAGCTGTCGCTGATATCAAAATGCATATAAAAGGTGAATATTCATTAATTCATTAACTGTATCACATTAATTAGTGTATATCGTATGCAGTGAAAATCGCTTAACACGATACTGAAGGAATGAAATATTTTTTTCGAGTTAAAAGAATTTCGTGTTGAAAGATATTACAAAAAAAAACACATATCAGCAAAATTAAGTTTATAAGAGTTTATTTAAAAAATATAGATGTGTATATTTGCATATACTTAAAAAAATCAATGATACGAAAACATTCACAAGAGCTTAAAGAAATTTAATACAAATTTTTAATTTTTTTTTCTGAAAAATAAAACATTTGTTGAGATTTTGGAGATTAATCTTATATTTTTCTTTGCATTGCTTTTTGTAGCATAAAATTGTCAACAAATCGTGTGATATCGTCCATTCTGTTATTCATTTCACCACTAGAATGTGCATTTAAATAACTGCATATACTTTTCATGGAGCTCTTCATTTCAGATGACGTAAGAACAGAGGAGCTTCATTACTCAATTCATTCTCAGCTTTGGAATCTGCATCAATGATATTTTTTGAGCTTAGAAGAAACTCCAAAATGTCTTTGTCTGTCATAATTGGGGCTGCACCCAAATTTTTATCCTCTACTGCAATAAATTCTTCCAATAATACAATAGGAAAGTCCAATTTGGCTGGTGTTTTCCTTATTTTATTCATTCCCAGAAGGGAAATCTTTTGTGTTAAGCGATTTTCGTTTCGTGTTCATCGCGATTTCTGTATTATTTCGTGTTAATCGATATTTCCTTTCGAGCGTTTTCGCGTTAAACGTATTTCACTGTATTTCCAAATATAAGCCGAAAGTACGTCTTATCTTGCAAAATTTGCCCAAAATTTGAAACCCACGTATAAGCCGAATTGAAAACAAAAAGCTGTCGTAATTTTGAAACATGTGTAACAAGAGGACTAAAATATTGCTAAACTTACAAAAGGGGGGAAAATTTCCAATCCATTTTTTTTTTAATTCTATCTTTATTTTTCTGTTTTATACAACATCTACGCTATTCATATTTTCTGCGTCGATTTTTTTTATTGATTTATTTTGAAAAATAAACAGGAAGATAAATTTATTTGCGGGATGTGATCATTCTATGTTTCATACCCTGGAGGTAAAACTCGCTGTATGATAATTCTATGCATTCAAATATCCCAATGAGTAAATAGGAATTTTTCGAAACTCGGAAAGTTACGCATTCAAAACAGTTAAAAAGTTTAAAAAACTAATATCTTTTGTGCATGGCTAACTAAAGATATAAAAAAAATACCGCTTTTCCTAAATCGCGTTGTTTTTTGTTTGTTTTTTCGAGGTAAAACTCCTAGTGGTTATTTATATAAGCCAACTCACCAACTAAGTCTTCAAAAATGTTCCAAAAGTTCTTGGCTTATACATAGAAATAAAGGGTAAAAATTGTTGCATCGATTAATAAGATAATTTATGGAAACCTTATCAATTTGAGACAAAATGGCATTTCTTTTTTTAAAAAAATTAAGAAAATCTCAGCATTATTGAACTATTTAATATTCTGCTTAAGAAATGAGAAAATTCGTGTTTATATTTAAGAATTTAATTTTTTAGAAGGTTTCTCAAATTTTTTGATCCAATGTAATAAAAAAATAAGATACGTATATTATAAATAGGTAATGAAAATAGCCTTTGAAATGAAATTTTAAAGACAATCTTAGTTTTTAAAAATGATTAAATGTAGATCAATGGTTCTTAAACTGTGGACCACAAACCCTCGGGGGTTCACCAAGATCTCCCATTTATTGTTAAAATTTTCCTCTTTTACAAACTCTGAAAGACCTCGTGGAAAATTGAAACACGTGCCATTTTAGACTAGATCACTAAATTACCCGCAAAGAAAACTCTACTAGAATATGTGTTTCGATCAAGAATATTAATTTAGCTATTTTTTATTGTTCGAAACTACGTTTTTATTGTTTCCGACATAATATTTTTAATAAATATAATAAAACACATGCGCAAAAATTAAGAACTGGATTGATTGTCTTAGGATTATTGAGGAACTTTTAAATCACTCAGCCATTTGTTGGGAGTCAGGGAGTGGAGTTCAAAATCTTGGGGCTGCGCAATGTCAGGCTGACACATAAGGGATGGAGGGGCGTGGTATTTAAGTTTAAGAACCGCTAAAATAGATTATAGGGGAGTATAGAATATAAAATGATATAAGAAAATATTTTGAGAGTAAATCTGATCGCTTTCATTTAAGAATAGGAATCAATACCATTTTCGTGGTAACAGAAATATGTGCACATTTAATTAAATACAGCTGCTGCCGTATGTTCCTAATCGCAGGCTTTATGGTGGAAGAAGAAAAGGAGAGGGCCATGGGTACTCTAGTGGTTAGAGCATCGGAATCCAGACCGGAAGGCTTGGGTTCAATGACCGATGCCACCAAATACCCTCTGAGTACACATGGAATACATGCTCGTTAAATCAGTGGGTCCAAAAATCTTGTGGGGTGAATCATGAGTGCAGGGGACTGGAGAATATTTCCCTCCCCTTCAGTTCCATGCCTAAATTGTGGAGGTAGAGATAGGTGGTGTCGCCATCTATCTATCGTCCCTTTGTGGAATTTTGCCGAGCTAATTCATACTGTCACCTGTACGGTGCTCAAGGCCTAGGCCAACGACAGACGTACTTCTAGCCCCTTGCCACGATGAATTTCGTGGGCCTCGATCTGACTACGTTAGACAAGTGGCATTAGCCGCAACAACAGAAAAGAAGAGAGAGGATCTATCTCAAACGTCGTCTTCATTATTTAACTGTGGTTCACAAAACTACGAGGCCCATCTCAAATATCCTTCGTGCCGTTCTAACGTAACATGAATAAAACTCAATCAATTAAATACAAAAAATGGGGGGAGTATAAGAACGACTATACTCTTTTCATTTTACATACAGAAAATATATTTTCCCCCTAATGGGCTGCATATTAGCAACTAAGCCTTTGCAGACACGGCAAATCCCAAAATTTGAGAGCCATAGACTAAAAAGAGACAGTCCTTTCTCTCGAATGCAAGCGATGGACCTATTAGATCAGGACATTGAAGAACATTTTTTGAAGAACGTATTTAACCCTCAGGAGGGATTGCCTAGAGTCCATTTTAAACCAGAAATGGGAGCTCATACTTCCAAAAATCAAGATCCACCTGAATATTTACGTCAATTAGCATTGGAGATTATTAACAAAATTCCAGCTACTGCAATGCAAATTTATACCGACGGTAGCAAAGACGAACAAAACTCATGTGGCAGTGGCATCTTTATAAAGGCTCCTAATTGTTCTCATAATATCAAAATTAGGAATTCGGACTTTTGTTCTGTTTTTAGATCCGAGTTAATTGCCATTGATGAAGCTCTCCGAATCATCAAGACGATGACATCTCCTGATGAAATATGGATATTATGTGATAGCCGAAGTGCTATCCAACACCTTAGCGACTGGACAAATGTTGGAGACAAAACATCGGTCTCAATTCTTAAAAATCTTAAAGAACTTTCCCAGCAACATGAGATTTACTTCCAATGGATTCCATCTCACATTGGTCTCTTTGGCAATGACACAGCTGACCTTTTAGCCAAGGAAGGTGTCACTGAAAATTTAATGTCGAGAAGAACTTTGACTTTCTCGGAAATTTTTTCTAAAACGAAATCTTTGATTCAAGAACTATGGAAGACTCCTCCGACTCACCCCTGGTATAATAGGCAGGCACCAGGTGGTGCCCTTTCCATCAAGGCGGATAGAGTCGTCCAAACATCTATTAGTAGGCTTGCAAGTGGACACATTAGAGGCCTTTCCTTTAACTTAGGCCAGAAAATTTACGAGAATTGTACTAAATGCAATTTGGTACAGGCAACTCCAGATCATCTTTTGTTTTGTGCAGGACTTGAAAGGGAGGACATCTATTCCAGTCCTCTTTTGGTGTACGATTTCCTGAGGACTCTTGGGCTCATGGACCTGGTCTAGCCTGCGGCTAGACAGGGAGGAATTAGTCAACAACAACAACAACAACTAAAAATATATCATAAATATAGGCCTTAATTTTTCAGTTTATTAAAGCAGATATTTGACTTCATTTTTATATTAAAGCTACCTACCAAGTTGTTAATAGTGACTAATTCCACCATTTTGAATTACCATTTTATAGCATAGATCTTTGAGATGGCATCTCAAAATTTCTGAACCGCATGACTTAAGTCTAGTATTATTTACCCTCCGTGATATTAATTTAAGAAGGATTAAAAGCCCGAAATGAAGTAGTCCAGAGCTTCTCAAACTTTCAATACCTGCGAATGATTTTAAAATCATAATTTTCATCCCCCCCCTTACAATAGCAATGTATTGACAGCAATAAAAATTGTGATACCCCGTGGACTAAGGGTATCATCTCTTCATCATCTACGCGACCATAGTTTAAGGGGAGAAAAGAATGACCACCAAATTCTTCCGTAATAAAATTAGTTTACTACGATCTTAATTTATATTCAACCAAAGCAACGCTAGTCTAGGAGGCTTATGATCAAGAGTGATGAGACTTAAACTGTAATTCTAACAAATAGCGTAATAAATTACCGAATCTATATTTATAGATGATTTCCTAACTTACTAGAATCCGCTCTAGTCTTAAAACTTAATCTAAATTATCTTACTGCTAGGCCACGACGAACAGCTACAGTCCTTATATCATCAATCTAATTCTTGATCCTACTTGATCCGGCAAATGGATAATCTTCCGGCTTTGAGCTTCACGTAGAACTCTCCAGCACTCTCCTAGAACTTCACTGGCTAGAACTATTAGACCTCCTCCTAAGAATTCACTATCAGAACTCAGGGAACTTAACGCGAATACTAAAACTCCAATATATACACTTCCTAATCTACATAATTGCGTTTTCTTCTTTGGTTGGCTGGAAAGAATTGCCATTCTGGCCCCAAAGTTTTCCCAAGAGGTTTATTAATAGAAGTCTCGATAAAGCACCGTCACAAAATGTGCTTTGATGGTAAAGCTACACTACTACTTTTACTATAAATCATACAAATTATCAAAAAAGATAAGTATTAAATTTTGTATAAGACAAGCCCATGGAAGACAATAGTAATTATTAAACTTGTGCGGACCCCCCTGGGTTCCACCCTGGACACCAAGATTAATTTGAGGCAAAGAATCACTAAGAGCCATTTTGTATAGTAATAACTTGTATTTATTATATCAAATCAATTCTCAAAAACTCTAATAACACATAATATTTCTATGTTACGTCAAACAAAAGGGATTTACCTTTAATATTAAATTAAATTACGAATTATGAAATTAATCAATAATTATGCGCAAGATCAAATAAGGTCTACCGAAATAGGAGGTCCGAGAAATACACGTAACTCGAATTATTAGCTTTCATTAACTTTAACTAATTTTATTAAACTAACGCTTATTTTAAGCGTAAATAAATTATAGTTACCGCTTGGTATATCAGCTTTCTAGTTCTTCCGTAGAATAACAGCAATAAGGCTTCACTAATGTAATCCCATAGAATCCTCTAAATTTGAGGCTACTGCTGCTGGCTCAATAGCCTTCGTACTTCCTAGCTTACAACGCTCTACTTAAATACCCTATCTACTTTGCATATCCCGTTCATTTTTTGGAGTTGATTGGAAATATATATACGCGAATTTATAATCCCCAAAAAGACGCCTAAGAATATTAGTGGAAAGGTTCCGTACAGATCCGTCACAAACTTGTTTTTAATTTAGTTGATAGTTAATTTATCAACACAAGCAATAAAAAAAATTAAGTCAATTCCTACTTAGGTCAACAAAGAAAAATTTTATTTTAGTTACTTTTTATTAAATAATTACAATTGATATAAATATGTATATACATACTACAGAATCACAATATTAAGTGACAAAATAGAAAGCGATTTTCCTTGCAATTTTCCATTTTCCTTTTTATATAGGGTGTTGGACTATTTTTTGTTTGTTTGTTACTATTTATTCATTAATTAAATTTAATTATTACGTCGCCCATCCGGTATAGTGGTTTGAGACGCTGCTGTGCCGTACGGCCTGGGTTCGAATCCCGGAGAAAACATGGATATTTGTAAATGTATAGTGCCTTCGCGGCATGGGGGTACTTTAAATAGCCGTCGAGCTGCAAGTCCTCTCGTGAGGTTGGTGGAAGGGGAAGAGAGGTCAGAGGCCCCTGAACACCCCCAGAGTATTCTCCCTCAAATTGGGGTGAAACCAGCTAAATCGTTCTGTCACACGTATAGCTCTCAAAGCTACGGCTAACGATAGGCGTTACATAGCTCTTTGCCATGATGAATTTCGTGGGCCTTGATCTGGCCTTTGCCGATCAGGTGGCATTAGTAACAACAACAACAACCTTTTCATTTCTTTGGATCATTAAATTATTGTGTATGGAAGTACATGCTTTCTCAAATAAAAAAAAAGTTCTATAAAGAAACATTTTTTTTAAAAGTGCATGCTTCTGTTTTTGTAGAATGTAGCGCTTAGTAATTTTGTGATTTATAATAATGAATAACAATAAATATCTCGTATATTTACTTTATTTCTTTAATGAAGGGCTCTGATGTTTATTTATATTTCACTCAGAGCTCCATACTAATATAAAACTAATGCATACAAAGTGTACTGTAACTTTTCAAAAATTTTCAAATCATGTCAATGTAAAGGTTTTCTGGGGGAAAAAAACTACTGATACCAATTTTACAGCTTTTGATAAACTTACTATAATAAACTTTCAACACTATATTGAACAGAAAAATAAAGAACAAGGCATCGGATAAATTTATTGTTTTTTCCTTAATCAATCTATTAAGCTTTCACCAACATCTAGTTTAATTTTTGACAGATTAAAACCATCAATATCAAAGCTTTGATAGAACCAGGAAATAACTATATCGTGTTTAACAATCTAAAACAACAAAATCAAAACAAAAGTAGAGTTTACAACAATTTTCTTTTACTACCATCTCCTATTTTTCTGGTTTAAACGATTTAATAACTATAAAAATTTGAGGAAACTTTTCATTACAATTAAGAATGTCAGTATTCTTACAAATAATTGAGATTTCGAAATAATAACGCAATCACTAAAGTCAATATACCCTTTTAAAGATAGTTTCGTGCAATTTATTACCGAATGAACCGTAACACATGTAACATTTCCTTAAATTCTTAACTTTACAATCGCTGTATTAGTTCACTTCATTTTATGTTTGTTTTCTTTTTGCCATTTTTTTTTAATGCCAAAACCTCTTAAAAGCATTTTTATTGAAAAAAAAATGTCAGTTATTTAATTGCTTACAAATCGTAAGAATATATCATAAATATTTAGCCATCTGAAAGTAGATTTTGAGTTTTACTTAAGATTCCGAAATCTGTGTGATGAGGGAAAAAAAGAAGGCACCTTAAAAATGGAACATAATTTGGAAAAATAAGCATAAATTTAAAATTTCCTTGATATAAGAGAATTTTTCTTTCATTTTTTTAGAATTTTGATATTATTTAAAATAATTTGATATCAATTAATATATATAAATACGTAGCACTTTATCTATTAAAAATTTGATTTCCACAATTATCCTAGAACTTAAAAGGTTGAAAAGGGCATATTTAAATTATATATAAAGAAAAAGACTTCTTTTTTTTATTCTACTTCAAAGAATATGTATTCTTTTTCCTTTATGTATTACAGCGGCCAGTTCAGATGAAATGGTTGTACCCCCTCCCCTTTTGGTTGTTAAAATATCTTTTTCTTTTAGTTATCAATACTTGTTACGTTCTAATGATTTTTTACGGTTTTGTTCTTTTTCTTTATTATGCTATCCAGTTGGTAATAACTGTTTAACGCCAGATTGTTATGAAAGAAAAGAATATCAGGAAAGAATGTTAATAATTTTCAAAATTTCTATTCAAAATTCATTTATCCAAGAAGAAAAATCTTTTTTTTTTACTAAAAAAAATAACTTTTTACTCATTTTTTATAATATATATAAATTCTTATTGATTTTCAAAATTACTTTAACAAAACACAATGTACAGACGTTACTCTTACAAACCTGCAGAGATTGAAACATAATTTACATTCACAAATTTTTTTTAATTCTTTGAAAAATCATAATTTTTGAGTGTAAGTCTAAATTTTGAAACTTATTATTAAAGTTTATATATACGAGAGTTTGGGGCAAAAGTCATGGCAACTATTTTTTTTTCTTGAAGATACCAGTCTGGTTGGAAAATGTGACATATACAGACGAAAGGACAAGGTGTTAACTACATGTGTAAACAATGAATAGCACTGAAATATCGTAACACACTAATTAATTACGGTAGTATACAGGGCAATATGTCCTTCACTGTGCAAAAGAATGACAACACAGTACACATAAAATTGACATGACAAATCTAGGCCTAAATATCCTCAATGCAGTCCCCTGCTATTGTCACCACAACGATGTGGGAGGCGCTGAATACCATCAACGTCAGTATTTGCGGCACCACTTAGCTCATCAGTGGTTGACACACGTCCTTGTTGGAACTTTCCTACCCACCGTGCTACTGCATTATTCCCAGGGGCTTCCACTAATTCACTGTGACATTCCATCGCATTTCTCCCTCGGAGAAGCTATTTTGATGTAAGCGCCCTGCTCAACACGGGTTACTTCCATCTCACACGACACTCACCAACTGACTGATTTCACAGCTCTCGCTGCGCTACAACCAGCTATCGTAGAGACATCTGTTGTTCTGCATACACACCATGCCTGCATAACTTCCACGCGACACGTATACGTTTGTGATCCGTTCACATATCTACAAGAAAAAAAAATAGTTGCCATGACTTATGCCCCAGCCCTCGTATATACATAAATCTAGTCTATTAATCGACAGAACTTTCATTTTAAAAATCAATTAGTTCGTTAATATTTCTACATTATGAAAGTTTTAAGTTAAGTAATTGTTGGCTGACTACTTACGAACACTAAGCCCTATTCGCCAAATATTTATATTCGTCGTAAAATATTCAAGAATGCAACCTGCTCGTAGATCGGAAAGTGTCTGTAGCGACGCTAAAAAAATGGTAGTTTAAAAAACTAAAAAAACACACTTTTATAGTTAATCGAACTAAGAAATTTCTGACGCATCCTCCCCTTTTTCACTGAACACATTTTTTTTTCGTTTTATTTTTATTAACCATGAGCGGTTTCTCTTAAGGGTTGTAACTAAACCTTTTAGTCACCAAATCTGGAATTTGTCGCCAAATCAGAAAAGGGGAAATCGTTAATTTTGATCATCTTGATCAGGACAATGGAACAAAAATATTAAATTATTGTATTGTCATCGGTCCTTGACAGGTATGCAAAATTTGTGGAAAATCGAGAAGTGGATAAAAATCGAGTTCTAAGTTCCATTACATATAGGTGAAGCTAATAAAAGCGTGTTAAAAAAAGGGAACACCTACTTTTTTACATACGAGTGCTAGCAGTTGGTGTTTTAAAATGATTTCTTTTTCAGTTCGTTGAGTAACGTAATTTCGAAAGAAGTTATATTTTTCCACCATAATTAACTTTTTTACTTCTCTATTGTTAATCTTGTCACTTTCCTAACAATATATTGATTCCTATTTTGATTTTTAGAGTAATTAGCGGTTATTATTGTTTGTTTCTTCAGAACTGAATAGCTTTTTCTGTGTCTTCAGGTTATATGGAGTAGAAATCTTTCCTTTATCATATTGCAATTTTCCCGTTTACTTTCAAATGTAACACAATGGAAAAATTCAATTTCAGCGAAGTATTTGCTTATTCATGAGCTTCATAAAAAATGCTTAAAAATTATCTTGAATTAACGTCTATCTAAAACTATACGGGGATTTACTGGCGAAAGTTCTGTTAAACATTTGGCTTATTTTCGGATTTTTAATAGCTTTGTAAAAATATTTTAAAGACGTAAATTGATGGGGCGGAGGCTTATGTAATAACCTATTTTAAGAGAAAAAATAAAATAAAGCACACACACACACAAGTAATATAAAAAAAAATTAAGTCAATTCCTACTTAGATCAACCATGAAAAATTTTATTTTAGCTACTTTTTTATTAAATAGTTACAATTCATATGAATATGTAAAAATATATGACAGAATCACAACATTAAGTGGTAATTAGTTTTTATTAATTATCATTAAAGTATTGTATTGTCATCCAAAACAATCGTGTATATAAATTTCAGTTCAACTGAATGCTTTAAAACGTGAAAAAAAAAACATTTTCAAGTTTTAACACAAGTCACCAAAATAGTCGCTAAGTTGCCAAAAATGATGCCAACGTGGCTGTAATTGCAATTCTTTAAATAATTAGTTCTAATCAATTAATTTTTATTAATTATAAGTAAATTATTGTATTTTCATCCAAAATAATCATGTATATAAAATTTCAGCTCAATTGAGCGATTTTAAATGTATTTTATTAACGATTGAATATTCAACCAAGATAAATAAATAAATAGAGAAAGAGTGCGAGCTAATAGTGTAGGAATTGAAGTACCCATTATAATACGATTATTATCACATTCAGATAAACGAAATGATACGCGGGAACCTTAAATATTGCAACTGTTATTAAAATTTGAATTTAAAAAGCATTATCCTCCATTTCATTAAACCAGGTTACTTTCACCTGATTGATTGCTCAAGAATGTTTTACTCAAAAGTAACATAAGGAAATTACGATCAAGTGACGAGGACAAGACCAGAGCTAGCATCCAATTTTCCAAACTTCCAAACCATGCCAACGAGAGGACTTCCAAGCTAGGCAAATTTAACATGTGTAAGTCCCTCTACATGGCAGGTCTTCAGTGGAACCACGTCTCGATCCAACTAATGCATAGAAATAACACTGCCAATTACAAATAAATATCAAATAAAAATATCTCCCAACTTTAGGATGAGTTTTAAAAAAATTTAAAGATTTGCCTACAGCTTAGTACCCTCGATTATTTCAATACAATTTGAGTAAAATATGCATATTATTTTTCTACTATATGCGATTAAATAATAGGTTGGGGTATTTTTTCCGAACTACAAAAATAAATGGAAGATTGCATTTTCTTCAAACACACACACATGTGTGTATTAGATACTTTCATAATTTCTTCTACATACAAAAATAATTATGAAAATGTTCAGTTTGAACATAAATGTTTAAAGAAAAGGGGAAATAAACTTTCACTCGGAAGTTCCTCAAAGATATTTATTTTGTTTCACATAACATGATTAATCGTTTTAATTACCAGCAATAACTAAAGAGTATTCTACAATATACATAACAAAACAAAACACACAACTTTATGCATCATTTATTAAAACTTTGAATTAATGCTTTAGAAATAGGAGAAAAAACTTATTAATTAATACTCATTGCATGCATATGAGAAAAGTTGAATATCTTAAATATGAGAGAAAGAAATTATATTTAAGAAAAATTATTGAAAGAACATTAATTACATAAAAATTTGTACCTATAGCCTTAAAGTAAATATACGGAAGTATAAAAATTAAAATAATCACTTGACTATAAAAATGGTGTTCAATTCAGTCTTGATAACAGTCTAAAAATACTTATAAAAATAAATAACACGTCCTTTATTAGAACTGCTTCCGTTTACATGTAATTTTAATGTAAACAAATTAAGATATCCATAATTGCATTTAACTAGTTAACTGTGGCGCCCCCGTTTGAGAGCACGCAACTATGTGTCACGGAAATCGTGCGATGACGAGTATACTCGTCAATCGCAGAGTAAGTGTCGATGTTAAAATATTGGGTAAAAAAGATGAGTTTATTTTATAACATTGTCAATTTTTTTATTACTAACACTTATTTATTCAGTTAACATACATCATATAAAGAGTGTTTTTTTTCCAGGTAGAGAAGTTTAAGTTGGCATTACTTTCCAAGATGGCGACCGATTTAACAGCTGTCAAGTGATTTATTCTCAGTTTGGTTTGGCAATTCATCATGAATAGACGCACGCCTGAACAACGCTTTCAAATTGTGCAATTTTATTTCAAAAATAATGGTCGATTTTCATAAGCGAATTTTGTTTAGCGACGAAGCGCACTTCTGGTTGAATGGCTACGTCAACAAACAAAACTGCCGCATTTGGAGTGAAGCTAATCCACAAGTGTATGTCGAAACACCGTTACATCCAGAAAAACTGACTGTTTGGTGCGCTTTATGGGCTGGTGGAATCCTTCTTCAAAAACGATGAAGGCCACAACGTTACAGTCAATGGTGATCGGTATAGAGCCATGATTACTAACTTTTTCATTCCTGAATTGAACAGGAGCTGTGGTTCCAACAAGACGGCGCAACATGTCACACAGCTCGTGCCACAATCGATTTATTGAAAGACATGTTTGGTGACCGCCTAATTTCACGTTTTGGACCTGTGAATTGGCCTCCAAGATCTTGTGATTTAACACCGCTAGACTATTTTCTGTGGGGCTATGTAAAGTCATTGGTCTATGCGGATAAGCCACAAACGCTTGACCATTTGGAAGACAACATTCGCCGTGTTATTGCCGATATACGTCCACAAATGTTGGAAAAAGTCATCGAAAATTGGACGTCCAGATTGGACTACATCCGAGCCAGCCGTGGCAGTCATATGCCAGAAATCATATTTAAAATGTAATGTCACAAGATTATCTTTCGAATAAAAAAAATCATGTCAATCGAATAATACATCGTTGTTTTATTGCAATTTAAAGTTCTATAGCTTTAAAAAGACACCCTATATATTGGAGTTTTTATGGATATCTATGAATTTTAGTGACTATTAAAATTCCGGGACTGGGAGGGCCTAAACACACAGATTTACTTCCTTCTTTATGGATAAAATATTTTCTGTCTTGACTCAAAGTAAGTTATGGAGCAGGTTTTATAGGGTTGATACAGTCCTCTTACCAGAAAACATCCTTGTCTTCTTTCCCCCATCCAATAAAATAACTGTTCTTAAACCTCCCCCCCGGCATTGGGCTATTATTCTAATAGCACACATGGTTCTAATTTCACGCAATTGGCATTTATACCTCTCGATAACTAAGTAACTGCAGGACAACAGTCATCAATGGGCTCAACACCTGGTCAGTGTCACGTATTTCTCCCATCGCTGACTATACCTGGAGGAACTCTATTATAAATCAACTTTCCTACTTTTCCTTTGCCCCTTTTAAGCTAACATCTAAAAAGCATTATCATGGCACATAAATAAATCCGTTATGCGAAACTTATACGCTGTTTCAGCAGCTGCGTACGGGGACGCATAAACTCATCTTAAAATTCTCATATATTTTTTTTTCTCCGGCCTGGCCTTAAAATATTCCAAACATCTTGAAATTTAAGAATATGTTTAGTTTTTCGCAAAAATCACAATTTAACTAGTCAATATTCACTGCTTTTTACGCATGACGAATATACTCGTTATGACACAAAATCCTGTAACTTCTCCATGACGAGTATACTCATCCATCACAGTTAATTGGTTAACTGTTAGAATTACATGTGTTACAATAACACATTTAATGTGTTAATTTCGAATTAAATGTGTTACAATAACAGAAGTAAGCCCAAAACTTAGTCTTTGTTTTGATTAAAAATCACACTTGTCTCACTTAAAGCTATTTAAAATAATGTTTTTTTTAAAGTTCAAACACACACAAACAAATGGGAATAACCTTTTTAAAATGATAAGCCATACTATGTTATTTATAATCTAAAAATAATTGCATTAAGGGGCTAGTACTATTCCAGTTGTTGGTTCTTTGTTATCATATGAGATTTCGTTGTTTTATACCAGGCAAGTAAAATCCGTCCATTTTTAGTGACCAACTTTTTATTTGGACATTATACAACCACACATCACACAAAACTAACATAACATTAAAAAAAAATAACACTATACATTAGCTTTAGTTAATCACCATTTTTGTTATCGTAACCGTCCTGTGCTTTTTTTCTCCCTCCTGCAGTTCTCTTTTTTTATATTCCGATGGCAGCACACCTATACCGTTTTGGGATTCAGGCGAACCTTACAGGGCTGGTCAAACTGATAATTCGAAAAGATTTGTAAATAAGATTCGTTTTAAGGTTTATTTTTCTGTTGGGCAGCTTGACATAACAAACAAAAACACACATATTGCTTTTTCAATTCCAACTATTATATATATAGCTCACACTCATTATATATTTATTTACTAGCCGTTACCCACCCGCTTCACTGGATATTTCACGATGTTGTATATATGTATACTGTTTACATATATATTAATTAATCTAGCATTAAGAATTCGATTGTATTGAAAAATATATTTATAGCTGTTACACTCTCGCCCCTAGATATAAAAAGAACTTAAATTATATCTAATTTCTATTTATATCTAAAATAGAAGGAGAAAGATTTTTTGCGCTCACACTTAACCTAATAATCAAGTGGATTTCCACCAAAGCAACTTTCAGTGGATCCATAAAATAAACATGCGTGCTAAATTTCAAGTCTAAATCTAACAGAGCAAAAACGGAATTTTTAACATCAAAACCTCGTTGAGAGAACTCTTAGCGGATTCCAATTCAACAAAGGAAGCATGCAAACCAAATTTTATTATTGTAGTCTTAGCAGTTGGAAAACGGGAATTTTGTCTATCAATACGCCCCAATAACTCTCCCTGCTTCCCCCTTTAGTTGATTTCCGTAAAATCCACTCTTAGTGGAACTCTATTCAACTAAAGAAAAGTGCTCAACAAATTTCAAGTAAATGAGTTAAATTCAAAAACAGGAATTTTTCTATAACACGCCTTAATCCCTCGCAGCCCCACTCCTTTGGGGGTCCGTTTTCGCAAAAATCTTTGTAAAAGGAACTTTATTCTATGAACAGAACATACCTTCTAATTTTCAAGCAGGTGTTTCTATTAGTTGAAAAGCGGAAATATTTATCTATTACGCCCCTTAATCCCCCTCAGTGACCCTTGGGGATCAATTTTCCCCCAAAACTATTTTGTAGCGGATCTCTACACCATGAAAGGAATTCGCTTACCAAATTTTAAGACTGTACGTCTAATAGTTTAAAAATGGAAATAGTTATCTATAACGCCCCTTAAGCCCCCGCAACGCCACTTAGCAAACGATATTCACAAAACCCATCTTACGGCATATCTCTACTCAGTGAATGGAATCTGCTTACTCAATTTCAAGATTTTACGTCTAATAGTTTAAAAAAGGAGTTAATTGCCTATATAACGCCCCTTAATTCTCCACAACGCCACTTGGGGTCGATTTTCACAAAACCCATTTTGCAGCGGATCTGTACTCTATGAAAGGAATCCGTTTACTAAATTTCAAGACTGTATGTCTAATAGTTTAAAAATGGAAATAATTATCTATAACGCCCCTTAAGCCCCCACAACGCCACTTAGGAAACGATTTTCACAAAACCCATCTTATAGCGGATCTCTACTTAATGAATGGAATCAGCTTACTAAATTTCGAGATTTTACGTCTAATAGTTTAAAAAAGGAGTTAATTGCCTATAACGCCACTTAATACTCTACAACGCCACTTGGGAGTCTATTTTGACAAAACGGACGGTTAAGATAAAGGACAATGTATACTTAATCGTTTGAGAATGACAACACTATCAAATTTCAACAATGAGTAACGAAAGATCAATTCAATAGGAACACCGTAATTTTCAAGAAAATGGTAGCACTGTAATATTTTAAACATTATTTGATCATTGCATTATTATATTATATAAACATTATTATATTATCTATGTCTGTATGCATGAAAAATAATGATAATTCATTCTGTTTTAAATTTTCACTCCAAAAAATGGTTGTTTTTGTTTCCAAATCTGATATAAAGGTACATATTTTAATGTGCGGCCCGCGAGATTACAATGTTTTTCCGAAGTGTGGCCCGCAAGTTCATTTGGGTTGGACACCCCTGATGTAAGAGATAAAGAACTAAATTTAACTGGAGAAACTTTAACAATTAATTGTTCCTCAACAATTTAAGTTACCTAAAACTCCAACCACTAATTAAAGAGAGAAGGGATCATTGAAATATATAAACATATAAAAAAAATTAAGTCAATTCCTACTAGGTCAACAAAGAAAATTTTTATTTTAGTTACTTTTTATTTAATAATTACAATTAATATAAATATGTATATACATATGACAGAATCACAATATTAAGTGTGGCAAAACACCTTTAAAATTAACATTAAAGACTTTTCAACCACATAAAATTTGTAATTACATTTTTTTAATAAAAGTTGAATATGTAAGAATTTATCTTAAAACCAATGTAAAAGGAATGCTGACGTCTAACTAGCATATACTAATTTAGATGAAGTTAAAAAATCTTCATCACAAAAACTGTTTTATCCAATGGTGCTGCCATCTAGATCAGTCATACTCAACCTGCGGCCCACCAGCCTTTTTTGAGTGGCCCGGTCATGGCCCATTGAACTAAGAAATTCAATTATTGGAGAACAATGTATAAAAAGTTTAACAGGAACTTTTATCAATCAAGCAATTAAATGTATCAATTTTGCTATCACAATTTGTTTTTTTAATAGTAGGATGTAAGAGGCTTGGTCATGTGTGAAAGAAAATAAAAATTATCCTTTAACTCGGTAAAAATTCATAAAAATAAATATTTTTGTGTATGTTTGATAGAAAAGTTAATATAGTATTAAAATAAAAAAGTCAGAAATGAGTTTTTTCCATTATCGGCACGTTGTGGCCCGCATGAAATAACTGTCATGTGTATACGGCCCGGCGGGAAAAAAGGTTGAGTACCTCAAATCTAGAGAAATAATATAGACTGGAATATATCTCTTAAACTATAATTAATTAATTTAATTTAATTAATGAATTAATATTTGAAAAAACTGTATTAACATTAAGTACCATCCACTACAAGTTTTAAAAAATTTATTTGAACTTGAATGAAAGTGAAAAAAAATATTTTATTAATGATTGAAAATTTGAACATATATAAATAAATATATATAGGGAGAGTGTGAACTAATAATATAAATTGAAAAATAGGGGCCAAATAAGAAACTTTAAGGGCTGAATTAGCTTAAGCCAATTATGTTTAGTTTTTTTCTGCCTTTATCCACTAAGAGACATAACCTGTGACCTTAAAATGTTAATTATTTTTATTTCTCTAATGTAATATGGAAGTTATTTAAATTTTAATAAAATTTGTAATTATAATGTTGTTATACTGTTTCATACTAATGATTTATAAGTCACAATTTCTGTTCCCTCATTTCAATATTGGCAGCTTCAAGAACGATTCAGTGTTTTAATTTTGGTAAGTAAAAGATTTCAAGTTCTGATGATTTCAAAACAAAATATACAAATAGCAAAATTTGCCATTGCTCCCTTCACCTTAATATTTAATTGCATAAATGTTAGCAGAGAGTCCATGTAATATATTTCTGAAACAAAAGTTATTCTGATTCATTATTATGAAATAAAATGTACATTTATTCTTTTTTAATAATTTGTAAGAAATATCGTGTAGAAGTGGAGATAACTTTTAAACGCATCAATTATGTTATCTTTCATTTTAAAAAATTAAACAAAGAATAAAATATCCTCATATCTCATAATTGATATAAAAAAAAAAGATCTTTCGAGAAATTCAATAGAAATTGATAGAATTTTGTTCCCTTAAAATAAGCATAGAAAAATATGCATTACAATTTTATAAGCAATATATATTGTGAGTGTCACTGTGACACTAAAGATGTCAATTAAATTTTTGAAAGAATACTAAAGCCACCAACTTAATACTGACATTTCTTCATTATACCCACAAGAGCATTAAGGAATTTCATGTTAAATCTACCAATAAATTAAAGGTAACATTTTCAAGTCATTTTGAATAGCTTCGACGTAAACTACGTTTATAGTAGAAAATTAAATTCTGTATCTATAAAGAAATTATGATGGAACAATGTTTTTTCATCAAATGTCAAAGGGAAAATTTCTGAATAAAAAAAGTATGACATGTGGAAAAGGAAATCAGAAAAAGTTAATATATTTCAAACAAAATTTTAGCAAATGATATTCATATTAAAAACATGCCATCATTTACTACCTTTCAAGCATTATATAACACATTGTAATAACAGACATTATATATATATATATATATATATATATATATATATATATATATATACACTTGGTTCTTTTTTTATGCGGTAGATGCGTTCCAGGGAAATCCGCATAAAAAAAAATCGCACAAAAAAAGACATACATTTATATGCAAAATGATGGATACGTTCCATTTATTCAAAAAATCGCATAAAACCCAAATAATGTTTTAAAATGCACCAGAAATCGCATAAAAAAAGATTTATAAATAATAAGATTTATTTTTTTTTCCATCATATTTTAATAAATGGCACATATGTATGTTAAAAACAAAAACAAAACTTAATATGTAACAAAAAACAAAACTTCATTTAAAATCATATTAAGAATGTTTTCATCATTATTCGCTGTCTGATAATGTGCGAACCCGTTTGTGGATTGGTGCAAGATCACTTTCATCACTTGAAGATAAAATTACGTCATCACATCTACATGGTAATGCTTCTTCAGGAACTTCAGTGATTTTTTTTTTCTTTGACAAGGTAGTCAGTAATCAAACTCTGTGATGGCACTAGTTCTTTGTAGAGTTCTCTGTAGCCAGACATACAAAATTTCAGATCACGTTGGAATTTTAAGGCGCGTTCTACATCATTATCATTTTGAATAAAAAAAATTTGCCAATTTACCGGAAAGTTGAAGGCCTTCTCGAAGTAATTTTTCGTCCAGTGGAGTAACATCTTCTTCCGGTTCGCTATCTACTGTTTCCAAATCTTTAGTAATATCTACCATACTTTCCAAAATATCATCATCATTTAGGGCTTCGTCCACAAGCAATTCTTCTGTATCATGCTCGCCAAAATCATCAAAACCTTCCCCACCTATTTCCTTAGCAATTGAAATAATTTCTGATGTTACTATTGCTCTATTTGATTCGTTTCCTTTTGATACGCATTCAGGCCAAGCAGCTTTCAACATGCATTTAAAGTTTGTGATTTTATTTCGGCAATTGCTAATGCAACATGATTTACACAGTTCAAGATATTAAATTGTTTCCAAGCTTCAGTAACTGTTATTGTTTCGGATTCCAGTTTATCGAAAATGAATTGGAAAGTGAATTTTACATAATATTTTTTAAATGTTGAAATAATTCCCTGATCTAATGGTTGAATTAGGCTCGTTGTGTTTGGAGGAAAAAAAAGCTACCTTTATATTTGGATGTTCTAAGATTGGATGACCTGGCGCATTGTCAAGAATTAATAAGATCTTAAATTCGAGACCCATCTCATTCATATAATTTTCAACTTCGGGTACGAAGCATTTATTGAACCATTCAGTGAAAATAGACGTTGTTACCCAGGCCTTCTTGTTAGCCATCCAATGTACGGGCAGTGTATTTAAGTCTTTTCCTTTTAATGCACGTGGTTTTAAAGATCGATTTACAAGCAGCGGTTTTAACATTCGATCGCCAGATGCATTGCTGCACAGCAATAAAGTAACTCGATCTTTAGCAGCTTTAAAACCACTGGCAATTTTTTCGGACTTTGCAATGTAAGTACGGGTTGGCATTTTTTCCAAAACAATCCTGTTTCATCAGCATTGAAGACTTGATGAGCGCAATATTCTCCATCTTTAATAATTTTAGCTAACTTTTCAGGATATTTTCTAGCAGCTTCTTCATCTGCAGAAGCCACCTCACCTTTTATTTTTAGATTATGAAAAGAATGTCTTTTTATAAAACCAGTTAACCACCCTGTGCTGGCAGAGAATTGTGGATTACTTTCACGTGAAGATGTAGATGGCTCTGATTCTTTTAACTCCTTGTAAAATTTAAGGGCTTTCATCTTGATTAAATGTCCATCTAACGGAATTCTTTTTTGAGTTAAATCTTCAATCCAAATTACGAGAGCCTTTTCAGTTTTTTCTATTAAAGTGTCTCTTGAATATGATGAAATTTTAGAACTCAAATTTGTACCAGATCTGACTGATTTTCTTATTGCCGCTTCATTTTTTTTATTGCTCTTATAGTAGATTCGCCTAAATGAAAACGTTTACCTACTGCTGTTGATCTTTCTCCTTTCGCCAAGCAATCGAGAATTTTAATTTTGGTTTCTAGCGAAATTGCACTTCTTTTTTGTTTTTTAATATTGTCACACATTTTCTTTAAGAGGACTAAAAAATTATAGAGAAAACTTAATGTACAATTACGCACTAAAAAAATCAAAAAAAAAAAAAAAAAACTTACAATTCACTTGAGTAAATTTATCTTCCGGTTTTCGGTAGTAACCTTTTTCACAAAGTTTTGTTTTCTAATGTTTTCTAATATGCAAGCTTTTTTAATTAGTTTCATAAAAAAACAAAATGCAATGCAAAATGCAGCATAAAAACACGCAATTTTAGCGGGATATTTTTGTTTTTGTCTTTTTTGTTTTTAAGAACAAATCAAGAGAAAACATGTCAATAAAAGAAAAAAGTTCAAGGTATAAATTTGCATATAAAGGAGAAATTCTTTCGTTGTATTGATTGCGTAATAGTAGAGTTGTAGTTGTTATTCTTATTCGTTTTCAGAAAAAGTGAATCACCAAAAAGAATTAAATATGAATAAAATTTTTTTTTTTGCCATAAAAAAACCGCATAACTCTAAAATCGCATAAAAAAAACCGCATAAAAAGAGAACCAAGTGTATATATGGTTCCTAAGGCCAGGAGTTTGTCATTATACTATGTGCCTTCTTCCTAATTTTAGTTATCTTAGGTATATAACTATATGTTTATTTTTATATTTTTGTTTATATATTTGTGTATATGTATATATATGTATAAATTTAAATATATGTGTATGTATATGTACATAATTATATATTGAAATTTTTTTATATTGGATTATATATATATATGTATATATATGCATATATATATGTATATACATGTATATATATATGTAGATATATGTAGATATATATGTATATAGATATATATATGTATATATATTATTCCTGATACAATGATGAATTCTAATCAGTTAAGGCAAATACTTTTTTTTATTTTAATAAAAAAAGAAAGAAAGAGATTTATATAAAAATTATTTAAAGGCAGATTTCTTTGATTTAAAATAAAAAATACAAACAAATGAAGTGGAAAAAATTCCTTTATTCCAAGTATTATATATATTAACATTATTAAAAAGCTCCTTAAAAATAAAACACATAGCTGTAAAACAAATAAAACTAATTAAGCAAATATTTATTCTTTCAATAGCCTTCAATATGAAAGAAAACTAATACTTGAACGGAAAAAAAAACTAATTTAAAACAACTTGACGACTACACAACAGGTAAACCCATTGTAAAATCAAAAAATTTAATTAGTAGAATAAATTAAATTTTCAAATAGTACAAAATTCAACTTATTTCTTTTTTAGCTAAAATACTTTAAAATATTGTATGTCTTAAATGTACAGATAAAATATTTTTCAGATGAAAAAATTAAAACTTTTGTTGTAAAATGAATGTATCAAATTATCATTTAAAATAACTCAACATACTGAGTAATGGTAATTTCAAAATTAGCACAGTAAGCAAATGCATTTTTAAAAGACACTTCTTTAAAAATTTATATTTTTACTGGTTCTTTTACAGTAATACAGATAAGGAATTCAACCAATAAGATATCGAAATTTCACAAGCCTTGTGACAAATAATTTTATAATTAATTAATGCCCAAAAATGTCATTCAATATCAATATCACAGATAAAAAATATGTATCTGGGTTTTATAAAACAATAAGAAATGAGTACAATATAGTCCAAACTTTTATACTGGATATAATGAGGATATAGCAATTAAATATAATTTATAGGTAATATTCATAATCAATATTATTTAGATCAGGGGTTGCCAAAATGTCTTTGCAGAGGTGCAAAAGAATTTTTTCAAAATTCATCCTTTACAAAAAATTACTCATGCTTTAACATACATATAATGCCATAGTTCCAAAAAAAATGTTACTAATTGAAAAATTTGAGAATATTGGTTTAAATAATTACTAGTATAGCAACAGACTATACTGTAATCCAGAAAATTTTTTCAGTATAAGTTACTACAAAAAAATAACTAAGCAAATGATTAATTGCACGTAAAAAAAATGCAATGAAATCCATCTACATTTCAAACTTATGGAGCGAAAAAATGCATTTTAAACAATAAATATAAGTTAATTTTTCATTGTTGATTTAAAATGAAAAAACATGTATAAGTCTTAAGAAATACACATAAAAAATATTTAAAATATTTTTCATCTACAAAATTGATTTGGTTTTTACACATTAAATAAATATGAAAGCACAAATGTATTTAATAAATAGAAAAAAATGAAATGATAAATTTTTACTTGAGAAAATTGTTTCACTTGAAAATCAGTTTGAATAAACATAAATAATACATTTAGATTTGCCAAATAATAATAAGAAAATAAAATTGTTCATAAATTCTAATGTTAACAATTTTTTTCGGTGGTAATTAAAGCTCATTTGAACAATGTGATACTTAAATTGTCATAATAAGTTATTTTAAATCAAAATAAATCATCTATTTATACAAAAACAAAAAATAAAGACATGTACAAATTCAATTTTAAACGATGTAGAATATATATATTTATATAATACAGCAGCTAATAAATGTTCTAATAAAATCCCCTGTTTTGTTTTTAAAAACTCCATGTGCGTCTCATTCATATATATAAACAGATCTTAATTAAATCTAGTCTTATAATGAATGGATAGATTAAAACTATGACAAGTACAACATTTTGAAAAATAAAAAGGAATATTTTTTCTCATCAAATTTACATTAATAATGCATTCCTTTATAATCCATCCAATAAAAAAGTTATACAAAAACTCATACTATTAATAACACATGTGCAAATTTGAAGCATCAACTAACTACTTTAAAACATATTAAACAATGTAACAGGTATTTCATTCGTGCATTGAAAATTTTACATATGATGCATTCTTATATAAAATTTTTATAGATAATACCTTTTTTGATATGGTGGTATATTTAGTCACAAATAATTTACAAAGCAGTAAAATTTAAACAATGAAGACATAATCATTATAAAAAATAAATACAAACATTTTGTTTTCAAAATATTTGATAAATTTCATGTAATTAATATTCATTGCTGTAGATTAAATTATGGAAAAAACTACTAAGAATAAAATTCCAAATGAAAAGAAATTTGTACTTAAATATTAACCACATATCAGTGAAAGGTTAACTGCATTCCAAAGATTCGACAAAGATGGTGACCTATTTCATTTTGGAAATGTCAGTGTTATTTATACATCAATCTATTTGATTTTGAATACATCATTATTACGTGAATAGTTTGGTTTGTTAAACTAGAGTAGTATTACTTTTATTTTTGCACTGAAATAAATTTTAATAAATATTAATATCTGGGACATATTTTGAAATGAAACAGGAAGCTCTCAGATATTCCCAGAAATACAACTTACTATTCGAAAATTGAGCAATCTGTCTTTTACACCCAATGAAATATTTAACAAAGAACATATTTATTGACAGTGCAATATCCCTAATTCTAGGGAAAATATATGAAGCTTATTCAAAGAAAGCTGCATAATGTACACAAATTTGCTGTTTATTTATTGCTGATAAGAAGGACTTAACCAATTATGTTCTGCCAAAAACCACTAAGAATGGCAGACAAAATAATAAATTGAAATAGTTATATACAGAAGATATGCATCCTTGAACTGATAGCAACAGAATAGAAAAAAGTTGACAACAGCAATTATGTTGTGGAGATCAACAAAAACATTCTCTCGAAAAATAGAAAATAATGCTGATATTAATAACAAAA